>CM053791.1:532510908-532994286 GCA_028749045.1 Cupressus sempervirens | reverse complement strand
AAATAGATAGACATGGTGATATGGAGAGAGCGGGGTGGGGTGGGGTTGAACTTGAGACATGAGTTAGATACTAAAATAGGGAGTTAGAAATAAAGATACATTAGAGAGAGGTAGAGATAGTATGTGATAATATCAAGGGAGAGGGAGGGAGGGAGAGAGAGAGGGACTATGTTGGGTAAATAAGGGGTAAGAGATAGTGAGATGAGGTAAAGGAGAGAATTAGATTTGTGGGAAGAGAGAGACACACCCATAAGGTTAAATGTGAGAAGAAATAGTGACAATATGTAGGGGACAAAGTGTTAGAGGTTAATTAGGAAAATGCAAGGCATCATAAGATAAAATATCACTAATGGTAAGATAGATGAGGTATAGTGAAAATGGAAATGAATATTGCATAAAATAGATATGCATGTTGATATGGAGAGAGAGTTAGAGATGGGGGTGGGGTGGGGTTGAGCTTGAGACACAAGTTAGATACTTGAAAAGGGGGTTAGAAATAAAGATACATGAAAGAGAGGTAGAGTGAGTATGTGATAATATCAAGTGAGAGAGAGAGAGATAGAGAGAGATTTTATGGCAAAGATAAATAGTCATTAGGAAAAAAAATTAATGTGTGTGTGTGTGTGTGTGTGTGTGTGTGTGTGTCTATCATAATGACCAAAGCTTAATCTTGACCATAACATTGAAACAAATTAAACCCAATTGACTTTTATGTGAAAATCCAATTATTCTTAAGTACTAAAGTGAACCTTTCTAAAAACTTAACTAAAAATTAAACATAACCCTAGAGTAAGCTCTATTGAATATAAAACTAATAAAACCAAAATAAAAATAAGAACACTAAACAAAATTAAAACCTATTCATAAAGCATATAAAACCTAACTTTCTAAAAAAAACTATTAGTATTAACATTAATACTGGACTAGATTCAGGCAAGAGCCTACAACACAATGGTAAATTGTGAGCCTCTTATCAAAGAGGTCTTGGGTTTGAATCTACCCCCACGTAATAAACTAGTAATTAAAGGTTAATACATAATAATAAATCTTGGCTTCGGCCTCTTATCGATAAAAAAAAAATTAAAATACTAGACTAGATTCAATAAGAGTCCATAACGTTAAATAGATTTGAAATCTAGCCCTAAACCCAAGCATACCCTAATTCTAAACTTTATTCAACATTTTCCTACACAAAGTTGACTTAAAATCATAATTGTAAATGAAAATGAAGCCTATCCCATTTCATAATTGAATATTAAGACAAATTATAACCTAAACCTAACCATCAACCCAACTATAACATTAATAAATTATAAAATCATCACGATGCTACTAGCTATATATATATATATATATATATATAGAGAGAGAGAGAGAGAGAGAGAGAGGCTTTAATTTACTTTAAAACTATTTCACATCTAAAAATTAAAGCTCTGATATCAATGGGGGAGAGACATATGATAGATATGAATGGTAGTTATATGCAATCAAAGGTAAGATGGAGGGTGTGTGTGTGTGTGTGTGTGTGTGTGTGTGTGAGAGAGAGAGAGAGAGAGAGAGAGAGAGTAATTAATGTGAGAGATATACGTGAGATCGTGAGTGAGACAAGAGGGAGAGGGTGAGATATGAAAGTTTCAGGTATATGAGAGAGAGAGAGTAATTAATGTGAGAGATATGTGTGAGAGAGACATAGCAAGTGAGACAAGGGGGAGAGGGTGAGATATGCAAGTGTGAGGTATATTTTAAGTAGAGAGAGAGAGAGAGAGAGCAAACTAAAATCTAACCACAAAATAACCTTAAATACAATTTAATGTTAAACCTTTCATTAATTTATTACCTAATAACCCTAGCCAAAAGTGAACCCTGTTAGTGATTAAATGTTGACCCAAATTGAATCATAACTTTAAACCTTATAAACCTATTAATTATAATGAATCCTAAACATAATACTAAATCAACTAAAAGACATATCCTTAACACTAAACTAATTTTAATCATAATTATAAACCTCAATAAACTCAAACTCAAAACCTACTCAAAAACCTTGACATTAAGCAACTACAAACATACATTAAATTAGACCTATTTGTCAAATTCAAAAAAATGTCTTATACATAATAGAATTATACAATATTATAAAATTTATGTAGTAATACAATATTATATAGTAAATATTAGAATTGTATTCTTCTAACATCCCCTTCAAATGCTACTAGCTATATATATATTATATATTTATATAATATATATAGAGAAAGTCGAGATATATTGAGGCTTTAATTTACACACACAAAAATATTCATATTAAAAAATTAAAGCCTTGATGTCATTCAGATTTCTCTATATATATTATATAAATATGTAATATGTATATAGCTAGTATTTTATCATTTTTATTGACATTGATATTTTTGTCAATCTATATTAGTGACCTCGAATTGGAGTATTTTATATTGTATACCTCGTGTTTTCTACTAATTTTTCTTTTCATTTTATTCAAGATATGCATGATGGTTTACTTTCATTTTAGTTGAGATAATTGTTTGGTTAAAGATAGATGATCTAGCTAGATTTGTTAGTATTCTCTAGGACATTGTAGTTCCAAGTTTATTATATTCATTCTCATTTTCATTTCATTGGTAGTAGAAAAATATTTTGAAAATTTAAATGCATGAGTATGTATATTCTTGGTGATCACAATAACTTATTTGAAATTACAATATTTATGATTATATCAAACACTAGTAAATTTTGACCTATTTTTCGATGAAAATTGGTTGAAATTTTGACCTATGTTGGTTGAATTTGTGTTTAATTTGTTCACCACAATTTTTGTTGTCAAAATTTTGAAAAATCCTCCAATTCATCAGAATTTCAACCAAGTATTTGGTTGAAATAGGCTACATTTGGTGGGAGCATTATTCATGGACACTAGTCAAAATTTTGACCAATGGTCATCAAATGTTCCACCGAACAATAGTCGAACTATTGGTCTAATTTTTTATCATTCTTAGTCAAAATCACCACCAAACAATGGTCCAACTATTGGTCAAAATTTTAACCAATATTAGTCGAAATGGCCACCACAAAGTGTGGTTGAAAGTTTTACTAATTTTGGTCTATCAACGACTAGGATGCCATACTCACAACCAAAGCATTGGTCAAAATTTCAACCAATATTAGTCAAAATGGCCACCAAAGTGTGGTCAAAAGTTTGAACAATTCTAGTCTATCAACAACTAGGCTGCCATACTCACGAACAAATCATTGGTCAAAATTTTGACCAATATTTGATGGAAATGTTGACCAAGATTAGTCAAAATTTCAACCAATCTAGTTTCCTTAAATAAAACATTTAGTGCGAGATAAATGTCCAAAGTAATCACTATCTTGGTCATTGATTAGTTTGGATATTTATCTTTAGGTCTTTGGTGGGTCTACCACCACCTTGAGATGAGATTTCATAGACCTATATTGATGGCACTACAAGTGGCCATAGATGGATGAGGTTTCAATATTGTCTGCATATACAACTCCAAATGTGATTGTACCTTGATCATTGTGTACATATGGAGTTGGGGTGGAGTTCTTAATCAAAGATATGTGAGGTTAGGAGTTTTTAATGAGGGAAGTCTCTAATAAGAAAACCTTCCTTCTAAAAATATAAACAAGCATTAGAATTGTTGAAATATATTATCCCTTGAATGGATCCAAAACTAGGGCTTAAAATCTTGATGGAGTCAAGAAGCAGTTGGGTTAAATCCATTTCAATATAGACTATGAGGTGAACTTTCAAGCTAGGCCATTTGTTAGAGTTAGTGCTACACCAAATGACTTCATAGATGTGAAACAACATTATGAAGAAAGGGGTGAAATGTTGGTGTAGGGTATGTGCAAGATCATGGTGTGCCAAAAAGTGGCGATGTGAAAAAAAAAGAGTTTGAAGATGCCTAAAAGCGCTTCAAAATCTGCTCTGACTTTTTTTCACCTATCCAGGAACCAAACCTGGAAGGTAAGGCCGAGCCTTATCGGATATCCGATTTGACATCGGATATCCGATATGATATCGGATATCCAATTTTAAATCGAATATCCGACATGTGACCAGATATCTAATAATTAGAGTAATAATATTATACCACTATTATTATTATTTATTATTATTATAATATAATAACATGATATATTATTTAATAATAATAATAATAATATTATTATTATTATTATTATTATTATTATTTAATATGATATATTATTTAATATTAATATTTAATATGATACTATTATTATGTAATAATATTATTATATTAAATAATAATAATATCATATTAAATATTATTATTAAATAATATATCATATTAAATAATAATATTATTATTAAATAATGTATCATACTATTATATTATAATATTATTGTTATTATTTAATATAATATTATTATTATTTAATATTATTATAATAATTATTATTATACTATAATATAATATTATTATTATTATATTATAATCATATAATACTATAATAATAATATTATAATGTATTATATTATAATAATATAATATAATATTTAATATATTATAATATATAGTAATGTAATATAATATATATATATAAAAGATATAATATAATAATAAAAAGTAATATCTTATAATATAATATATAATAAAAAAGTATAATATATTATAAATTATAATAATATAATATAATAATAATATTATTATATAATATAATATTTTATATTATAATATATAGTAAATTAGTATAATATATATAAAATGTAATATAAAAATATATAAAATGTAATATAATGTAATATATATTATATGTTATATGTTATATTATATATATTATACTCATTATATGTTATTGCGGCCATATTGGATATCCGATGTTATATCGAATATTCGATATAATATCGGATATCTGATACCTGCGCATTGGATTAAATAAAATCACAAACCTGCAGGCCCTCATTTTACACAAATTTGGGGCCAGTATTACCAGTATCGATCGGATATCAGATACGAGATCGAATATCAGATATTTAGGTATGTTTTTTTTTCCCCAACTCATTTTTAACCTAAATTTAATAGATTTTAGGATGATTTTGTTTTTTTAGTTGAATCTAGGGTTTTTTTGACAAAAATGGTTAAAATTTAGATTTTTTTTAATATATATTACGTTTTGCAATTCAATAGGAATGGCTGATTAGAATGATGACACTGAGGCAAGGAATAATATTCCTCGTAACCCACCACCAAACGATCCAGTATCTCCACAAAATCATCCACCAAATGATCCTCTAGCTCCTCAAAACCCTCCTCGAATCGAGGATTTGATAAATGAAAATCTCACCGAGTTGAGAGGTTTCCATAGAACATATAATAATGTACCTACACTGGCTCCTATGTTATCCACGTTAAACACCATAGTGGATAACATTGAAACCCTTACGAACCAACAAAATGCCGCTCTTCATTGGCTTGATGAAATGCACCAGATGTTTGATGATAGTTTGGATTATGATGAGGTCGCGGCCCTCAACATAACCAAAGATGATTTGGCTAGCCTTTTTTCTAACCCGAAAATGGGTATACCAATTAACCCAAAAAAACCAAACTATTGATTAAATGGTGCACAAATGATGCCATACATGCAAATTTTTAGGATCATTGGTGGATGGTCTTTGATATCCCTCCACATGGAAATTTAGACATAACATTTTATTTCCTTAGAAAATTATATGTAGAATTTGTGTTGAAACTTAAAGTGAACTATTGGAGCATGAAGCCCAACATGGGCTTAGGACTAGGAGCTCCTTAGGATAGACCCTCTTCCTAGTGGAAGAAACTTGGCACTTTTGTCCCCCCCCCCCCCCCCCCCCCGCCTTGATATCTCCCCCCCTCCTCAAGTGCAACATCCAGATATTATGGCAGAGGCTAGCTCTCAAACCATCAGAGTCATTCATAGGCTGAGTAGCCTAATGATATCTCAAGTTAGGTCAGTCCTGCCTCCTCGTGTTAATGATGTTGGTGCCAATTCATCATCGGCTAGCTCATCACACGTTTGTGTGCCTCACACTTGCATTACATGCAAGAATATTTGCCTGGGTCCCATAGGTGATCTTCCTGAGTATCATTTTGTATTAGACGAGGATACACCAAACGCACGTGCAGAGGCTATAGACCCTGATGCGAGAGAGGAGGGGAATGCAGAGGCATGGACTCCTTCGATGTCGGTACGTGTATACATTTTTTTGTTATGACATATGCGATTTAAATTTAATTTTTATAATAGAGTAATTTTAATTTTTAAGCCATACTGACTTTTACATGTATGTGATCTTTATTCATGTTTATTTGATGATCGAGGAGCTCAGACAGATAGATGATGCTACACTCTGGGCCATTTCATTTGGCCTTGAGACATCTACAGTACATTATGTTGTATTCGCATTTTTTTTCTATTTGATATTGTAGCATATATGGTTGCTAATCTTTCTTTTATCTTGTAGATACCACCTACCCTAGGGGGACAAAGTGCGGGGGGTGAGCCAGCATGCACTGGCAAAGGAAAGGTAATTAGATGTTTTCTAATTGATTAAATATCGATGCATTGTTGTAAAAAGTTTGTGGTAATCCCATTTAATTACATTCTTTATTGTATATAGGGTGTGATTACTGGCGATGAGCCTATACAGATTCTATGTCCTAGATCATCAGGGATTTCCATTCGCACAGAGAGCCCCATTGTATGTATAACTATCATTTATTTTTTATTTTTCTTATTGATGCAGAGGAAAGTATAATTGTTGTTCCGTACAATTTCTGTGATTTTTTTGTACCAATAATGATTCATGTCTTGCATATGTTCATTACAACTTAAATAGGCTTATATGCACCTGTCCAACCAACCAAGTTGGTTACAAAGGTTTATTTAATCAAACAAATACCAAATTACTACTTTCCCTCCAAAACTAATATGATCGTTTGAATTTGAAATTCAAATTTCAAACTATAGTTTTTATGCATTCCCTAACTTTCTAAACTATTCCATTGACTCAAAATTGGTCATATGGATTTATTAAATGCAACTAAGTATGAAACTATCCTAAGACTAACCCATATGGCTCTTTTGGCTATTTTACATCATGTTGCCCTTAGGTCCTTACTAGGACTTTTATGACTTTTGTCTTTCAAAGTACATTGTTTATTAAAAAATTCCATTATTGGTTTTAATATATCCCAATTAACAATCAATGATGTCGTTGATCCTCTATCTTCATCTGGTACCAAGGCTCTCTTAGATGATTTAATAGGTGCCCCTGCACCAAACACCCCACCTTCAAAGCAACTCTTGTCCCAAGAGTTAAGGGGTACTATCTTCTTTCCTCCCATCCTTCTAGAGGGATGTTTGCAACTTTGCACCTGCAATGTATTACCCTGCACACCTACATACAAATCATTAGAAACAAAAAGCATTGGATCCTTGTTACTAGTCATGGTAACCTTACTACCTGCTAATTGTGAACATTCATGTTTTATCCTTGACAAAGGCTGAATAACTTGTTTTCTGAGGTCATGCTGACCCTGTCTCTTATCCTCCATGGATATGTTCACTTCTTTGTTCACTCTCATCACCAAAGGACACCATACTATTCCTATCATCACTCCTTTTGCTGTCAATGTCTGCTTGTAAGCAAAATTTTGAGTTTTCTCTTGAACAATCTCATCCTTCATAAACAAAAGAGATGGCTTCAGTGGAAGATTTGTCATATCATGTTTACTCTCCCTCTGCTCCTGCAAGTCCACAAACTCTTTCTTACCAAAACAAATAACTCTTTCCTCATCATGACCAGTCAAAGGATTTAGCTTAAACTTCACACCATCTTTGTTTACTATATAAACATTTGATGAGCCAAAATGAATAGTGTTCCTTGAGGCTTGCCAAGGCCTTCCAAGGATTACATGGCAGGATGTCATTAGAATGACATCACATATAACTTGATCTTTATATTCTCCTATAGAGAAATCCACTATTGCTTGCTCCCTTACAACAATATTTTGTGTATCACTGACCCAAGATGTCCTATATGGTCTATCAATAGGATACTTCTTCAATCCTAGTTTATTTACCATTTCATAAGACACTAAATTATCAAAGGAACCAGAGTCTACTATCATCTTACAAATCTTACCATGGCTCATGCAATTTGTCCTAAAAATGGATGGTCTAGTCTCCTTTTGCTGTTGCATTTGTGGTCCTCTTCTCACCATCAAAGATTCTCCTTCAAGTTCAGGGTCTACATTATCATACTTCTTTTCTTCCTCTTCTCCTTGGGTCAAGGTGACTCTCCTCTCCTCCTTCCTAAAATCCACACCTTTCTCAAGGCACTTGTAGGATTGATTTCCTACTCCTCCACATGTGAAGCATTTACCTGTGAAAACATTATTACCTCTTCCAGTTCCAAATCTTCCTCCCCTGAAACTTCCTCTTGTCTCAGATGTAATCTTTTTAACTTTATCTTTGTCTTGATTTTTTGAAGTGTCAAACTGACTTCTTACACCTTTTCCTCTCATTGTTCCACCTCCTCTCTGATTTTCTTACCTCTCATTCTTTCTTTTCAACTTCTCCTCTGCCCGGATTGCCAACTAAAAAAATTCTCCAAGTTTCCTTGGTACATTCAATCCTATTTCATCTTGAATATTGTACTTGAGGCCATTAATGTATCTAGCCACCTTCTCATCTTCATCTTCCAGTCCTCCCCTAATACTCAGGGTATGGAATTGCTCAATATAGGACATGACATCCATATCCCTCTATTTCAAATTATTCCTTCTTATCTTTATTTGGATTGCTAAATCAGATGGCAAGAATTGATTTCTCACCATGGTCTTCATTCTCTCCCAATTTGAAATCTTATTCAATCCCCTTTTGATGCAGAGTCTGCAGCAACTACCTTCCACAAGCCAATAAATGGCTTTCACAATCCAACTTAGGATTCTAGGACTTCTCACAAGTCCTCTTACCCACTTCGGGTATACTCAACCTCCAAGCCAAACAAGGAAATCCCACTTCAAAAGCCTCACCAACTGTCACCAGAAATGAAGACAATCATGGACATACTGTTCCAACTCAAAATCATCAATTTGTTTGGTTCCACCAAACTCTCAACACACCTTTGCACTTATAGGCCTACAAACCTTGTAGCCTTCCAATTAGCTTCTTTGCACTTTACTCCCATTATCCCTTAATAGCATAGGGACTTATCCATAGGTCCAAACACTCTTCTTGGCACCTACTAAGAATCCAAAAGCTTTTGGTCTGATCTTGCTCCAGCACCCTCCAAACTGCTTCTTGGTACCTAGGCCTAGTTGATCAAGTTAGGCTAGGGCTTCAAGGAAGAATAGGCAAGGTGGGTTCCCAAGACCCAAAACACTTAAGAAAATCTCCAACACACTCAATGCATCCAAATCTAGAACTCAAACTGATCAGAAGTGCCTGCAACCATGACTGTCACCAATTACCTTGCAAAAATCGGTCAAGCAAATGGGCTTGCTTGACCTAGGGCCAACTTGGAAAAATAGTTGCCCTTCTCTCCAGGACTCCAACCTCTGGCATTGTGTTGCCTAGTCTCCTAACTTTCATATCCCTCAATTTTAGAGGATTCCACTAGTTGGAATGCAAGTTAGGGATGCATTTGTGGAAGGGTCTAGGAAACAAGGCTTTTCAGACCACCTTCTACTAAAATGCAAATAACTTTTAAACCCCAAATCCTTTTTGAGTCAAACCAAAACCAAAAGTTTCCTAACTCACCCCTATAAATATTTCATACACTTAGCAATAATAAAAGTTCTGTACAGAAATATTACCAGCGTAACAGCTGAGTGATTACCAGTAAATTTCCAAAAAATTAAAGTTTTTATTGTTTTTTCTCCAAACCACCGTACACTCTGATCTCCCCCTTTCAACTGAGATCACATATGACATATATAAAGGTCTACATGACCGTTGGAACAACCATATAGGCATTCTGAACCATAAAACAAACAAACAACCACTTTTTGCTAATACTGTTTAGACTCTAAATACCCTATTCTAAGGCCTTTTGGTCCCATGGAGTCACTTGGTTTATAACCACACCAAAATGCTCGTGGGCCTTACATGTGCCTTTATTACAAAACATAGACCAACTTGTAAAATATGGACCAAACCTTTATTCCAACTTCCTAATCTACTTGAATCCTCGCTTTCATGGAGTGGCAAGGTGTTCGGCAACATAGATACTTGTTCCCCCCTACCACATAGGTTAGGTGCCCTGCACAACCTTTCCTCTCTCTCATTCTAAACACTAGTCCACCAAGTGAGTGTTGTTCCTCTTAGTCTTGCTTTTGCTACTTTTACCTTCTTATCTGCCTCTATGTCTTCAAGATCAAAGTAGTTCTCAAGGGCCTCTATCCACCTTAGCACTTCTTCACCATCCATTTTACCCTGGTATATTGGCAAATCAATATGGTTCTTCCCACCATTACCTTGTACTACCTTAATGATTCTCATAAATCTCCTTTCTTCAGGATCATCTGTTGTCTCATGCTCTTGTCTTGCATTACCAACCTCCTCTTCTTCATGGTTCTCTCCATGATTTTTTCCTCTAGGTTCTTGCCTTTCCTTTTCTAAGGATTCTATCATTGCAATAAGCTGCAGCCTCTCTCTTCTCATATTTATTTCTTCCCTCACTCTAGATGCTTCAAGTTCTCTCCTCTCTCTTTTCTCTCTTGCCAACTCTTCTCTCAATTCTTCAAGTTCTCTAGCCATTTGATTTTTAGGAGACATTTTCACAACAAGTTTTCTTCCTTCCCAAGGGCCAACTCACTGATTCTCTTTCTTTCCTCACCAAGAAATCTCTGGACACCACTTATGTACGTTTCAACTCTGGGACACACAAGGAGGAATTAGACACTCCAAGGCTTCAATAAAGGGACCAGCACACTAAGGATGACAAAGACTCCTATGATGACGAAACCTACAACTTATCTACTCCCAAAAGACCTTGTTGATGTTGTAATACCATTTGATGTAGAGGATGGAGGATCTAACCAAAAACTTACAAATTCAAGCACAATATGGACCCAACCCCTATGTTTCAATGGTGTTCCCAAATGCACACAATGCCACCAAAGACTCCAAACTTGGATTTACATTCACCAAGTGTTCCCTCCACCTTTACACACCAAAAATTTCAACCAACATGTTTCTAAGGTTTCCAAACCCACAAATCTTCAGTAGATACAAAAGAGACCAGTTTTTCCCTTTACTAGGCTATTCTCTTCTTTGGATCAGCAGACCCTGTTTTCTTGATTTTTCTCCCAAACTTTCCAAAACACCAAGAAAATAAAATAGATTTTAAGATACCCTTTTTTGATTTTTATAACATATCCAAAAACTATATATCACTCCTTTGGAAAGATTGTACGAAATAGGGCAGTTTGTCTCAGAATTAGGCCTAATTAGACCACTTTTACAAAGCAAGTACCCTTCAAACTTGCAATATGACTTAATATTTTTTCATAGTCTCTATTAATGATCTAAATCAAATAATTTTTCAAGATTATAGGTCTTGGTCACACTCCTAAACACCCAAACTTCAAAACCCTCCTTAAAATGGCTTAAAAACCAGGGCCTGCTTGTTCAAACCCCAAAACTCAATTCTAGAACTTCTCCTTCAGCATTAAACATGAATTTACATATCTAAGATGATATTACCACTCATTCCAATATCAGAAAGCACTTACAAAACAAAGGACTCTTCAAGTTGCTCTTGAAAACCAAGCACTTTCATTCAATTTTATGAGACAGTCCGTACAAATCTGACCCTCCAAGTTGTACAATCACAATTTATAAGTTTCAAGGGATGGTTAGTAACCCTCTCAACCACCTCCAATCAGTTTCATTTGTTAACTCTTCATAAAATTTAAATTATGGAGTTTCCCTCCAAAAAATACATAACTGTTACTATTCAAATTTCGAACTATTAAACCATGCTTTTAATGGGCTTATTAAATGTTTTGACTTATCTAATGACAAGATATGATAATGAAAACCTTCATGAACCTATCAAATGACTCATCTACCATATGAAATCCTAAAATCCTATCTCATGCCCAATTACAACTTTTTTCCACATTTGAGTCCAACATTATAACTTGATATGCTTCCATGAGCCATAATTGGTGCAAGGATTGCCCAATTGACTTCAAGAGATGCTCCATGACCTCTGTAATGCCTTGGATCTTCAATGTTCCCCTGATGAGCATGGGATGATCCTGCATCACTTATCTTCATAAATAAATTCAAAACTAATTTTCGTGATATTAACAACTACTATTTTGTATCTCATAGGAGACTCCTAGTGCACATGAGGTCCGACGGGACAGTTATGTAGATTTGATGACATGGCCACTCACTCCTGAGGAGGAGCCTACAATAGTAAGTTTTAGTTTGAATTCATGAGTCAATATGTTATAAATTTAGCATGCTATGAATTATAATGTTATAGTTTAAATTGTAGATTCATCTAACAAAGGTATTTGAACATATACAACCCACAATCAGAGAGGTACCAGCATTGTCGAGGGCATATGAGAGGACTCCTGACCAGCGTAGGAGGTCAATGAGAGAGGTATTTATTATAAAATTTTGATAGTATTAATCTCCATTATGGAAAAGATCATTATGCATTTGAGTAATTCAATGTTAGATACGTAGAATCATATAAATTTAGTAGTCTAGCTTTGGGTTTTCCTTTTTTGTTTATGTAGGAGGCATCCAATCCACCTAGTGCAGCGAAGAGGCTGCATTTTGATCATCCACCAGCACCCTAGGGTAGTATAGTTTTCGTAGGATGCATCATGAGACATTTCGAGATGGCATATGCCACATTGTATACAGAAACATTGATATTATACACATTTTGATGGCATGATCAGCCACATTTTGTATATGGATCTATGTATTTTGATATATATATTTGAGTACTTTGTTTATGGATACATGATCTTTGATATATATTTGTGTAAAATTTTGTCTATAGATACATGTATTTTGATATATATTTTTTTCATTTATGTGTATAATGATATACATATTAATTTAGTATCTAGTATTGTTCAATTTATCATGGATCATGTGTCATGCCCTAAATTTTACTAGTAAAAACACAACAATTTTTTATTTTTTTTGTAGCTTATGAAGTCGCATAAGAAATTACATATTGTAAAACAAGGTTATCATTGAATAGGAGTTCAAGACTCATGTGGATAGTGTCATCCGGTTGTAACATTTTAGTCACAGGTGGTTTTCAAATAGATTGGATGACAGTCTAGTTCAAGTTAGTGTCATGAGTCAAAAGAGCAAGTTCAAGATACAACACTCATAAATTAGTGAGGTAATTCATATCCTAACAAGCCTTTGATACTAATATTCTATTAGGGTATGTCGGTTGTATCATATGGACTAGGTCATGATTCTAGCATGTAAGGGAAGGGGATTAGAATTACTTATTATCCTCATTACCAATGTACACACATTCATTAATCATTACAATATATATTAATTTGAAAATTACTATATGGTGTGGAAGTGTAGTATATCTTAATCGATTAAACACACGTATATAGAGAATTTAGATTTAGTACTCATCACATGAGCACCCTTAGTCAAATAAGAAAATGTGCACTTATCTACCACACTATATTGGATCTAACCATTGGAAATCAGAAAAGATATGCCCCAAAGGTAGCTTTGAAGTCTACATGATGGAGAAGGGGCCACTTGCATTGATAGTATCCATCATTCAACACATTAGTTACACAAATTATGGAATAAACAATTTGTTTTATGTGCCAAACGTGTATCATGTGCTTGCATGCATATCTTACTAGTTACAGGTCCTCTCGAAGATTGGACCAATACTGAGTCATTTTCTCCCTCTTTACTCTATTTAGTCATCCTTATGCATTCTATCAACATTGCATAGAAGTCTTTAGCATTGGGTGATACTCATGAGTTAGAGTGCCAAAATTCTGTAATTTCTTCCTTCACATCGTCGGATAGCTTCTTACGAAAACGTGGAAGTCTCCCACCAAATGCCCATGTTTCATTTTGAAGAGGATCATAAATTTTTTCTCGTTGAATGAGTGCTCTTCTCAAAGTAGTACGATTTAGATTCAAATAAATAAAAGTTTTTCTCATATATCTACCCTTTCTCAAATGATGACTTACCAAAGAAGTTGTAATAACCCTTCAAGCAGCTCTATTATCCTTCTCTCTACTATTTTTTCCAATGCTATTGAGAGCACTGAAAAGATTCTTCATGATAATGGCATTTCTTTCCAAATTTTTCTTGACATGAATCTTCAATTTGGAAAGCATAGGTCTCATCTTTCGCATCTTTAATAAGTGCATGAAGAGCTGACATTGCTCTACCATTGTCTTGTTGTCGAAAAACATCTAATATAGTCTTGAAGCCCATAACTGAATGGTTCTTTCTGATTTTTTTCCTTGCAAACTATTAATAATCATTTCATCAATTTCAATTATCTATTTTGGTGTTTTAGAACCTTCATGTCGATTATAATTAGGAGATATGTAAGGTTCTTGTGCATTAGGTTCATGTGCATTGTCATCTTCGACATGGTCAATTATGCAATTTGGATTATGACTTGGTGGCATTTCTTCTTCAAAATTTTCATTCTCCAAATTTTCAATTTTGGCATTATCGTTTACAATAGGTACATTTTCATTCCCCAACTGTACATATTCATTATCTGACTCTATGATTTCACCTTCGATTAATTCATCGTCAACTTGACTGATATTTAGCATACCTTGTCTTTTTCTTTGGTGTTCCATTTTGTCCCTTTCCCTATATGCTGCAATGTCTTCATTGGATATCTTCCTTTTGCATTTATCCTTTCGACGACTACTGCTCCCCATTCAAATGACAAATTAGAACACCTGAGGTTATATTTTTGAAATTTTTATGATTGGTTGGGCCCCAAAACGCAACTTTTTGCAGAACCCATGAAAAAAGAAATGAAAAAGTTATGTTTTCAGGTCTGCAGGGACAGGGAAATATTGGGAATTCGTGCCAGTTAAATCAAATATCCAATTTTTAATTGGATATCCGATATTGCAAAGTGAATTTTTGGACAAAAAACTCGCTATAATTTCCCTCCATTGCCATAATTATATTAATTATATGAAAATCATTGGATGGAAACTGACTTTCATTTATTACTAAGCTAATAGTATAGTAGTATTAATATATAATAGTATTAATAGTATAATAGTATTAATATAAAGTATCAATAGTATTAATATATAATAGTATTAATATATAGTAATATTAATATATAGTATTAGAATAGTTATAGTATCAATATTATTATTATACCCATAATAGTATTAATATTATTACTATAGATATAATAGTGTAAATATTTAGCGTTTATTTATATTATTATTATTATTATAGCTATAATAGTATTATTATTATTACTATAGATATAATAATATTAATATATAGTGTTCATTTATATAATTATTATTATTATCATAAAACAGTATATATATATAATTTTATTATTATCATAAAATAGTATAAATAGTATATATATCCTTTCATTTTTTAACTCATATACATTAGAATGATACGAATATGTCCCTAGGGGTCCTAGGACCCCTAGGGACATATGTCATTGTTCAATGGGTCAACGGGGGTCATAGGTCACCTATGACCCCCTTGACCCATATGAACGATTCGAATATGTCCTTAGGGGTCCTAGGACCCCTACGGACATTTGTCATCTTTTAATGGGTCAAAGGGGGTCATAGGTCACCCTATGACCCACTCTAACCCATATGAACGATTCGAATATGTCCCTAGGTGTTATAGGACCCCCAGAGACATATGTCATCGTTTAATGGGTCAAAGGAGGTCATAGGTCATCTTATGACCCCCTTTGACCCATATCAACGTTTGACCCATAAGGACATATGTCATCATTTAATGGGTCAAAAGGGGTCATAAGTCACCCTATGACCCCCTTTGACCCATATGGCCCATTCGAATATGTCCCTAGGGGTCCTAGGAACCCTAGGGACAGATGTCATCGTTTAATGAGTCAAAGGGGGTCATAGGTCACCCTATGATCTCATTTGACCCATATGAACAATTCGAATATGTCCATAGGGGTCCTAGGACCCTTAGGGACATATGTCATCATTTAATGGGTCAAAGGGTGTCATAGGTCACCCTATGACCCACTTTGACCCATATCAACAATTCGAATACGTCCCTAAGGTTATAGGACCCCCAGAGACATATGTCATCGTTTAATGGGTCAAAGGGGGTCATAGGTCCCCCTATGACCCCCTTTGACCTATATGAACAATTTGAATATGTCTCTAGGGGTTCTAGGACCCCTAGAGACATATGTCATCGTTTAATGGGTCAAAGGGGGTCATAGGTGACCTATGACCCCTTTGACCCATATGAAGGATTTGAATATGTCCCCAGGGGTCCTAGGACCACTAGAGACATATTTGAATCATTCATATGGGTCAAAGGGGGTCATATGTCACCCTATGACCCCCTTTGACCCATATGACCCATTTGAATATGTTCCTAAGGGTTCGAGGACCCCTAGCGACATATGTCCCTAGGGGTTATAGGAACCCCAGACACATATGTCATCGTTTAATGGGTCAAAGCGGGTCATAGGTCACCCTATGACCCCCATTGACCCATATGAACAATTTGAATATGTCCCTAAGGGTTCTAGGACCCCTAGAGACATATGTCGTTATTTAATGGGTCAAAGGGGGTCATAGGTCACCTATGACCCCCTTTGACCCATATGAACGATTCAAATATGTCCTTAGGGGTCCCATGACCCCTACGGACATATGTCATCGTTTAATGGGTCGAAGGGGGTCATATGTCACCCTATGACACCCTTTGACCCATATGAATGATTCAAATATGTCCCTATGGGTCCTAGGACCGCTAGGGACATATATCATCCTTTAATGGGTCAAAGGGTGTCATAGGTCACCCTATGACCCCCTTTGGCTGATATGAACGATTCGAATATGTCCCTAGGAGTTATAAGACCTCCAGAGACATATGTCATCGTTTAATGAATCAAAGGGAGTCATAGGTCACCCTATGACCCCCTTTGACCCATATGAACAATTAAAATATTGCCCTAAGGGTTCTAGGACCCCTAGAGACATATGTCATCATTTAATGGGTCAAAGGGGGTAATAGGTCACCTATGACACCCTTGACCCATATGAACGATTCAAATATGTCCCTAGGGGTCGTAGGACCCCTATCGACATATTAGAATCGTTCATATGGGTCAAAGGGGGTCATAGGTCACCCTATGACCCCTTTTGACCCATATGACACATTTGAATATGTTCCTAGGGGTCTGAGGACCCCTAGCGACATATGTCATCATTTAATGGGTCAAAGAGGGTCATAGGTCACCCTATGACTCCCTTTTACCCATATTACCCATTCAAATATGTCCCTAGGGGTTCTAGGACCCTTAGAGACATATGTTGTTGTTTAATGGGTCAAAGAGAGTCATAGGTCACCTTATGACCCCCTTTGACCCATATTACCCATTCGAATATGTTCATTTAATGGGTCAAAGTGACCTATGACCCCCTTTGACCCATATTACTCATTCAAATATGTCCCTAGGAGTTCTAGGACCCCTAGAGACATATGTCATCGTTTAATGGTGACCTATGACCCCCTTTGACCCATATGAATGATTCGAATATGTCCTTAGGGGTCCTAGGACCCTTAGAGACATATGTCATCGTTTCATGAGTCAAAGGGACTCATAGGTCACCCTATGACCCCATTTGACCCATATGAACGATTCAAATATGTCCCTAGGGGTCCTAGGACCCCTAGGGACATATGTTGTCATTTAATAGGTCAAAGGGGGTCATAGGTCACCCTATGACCCCCTTTGACTCATATGGCCTATTCGAATATGTCCCTAGGGGTCCTACGACCCCTAGGGACATATGTCATCGTTTAATGGGTCAAAGGGGGTCATAGGTCACCCTATGACCACCTTTGAACCATATGATTGATTTGAATATGTCCTTAGGGGTCCCATGACCCGTAGGGACATATGTCATCATTTAATGAGTCAAATAGGGTCATAGGTCACCCTATGACCTCCTTTGACTCATATGAACGATTCAAATATGTCCCTAGGGGTTCTAGGACCCCTACAGACATATGTCATCATTTAATGGGTCAAGGGTTGTCATAGGTCACCCTATGACCCCCTTTGACCCATATGAACAATTTGAATATATCCCTAGGGGTTATAAGACTCCAGTGACATATGTCGTCGTTTAATGGGTCAAAGGGGGTCATAGGTCACCCTATAACCCCCTTTGACCCATATGAACGTTTGAAATATGCCTCTTGGGGTCCTAGGACACGTAGCAACATATGTCATCATTTAATGGGTCAAAAGGGGTCATAGGTCACCCTATGACCCCCTTTGACCCATATGGCCCATTCGAATATGTCCCTAGGGGTCCTAGGACCCCTAGGGACATATGTCATCATTTAATGGGTCAAAAGGGGTCGTAGGTCACCCTATGACACCCTTTGACCCATATGAATGATTCGAATATGTCCCTAGGGGTCTTAGGACCCCTAGGGACATATGTCATCGTTTAATGGGTCAAAGGGAGTCATAGGTCACCCTATGACCCCCTTTGACCCATATGCATGATTCTAATATGTCCTTAGGGGTACTATGACCGCAAGGGACATATGTCATCATTCAATGGGTCAAAGGGAGTCAAAGGTCACCCTATGACCCCCTTTGACCCATAGGAAAGATTCGAATGACAAATGTCATCGTTTAATGGGTCAAAGGGGGTCATAGGTCACCCTATGAGCCCCTTTCACCCATATGAACAATTCAAACATATGCTTAGGGGTCCTAGGACCCCTAAGGACATATGTTGTCGTTTAATGGGTCAAAGGGGGTCATAGGGTGACCTATGACCCCCTTTGACCCAAATGAACGATTCGAATATATACTTAGGGGTCGTAGAACCCCTATGAACATATGTCACCGTATAATGGGTCAAAGGGGGTCATAAGTCACCCTATGACCCCCTTTAACCCATATGGCCCATTCAAATATGTCTGTAGGTGTCCGGGACCCTTAGGGACATATGTCATCATTTAATGGGTCAAAAGGGGTCATAGGTCACCCTATGACCCCCTTTGACCCATATGAATGATTTGAATACGTCCCTAGGGGTCCTAGGGCCCCTAGAGACATATGTCATCGTTTAATGGTTCAAAGGGGATCATAGGTCATCCTATGACCCCCTTTGACCCATATGCACGATTTGAATATGTCCCTATGGGTCCTAAGACCCTTAGGGACATATGTCATCGTTTAATGGGTCAAAGGGGGTCATAAGTAACCCTATGACCCCCTTTGACCAATATGAACAATTCGAATATGTCCTTAGCGGTCCTATGAACCCTAGGAACATATGTCATCGTTTAATGGGTCAAAGTAAGTTATAGGTCACCCTATGGCCCTGTTTGACCCCTAGGGACATATTGTAGACATCTAAAAACTTTTAGAAAATAAAGTATTTTTATTTTTTGAAAAATTCCTAATGACATCATCATTTATTAATTAATTAATTATTTAATTAATTTATTTATTTTTATGCCATTAAATCCCTTTATCTTAATTAAAAATATTTAATTAAGGAATCTCTCCCAAAAAAGTTTAAATCTTATTTAAACATTATTTCCTTATTTATTAATTATTTAATTAATAAATTGACGAAAAAACTTAAAATAAATAAAAAAATTATTTTTTGCCGAAAACTTGGCCAATTTTCTTAAGACCACTAACCTCTTTCAAAATCTTCTAATCCTTATTTAATTTTGATTAAAGGCTAATCCCATCATTTCCTACCCCTAATCCCAACTCAAAATATTTAATTAAGATTAAATATTAATCCTCATGTTTATTAAAAAAGTTTTAATAAATATCTCCTCAACTCAAACCCTTGAAATAAATAAAACTTTATTTATTTCCTAAAAATCTAATTTATCCTCATCCTAAGAAGTTCTAGACTCTTCTAGAAAGTCTTCATCCTCATCCTAGGAAATTCTAGACTATTCTAGAAAGTCTTTATCCTCATCCAAAGTCTAGACTCTTCTAGAAGATGTCTTTAAACCTAATCCTAATCCCCTCCTAACCTTGTCACATTCTCTAAACATGGGTTAAGACTTACTAACCCAAGCCAAAGTTAACAAATATCTCCTCCTTCACCCACCCTCATTAAATGCCATCCACTTGCCTATCCCTAAGCTAATCCTAAACCATCCTAATCCATCCTCTAATCATTTGCACAATCCTAAGCAAGCTTAAAACCCTCCTAATCAAGCCCAAGTCAAAATTGCTCTCATCTCCCTCAAAATATCTCAACCATAAAACTTTATGAAGCCCACTAGGCCATAAATGGCTCTTCCAAGCCCTTTTATTGCTCTTACAAGCCATTATGAGGGTCTTTATGAAGATTTTATCCCTTTAGCCTCCTTTGTTGACTCATCCTTCCCCTTTCCTCCATCCTCTCACCTTGTGACATGTCTCACTCCCTGATTGGCTATAAGGAAGCACAATCCATGTGCTCTCCTGTCATGTAATCTGAGCCCTCCATGAGCTTTTTCCCATCCTTGCATCTTAGCCCTCAATCCCTCAAGCCTCTTGCCTATAAATTGGATCCTTCCCCTTTGCAAAACAACACAATTCATGAAGTAAAGTCATAATGCCATTTAAAGAAGTCATTTTACATCAAAACCATACACTCACACCCAAATTCCAACTCCATTTGAAACCCTTTTTGAAGCATAAAGCTTGAGCATACATCCTATCTATTTAGACAAAGCTACTCAACAAAAGAGCTTCTCATTGAGAGAGCCCATTAATGGCTCATATTCTCAATTGAGAGCTCATCTTAGTCTATCTTGAAGTTTATGAATTTTGTTTAGTTTGTAGAAGCTTTATTTAAATTTGGTTTCTATTAGCATACTAACATTTCTCATGTACATTTTGGCACACCCGGTGGGACCCCGCATGGGTCATCTTCATTAGCTTTTTTAGTCAAGTTTTCTATGTCATTTGCTAATTTTGGCTGATTTTGCTTGTTTTTGTGATTGGTAGGATTTTATAAATTGGTTTTTTAGGTCCACATAAGCATGAAGAAGACAAATGAATTCATAGTCTATCTCATAGTATTTGCAGATTTTTCAAGCTTATAGGTGGACAAAGCACTTGGAATTCTTCTTCCTCTTCTTGTCTATATTCTTCTTATTCCATCTACTTCTTCTTCTTCTTCTTGTGGGAGATCTTGGCCAATTTTTTTTTAAGGAAGCAAAATCATACACACTTCTTTTTAGTGATTAAAATGAACCCCCAAATCATACTTAAATCCATTAAAAAATTAAAAAATTGCAAAAAAGAAAAAAATCTTTTAACAAGTGAAACTAAACCAATCCAATCATTTGCATCCTTGCAACATCAAGGTTTTAGATGCAATCATGCAAAGTTAGGAACACTTCATTTTGGGGAATTTAAAAAGAACTTCAAGTTTCCATTTCAAAAGGTTCAAAATCAACACTAAGTGCACACTAAAATCTAAATCAAACTCAAAGCATCAATCAAGGATAAAATGAACCTCATTTGAAAATATTTGAAAGTTATTTTAAAAATCTCATGAAAACTAAGAGTCCTAAATGGTTGCCAAAAATTGTCTTAAAAGCTTTGTTATTTGTTCCAAACAAATGTCTTGTTGCAAAATATTGAATGTTTCTTAAGTTTTTCATGCATCAAAATAATCTAGGAATATCATTTTTGGGCTTCAAATATGCAAACTGGAACACAAAATATTGAATGAAAACCAAAGTTCAAAGAGTCATTTTCACTTTTGAGTCCAAAACAATCTTGAATGATCTAAGGTTAAAACAAAGCACTTCAAATTTCTTAAAACAACACACAAAATCTCAATCTTGAATGCTCAAAGGAAAAAACTTGAATGTTTAATCACTTGTCTTTGAATGCATGTTGATAAAATCACTCTTGAGTGCCATGGATTAAAATCAAGTTTGTTTTTTTTATGAATGCATGATTAAAAAAACAAATCCAATCTTGAATGCCATAGATCAAATAATCATCTTTTGGGGTATAAAAAAAATCCACTTTTTTGAAATTTTCTAAGTTATAAAAACTAATAAAGATGCTTTGAGTAAGTTTGTAGTTGGACTCACCCTCTTTAATCACCCATCAATTTAACCATTGGTTGCAATCTCAGCGCCATCTATAGGGATGGGTCTACCTAAGAGGGTGTTAAGTGCTCCACAAAGATCAAACTCCACTCGGGTCTTTAGTGATTTTTTTAAGTTAGAAAATTCCTTGAATGCGCATTAATCTCGCTCACACTTCATTTGGGCATAAAAATTAGACAAATCTTGACGTGGAGGGCCTCCGGGTGCGCGCTTGGCAATGGAGTTTCACACATCTTTGTTTTGGGCTTAAAACAAACTCACACTCAATCTTGAATGCCTAACAATCAATGAACATTGCATGGTTTGGATGCATTTTCAATGACGCTCACATTTCTTATGTTGATGATCTTTCGACTTTCATTATGCTAACGATGCTATCAAATTAGAATGAACATTGTATGCCATAATCACAAGTGTCTTCAATCATAGCTTACAAAATCTAAATCATCAATTGGAATAAATGCGTGTCTTTTAAAGCCCAAGATCATGTATGTGGTCTTTTTTTACACTTTTTAGGAGGCCTGCTTGGGGATTTCATCACCCCTTGGGACGACCTCATCTCTAGCGTTTCGATGAAGTATAAAAATTGAGAGGTGAATCCAAAGACACCTCTCTTGGAATCAAGATTTTGTCACTCGGGCTAAGCCTCAAGGAACTTTATACCCTTGAGAAGTGAAAGAGGAGAAGTGGGTTACCGCTCCTCTCGGTTGTGTGACATCTTTTTGGTTTCATCTACAAATTTGGGCCTCACGTACCTTGTGTATATCGAGGACTCCCTAGCTATAACAAATTTCATCCTTGTAGAAAGCTTCCTAGGATGTTGGTGTGTTTGACGTGCTTGCTCCAAAAGTTTTTCTGCTTGTTTGTTCATAGCTTTTGAATGAATGTTTGCCAACTTTGATCAAAATTCCAAAAAAGAAGAAATCTTCCAGCTCAAGGCATACTTAGTGTAGTCACTGCCTCATCAGAAAATCATCCAAGCTCCCCCGCTGCAACCGAATCTATCTAGTTCCTTGCTTTAGAACAATCCCAAATCCAAAGTCCATCCAAATCATCCCCCCAACCAACTAGCAACCCAATCCAAAATCACACCCAAGCCTTTAGAGAGTTGTTGTCATTCTGCTAGAATTTGTTATCCAATCAATCCGACTAATCCACCAGCCTCACCAAGGTTATCCCTTTGACAGAGCTTTGTCTAGGGTAATCTAGCTTTGTCACTTGTTATCCCTCATCACCTTGAGCTAAAGGTTGGGATCCACAAGTGGTCAATCTCTGTCATGCCCATAGGATCATTAGTCTATCCTTAAGTTGACACAATCTCCACCAATCTAGTGCATAGGAAAGAAAAACTCTCATTTTTTGACAGCATGCCCTTGAAGTCTTCCATCCACAGGAAAGCTAAAAATCTACAGCAAATCCTCCTTAGGTCTGTCATACAGCTTTGACTCTCCCTAGGAAATCCTTCATCAGCCAATCCAAAATTTGCACTTAATCCAAATCCAACCATGAGCTTCCGTGTTCATCCATATGCAAGACCCCATCCCCATCCGACTCATCATCAAAACATGAAATCCCAAACCTACCATGATGTGTTCGGTCGTATTGTCCTTTCTCCTGCCACCTCCTATTCCAATGATGATGAAAATCTTGTTGACTATGACGGGTATATTGAAAGCCTTAGAAACATTCCCCCAAGCATCCCACAAAATCCATGCATTCTTCCAAACTATCTAGTCATGCCATTTGATATCCTAGCTTCTCCTCCATCACCCAATCAACCAAGCTTCCAATCTTCCAGCCCCATCACACTAGCTATTCATGTCAATCCACCTCCACCTCTGACACACAAGTCTCCAAAGAATCTCCTAGAGGAAATACAAGAAAAGTCACCTCCAGCAGTCGATAAGCCATGTCATCTAATCCAACCATGTGAAGTAGTCAATAATGAAGCTTCCCCATCTATAATATCACCTCCATCTCCCATAGCTATCATCCCCATACCATCCATCAAATTGCTTAAAATCCTTCCACTTCCCACAAGTATCAAAATCCCACCATCTATCAAAACCCTCCAAATCCTATCAACATCACCTCCAAGGATTTCCCAAATCTCCCATAATGACACTTATGCATCCATCTTCTACTCACCCATCTCCACTACTGAATCTCCCATCTATCCATCCCCTGCCTTTGAAGAGTCCATCCCTTCGCCTCCTATCACACCATCCACTCCAAACTAATCCTATCAAGATCTTTCCCAAAAGCATGTTGACATCCCCCAAAGCATAAACGAAGATATCATCATACCATGTCTTCCATCCATAGTGCAGTCACTATCCCCTCCATCTCCAAAACCTCAAGCCATACCTCCTCTAATACATGATATCTTTTCATCCCATCAGCTAAATCAAAATCCTATCCTACCATCTCCTCCACACCATGCTTCCATCTTACCACCTATCCAAGCTATTTCACCATCTATAATATACCCTCTTGGTTCACTTACATTCATCCATAGAACCCCTAAGGACATATGTCATTTAATGGGTCAAAGGAGGTCATAAGTCACCCTATGACCCTCTTTGGCCTATATGACCCATTCGAATATGTCCTTAGGTGTCCTAGGACCCCTAGGGACATATGTCGTCATTTAGTGGGTCAAAGAGGGTCATAGGGCACCCTATGACCCCCTTTGACCCATATGAACGATTCGATTATGTCCTTAGGGGTCCCCGGACTCCTACAGACATATATCATTGTTTAATAGGTCAAAGGCCCCATTTGACCCATATGAACGATTCAAATATGTCCTTAGGGATCCTAGAACCCTTAGGGACATATGTCATCGTTTAATGGGTAAAAAGCAGTCATACGACACCCTATGACTCCCTTTGACCCATATGGCTCATTCTAATATGTCCCTAGGGGTCCTAGGACCCCTTCGGACATATGTCATCATTTAATAGGTCAAAGGGGTCATAGGTCACCCTATGACCCCCTTTGACCCATATGAACAATTCAAATATGTCCCTACGGATCTTAGGACCCCTACGGACATATATCGTTTAATGGGTCAAAGGGGGTCATACGACACCCTATGACCTTAGCGGTCCCATAACCACTAGGAGCATATGTCATCGTTTAATGGGTCAAAGGGGTTCATAAGTCACCCTATGATGTCATTTGACCCATATGAACGATTCAAATATGTCTCTAGGGGTCCTAGGACCCCTAGGGATATATGTCATCGTTTAATGGGTCAAAGGATGTCATAGGTCACTCTATGACAACCTTTGACCCATATGAATGATTGGAATATGTCCCTAGGGGTTATAGGACCCCCAAAGACATATGTTGTCATTCAATGGGTCAGAGGGGGTCATAGGGTGACCCATTTGAACATTTGAAATATGTCCCTTGGCGTCGTAGGACCCGTAGGGACATATGTCATCACTTAATGGGTCTTAGCGGGTCATTGGTCACCCTATGACCCCCTTTGACCCATATGTCTCATTCAAATATGTCCGTAGGGTTCTTAGGACCCTTAGGGACATATGTAGTGTTTTAATGGGTCAAAAGCGATCATAGGTCACCCTATAACCCCCTTTGATGCATATGAACGATTCGAATATGTCCTTAGGGGTCTTAAAACCCCTAAGGACATATGTCATCATTTAGTGGGTCAAAGGGGGTCATAAGTCACCCTATGACCCCCTTTGACCAATATGAACGATTCGAATATGTTCGTAGGGGTCCTGTGACCCCTAGGGACATATGTCATCATTTAATGGATCAAAGAGAGTCATAGGTCACCCTATGACCCCCTTTGACTCAGAGGAATGATTTGAATCTGTCCCTAGGGGTCCTAAGACCCCTAGGGACATATGTCATCGTTTATTTGGTCAAAGGGGGTCATAGGTCACCCTATGACCCCTTATGAACCATATGAATTATTTGATTATGTCCTTAGGGATTCTAGGACCCCTAGGGACATATGTCGTCGTTTAATCAATCAAAGGAGGTCAAAGGTCACCTTGTAACCCCCTTTTACCCATATGATCGATTCAAATATATCCATAGGGGTCCTAGGATCCCTAAGGACATATGTCGTCCTTTAATGAGTCAAATGGGGCCATAGGTCAACCTATGACCCCCTTTGACCCATATGAACGATTCAAATATGTCCTTAGGGGTCCTATAACCCCTAGGGACATATGTCATCGTTTGATGGGTAAAAGGGGGTCATAAGTCACCATATGAACCCCTTCGACTCATATGGCCCATTCGAATATATCCCTAGGGGTCCTACGACCCCTATGGACATATGTCGTCGTTTAATGGGTCAAAGGAGGTCATATGTCACCCTATGACCCCCTTTGACCCATATGAACGATTCAAATATGTTCCTAAGGGTCCTATGACCCCTAGGGACATATTTCATCGTTTAATGGTTCAAAGGGGGTAATAGGTTACCCTATGATCCCCTTTGACCAATATGCACGATTCAAATATCTCCTTATGGATCCTAGGACCCCTAGGGACAAATGTCATCATTTAATTGATCAAAAGCGGTCATAAGTCACTCTATGACCCCCTTTGACCAATATGAACGATTAAAATATGTCCTTAGGGGTCCTATGATCCCTAAAGACATATGTCATCATTTAATGGGTCAAAGGGGGTGATAGGTCACCCTATGACCCCCTTTGACCCAAATGAACGATTTGAATATGTTCGTAGGGGCCCTAGGGCCCCTAGGGACATATGTCATCATTTAATAGGTCAAAGGGGGTCATAGTGTGACTATGACCCCCATTGACACATATGAATGATTCAAATATGTCCGTAGTGGTCCTAGAACCCTTAGGGACATATGTCATTGTTTAATGGATCAAAAGGGGTCATAAGTCACCTTCTGACCCCCTTTGGCCTATATGGCCCATTTGAATATGTCATTAGGTTTCCTAAGACCCCTAGGAACATATGTTGTTGTTTAATGGGTCAAAGGGGGTCATAGGGCACTCTATGACCTCTTTTCACCTATATGAATGATTCAAATATGTCCTTAGGGATCTCAGGACCCCTAGGGACATATGTCATTGTTTAATGGGTCAAAGGGGGTCATAAGTCACCCTATAACCTCTTTTGACGCATATGAACGATTTGAATATGTCCTTAGAGATCCTAGAACTGCTAAGGACATATGTCATCATTTACTGGATGAAAGGGGGTCATACTACACCCTATGACCCCCTTTAACCCATATGGCCCATTCGAATATGTCCCTAGGGGTCCTCGGACACCTAGGGACATATGTCATCATTTAATGAGTCAAACGGGTCATAGTTCAACCTATGACCCCCTTTGACCTATATGAACGATTCAAATATGTCCGTAGGGGTCTTATGACCCCTAGGGACATATGTCATCATTTAATGGATCAAAGAGGGTCATAGGTCACCCTATGACCCTGTTTGACCCATATGAATAATTCAAATATATCCCTAGGGATCTTAGGACCCTTAAAGACCTATGTCGTCATTTAATTTGCCAAAGGGGGTCACAGGTCACCCCCCATATGGCCCATTCGAATTTGTGTCTAGGGGTCCTAGGACCCCTAGGGACATATGTCATCGTTCAAGGGGTCAAAGGGGGTCATAGGTCACCCTATGACCCCCTTTGACCCATATGAACGATTCAAATATGTTCTTAGGGGTCTCATGACTCTTAAGGACATATGTCATCATTTAATGGGTCAAAGGGGGTCATAGGTCACCCTATGACTCCGTTTGACCCATATGAATGATTCAAATTTGTCCCAAGGGGTCCTAGTACCCCTAGGGACAGATGTCGTCGTTTAATGGGTCAAAGAGTGTCATAGGTTACCCTATGACCCCCTTTGACCTATATGAACGATTCGAATATGTCCCTAGGGATTATAGGACCCATAAAGACATATGTCATCGTTTAATGGGTCAAAGGGGGTCATAGGACACCCTATGACCCCCTTTGACCCATTTGAATATTTAAAATATGTCCATTGGCATCCTAGGACCCGCAGGGACATATGTCATCATTTAATGGGTAAAAAGGGGTCATAGGTCACCCTATAACCCACTTTGACTCATATGCTCCATTCGAATATGTCCCTAGGGGTCCTAGAACCCCTAGGGACATATGTTGTTTGTTTAATGGGTCAAAAAGGGTCATAGGGTGACACATATGAACGATTCGAATATATCCCTAGGGGTCCTAGGACCCCTAGGGACATATGTCATCATTTAATAGGTCAAAGGGGGTTATTGATCACCCTATGACCCCCTTTGATCCATATAAATGATTTGAATATGTCCCTAGGGTTCATAGGACCACTAGGGACATATGTCGTCGTTTACTGGGTTAAAGGGGGTGATGACTAACCCTATGACCCTCTTTGAACCATATGAACAATTCCAATATGTTTTAAGGAGTCCTAGAACCCTTGGGGACATATGTTATCATTTAATGGGTCAAAGCGAGTCATAGGGTAACCTATGACTCGCTTTGACCCATATGGCCCATTCGAATATGTCCCTAGGGGTCCTAGGACCCCTAGGGACATATGTCATCGTTTAATGGGTGAAAAGGGGTCATAGGTCACCCTATGACCCTCTTTGACCCATATGAACGATTCAAATGTCCCTAGGGGTCCTAGGATCCCTAGGGACATATGTCATCATTTAATGCATCAAATGGGGTCATAAGTCACCCTATGACCCCCTTTGACCCATATGTACGATTTGAATATGTCCTTAGGGGTCCCATGACCTCTAAGGACATATGTTTTCATTTAATGGGTCAAAAAGAGTCATAGATCACCCTATGACCCCCTCTGATCCATAAGAACGATTCGAATATGTCTTTAGGGGTCCGAGGACCCCTAGGGACATATGTCATCGTTTAATGGGTCAAAGGGGGTCATAAGTCACCCTATGACCCTCTTTGACTCATATGAACGATTAGAATATGTGCATAGGTGTCCTAGGAACCTTAAGGACATGTGTCATCATTTAATGGGTCAAAGGGGGTCATAGGTCATGCCCATATGGTCCATTCAAATATGTCGCTAGGGGTTCTAGGAACCCTAGGGACATATCATCGTTTAATGGATCAAAGGGGGTCATAGGTGACCCTGTGACCTCGTTTAACCCATATGAACGATTCAAATATGTCCCTAGGCGTCCTAGGACCCCTAAGAATATATGTCATCATTTAATAGGTCAAAGGCTGTCATAGGTCACAGTATGACCCCCTTTTATCCATATGAATGATTCATATATGTCCCTCAAGGTTATAACACCCCCAGAGACATATGTCGTTTAATGGGTCAAAGGGGGTCATAGGTCACCCTATGAACCCCTTTGACCTATATGGCCCATTTGAATATGTCCCTAGGTTTCCTAGGACACCTATGGACATATGTCGTCGTCTAATACGTCAAAGGGGTTCATAAGGCACCCTATAACCCCCTTTGACTCATATGAATGATTCGAATATGTCTTTAGGGGTTCTAGGACCCTTAGGGACATATGTCGTTGTTTAATGGGTCAAAAGGGGTCATAGAGTGACCCATATGAATGATTCGAATATGTCCTTAGGGGTCTGAGGACTCTTAAGAACATATGTCATCGTTTAATGGGTCAAAGGTGGATATAGGTCACCCTATGACTCCCTTTGACCCATATAAATGATTTGAATGTCCTTAGGCATCCTGGAACACCTTGGGACATATGTCATTATTTAATGGGTGGAAAGGGGTCATAAGTCACAATATGACACCCTCTGACCCATATGGCCCATTCGAATATATCCCTAAAGGTCCTAGGACCCCTAGGGACATATGTCATCGTTTAATGGGTCAAAAGGGGTCATAGGTCACCTTATGACCCCCTTTGACCCATATGAACGATTCAAATATTTTTCTAAGGATCCTAGGACCCCTAGGGACATATGTCACCGTTTAATGATTCAAAAGCCTTCGACCAATATGCACAATTTGATATAGTCTCTATGGGTCCTAAGACCCCTAAGGACATATGTCATCGTTTAATGGGTCAAAAGGGGTCATAAGTCTCCCTATGACCCCCTTTGAGCAATATGAATGACTCGAATATGTCTTTAGGGGTCCTATGATACCTAAGGACATATGTCATCGTTTAATGGGTCAAAGAGAGTCATAGGTCACCCTATGACCCCCTTTGACACAGAGAAATAATTTGAATATTTCTCTATGGGTCTTAGGACCCCTGGGGACATATGTCATCGTTTAATGGGTCAAAGGGGGTCATAAGTCACCCTATGACCCTCTTTGGCCCATATGGCCCATTTGAATATGTCCTTAAGTATCTTAGGACTGTTAGGGACATATGTTATGATTTAATGGGTCAAAGGGGGTCATAAGGGACCCTATGACCCCTTTTGACCCATATGAATGATTTGATTATGTCTTTATGGGTCCCAGGTCTCTTAGGAACATATATCATCGTTTAATGGGTCAAAGGGTGTCATAGGTCACCCTATGACCCCATTTGATCCATATGAATGATTTGAATATGTCCTTAGGGGTCTTAGAACCCCTAGGGACATATGTCATCGTTTAATGGGTAAAAGGGGGTCCCCTAGGAACATATGTCATCGTTTAATGGGTAAAAGGGGGTCATACGACACCCTATGACCCCGTTTGACCCATATGGCCCATTCGAATATATCCCTAGGGGTCATAGGACCGTTAGAGACATATGTTGTCATTTAATGGGTCAAAGGGGCCATAGGTCACCCTGTGACCCTCTTTGACCCATATGAACGATTTGAATATGTCCCTCTTTGACCCATATGAACGATTTGAATATGTCCCTAGGGGTCCTAGGACCCCTAGGGACATATGTCATCATTTAATGGGTCAAAGGGGGTCATAAGTCACCCTATGACCCCCTTTGACCCATATGAACGATTCAAATACGTCCTTTGGGGTCCCATGATTCCTAGGGACATATATTGTCATTTAATGGGTCAAAGGGGGTCATAGGTCATCTTATGACCCCGTTTGACCCATATGAATGATTCAAATATCTCCTAAGGGGTTCTAGGACCCCTAGGGACATATGTCATTATTTAATGGGTTAAAGGATGTCATAGGTCACCCTATGACCCCCTTTGACCCATATGAACGATTCGAATATGTTCCTAGGGGTTATAGGACCCCTAGCAACATATGTCATTGTTTAATGGGTCAAAGTGGGTCATAGGACACCCTATGACCCCCTTTGACCCATTTGAACGTTTGAAAAATGTCCTTTGGCGTCTTAGGACCCATAAAAACATATGTCATCATTTAATGGCTCAAATGGGGTCATAGGTCACCCTATGAAACTCTTTAACCCATATGCACAATTTGAATATGTCTTTAGGGGTCCTATGACCCCTAGGGGCATATGTCTTCATTTAATGGATCAAAAGGGGTCATACGACACCCTATGAACCTGTTTGACCCATATGAATGATTTGAATATGTCCATATGGGTCCTAAGCCCCTATGGACATATGTCATCATTTAATGGGTCAAAAGGGGTCATAGGTCACCTTATGACCCCGTTTGACCCATATGAACGATTCAAATATGTCCTTAGGGGTCTCATGACTGCTAGGGACATATGTCATCATTTAATAGGTCAAAGGGAGTCATAGGTAACCCTATGACCCTGTTTGACCCATATGAATGATTCAAATATGTCCCAAAGGGTCCTAGGAGCCCTAAGGACATATGTCGTTGTTTAATGGGTTAAAAGGTGTCATAGGCCACCCTATGAACCCCTTTGACCCATATGAATGATTCAAATATGTCCATAAGAGTCCTAGGAACCCAAGAGACATATGTCATCATTTAATGGATCAAAAGAGGTCATAGGGTGACCTATGACCCCCTTTGACCCATATGAATGACTCAAATATGTCTTTAGGGGTCCCATGACTCCTAGGGATCATTTAATGGGTCAAAGGGGGTCATAGGTCACCCTATGACCCCGTTTGACCCATATGAATGATTCAAATATGTCCCAAGGGGTCTTAGGACCCCTAGGAACATAAGTCATTGTTTAATAGGTTAAAAGGTTTCATAGGTCACCTTATGACCCTCTTTGACCCATATGAACGATTCAAATATGTCCTTATGGGTTATAGGACCCCTGGAGACATATGTCGTCGTTTAATGGGTCAAAGAGGGTCATAGGACACCCTATGAACCCCTTTGACCCATTTGAATGTTTCAAATATGACCCTTGGTGTCCTAAGACTCGTAGGGACATATGTCATCATTTAATGGGTCAAAAGGGGTCATAGGTCACTTTCTGACACCCTTTGACCCATATGGCCCATTCGAATATGTCCCTAGGGGTCCTAAAACCCTTAGGAACATATGTCATTTTTTTAGTAGGTCAGAAGGGGTCATAGGTCACCCTATGACTCCCTTTGACTCATATGAATGATTTGAATATATCCCTAGGGGTCTTTGGACCCCTATAGACATATGTCGTCGTTTAATGGGTAAAAGGGGTCATACGTCACCGTATGACCCTCTTTGATCCATATGAATGATTCAAATATGTCCCTAGGGATCCTAGGACCACTAGGGATATATTGTTGGAGTTGAGGAAAGCCAACTCCGAAGACGCCAAGATCACCTGCATGCGAACCTGTCAAAGAGAAGCCATAGAAGGGGAGAGCATGGAGCACGGGCAAAAACCCTAAACGGACATGAGAGCCAAAAATGCAAACACAATAAGAAATGTATTTACAATAAGAAATGGCTTTATGTTGTGAAAATACAATGAGGAGAGCTCGAATATAAAGAGCTCATGGAAGCTTTTAGAACAAGCTAGAAGATAAGTGTGACAACTAGAAGGGAACAAACTCCCGTGTTGTCACAACATGCATTAAATATGAAATATTAAATAAATGCATGACCTAAGTAAACTTAAGAAATAGAATAAATAATTAAATATTAATTATTTACTCTAACACCCCCCCTTAAGTGCAACTTAGGGAAATGCCTTAAGCTCACAAAGCTAAGATGAAATGCATAATGGGTCCCGGCAACGAGGCCATTTTAGGTACCCAAGTACAATGCAAGAAAATGCAACCTCTGTAAGCAAGGAAAGAGAGAAAACCACATGGGAAAAAACCTCCCCCAAAAAGAGGTAAGAACCCAGTGAAAAGATGAAGAAGTCTTCAACTAGGAAAAATGTCCCCTAAAACAGGAACAATGAGTGATCATGAAGAAGCAGCATCACTGAAGCATGAAGAAGTCGCAAATCTGTCAAACTGCTGATCTAAAGAAACCTCCATGGAAGAAGAAGGCACGAACCGAGCATGTCTATATGGTAGATGATCCATCTCACCGAAATGCATAGGTAGCCAGCCACTGCAATCGCCTTGTATATAGGATCAACCACTAAATACATAGTTCACACTATCGAACCATCGAACCACGGATGCATTAGAACACAACATAATCCCCCCTTAATGCAGACAGGGTGAGATGACAGGCAACTGAGAAGGTGATCCAAATCTTCTGCAAACGAACCAAGAACAAGGAGAGAGGAAAAGAGGTACAGACACTGATAAAGACACGGTCTAACTGACTCTGCATGGGCTAATGTCGTGGAAGGGACACTCACTTGACAAAGGGAGAATGCCTAAAACAGCAAACAAATAATCCCCCCATGGTGCTTTATGAAATAGTGCAAGTACACCTGACTCAAAAACAACGTTCATGACTCCCAGAATGCAAAAGTGACAATTTATCTCAGTGCGAAAATGAAAAATTCTTCAAAAGGATAGCTACAATGATCATAACTGAAAAAGAGCTGAACCAAGAGAAAGTACAGCCGAAAAAAAAAGCAAACCATGCCAGGAAAATGATCCTCGGGCCTAAAACACTCAAAATATCCACCATAGAGCAAAAATGCCAAAACTATGATAGAAAGAGAAGAGTCCAAAAGTGAGGAAAAAAGACGACAGTTCTGAAAAGTACACAGAACCAGCTTTCCAGAAATATAAAGTTTTCCAAAAACAGACATGGGACGCAAAAGATATGCATGCCGGAGTCAAAAATAGGACTTCGGACTTCAACTAAAAAAAGGCAATAAAAAAGCATCAAAACCTAAAAATACCTGCACCAAAATCTCTGTCTCGGAACCAGCTTTCCGGCACTTCTTTCGGATTGGAAAAATACCTCCGTATGCAAGAGTTATGGCCAAAAAACACAAGTAGGTCCAAAAGCAATCGGGAGAGGTGCATGCAAGGGCTGATGCAGTGCTGACGTCAGCAAGTCATGCGATTAAATTTGACGGCTTGGAGGCCATCGCAGCAAAAAAAGAGTGCCACATGGCAGTGCTAACGTGGCAGGGGTGACATGGTGGGTCCACGTGGCAAGGTGCCACGTGGCGCCCATGCCACGTGTCACCCCCGTAGTGGCCTACTCGGCTGACGGTGCTGCAGAGTTGGCTGAGCGGCGCTGGCGGGCGGAGGCGGCCGCAGGGTGGCGGAGCCGGGAGGAACCGCTGGCGGAGGGCGGCGGACGGGCGGCGGGCTGGAGAGGCGCCGCCGGTGGAGGGTGGCGGCCAGGAGGCGACCGGGCAGCGGCGGAGCGCAGGCGGCGCTGCCTGCTGCGGCCGCTGCGGGCGACGCGCAGGTGGCGCGGCGGCGGCGCTGCCGAAAATGTAATTTTTTTTTTAAAAAAAAATCTGTGCTGCGTCCGTACGACCGTACGACAGCGACCCTGGAAGCCTCAAAAAATCGCCAAAATTGCCCTGTCTCCAAAAACGACAAGTTTTATATGAATCCTGACTGCGAACGGCCTTTCGGATCCAATGGTGATGTCCGTTTGGGCTGAAAGTGCTCCGAAAATTGCTGATCCCCTGATTTGAAGAAAAAATGCACAAACAAACTAGGGTTTGTGACTTCAAATCACGGCTTCAAAATTTCTTCAACGAAGCTGCAGCAGGAAGGCTCTGATACCATGTTGGAGTTGAGGAAAGCCAACTTCGAAGATGCCAAGATCACCTGCATGCGAACCTGTCAAAGAGAAGCCATAGAAGGGGAGAGCATGGAGCACGGGCAAAAACCCTAAACGGACATGAGAGCCAAAAATGCAAACACAATAAGAAATGTATTTACAATAAGAAATGGCTTTATGTTGTGAAAATACAATGAGGAGAGCTCGAATATAAAGAGCTCATGGAAGCTTGTAGAACAAGCTAAAAGATAAGTGTGACAACTAGAAGGGAACAAACTCCCGTGTTGTCACAACATGCATTAAATATGAAATATTAAATAAATGCATGACCTAAGTAAACTTAAGAAATAGAATAAATAATTAAATATTAATTATTTACTCTAACATATATGTCATCATTCAATGGGTCAAAGGGGGTCATAGGTCACCCTATGAGCTTTTTTGACCCATATGCACGATTCGAATATGTCCTTAGGTGTCCTATGACCCTTAGGGACATATGTCATCATTTAATGGGTCAAAGGGGGTCATAAGTTATCTTATGACCCGCTTTGACCGATATGACCCATTCAAATGTGTCCCAAGGGGTCTTAGGACCCTTAGGGACATATGTCGTCGTTTAATAGGTTAAAGGGTGTCATAGGTCACCCTATGACCCCTTTTGACGCATATAAACGATTCGAATATGTCCCTAAGGGTGATAGGACCCCCAACAACATATTTCGTCATTTAGTGGATCACAAGGGGTCATAGTTCACCCTATGACCCCTTTTGACCCATTTAAACATTTGAAGTATATCCCTTGGCATCGTAAGACCTGTAGGGATATATATTGTCATTTAATAGGTCAAAAGGAGTCATAGGTCACCCTATGACCCCCTTTGACACAAATGGCCCATTCAAATATTTCCTTAGGGGTCTTAGAACCCCTAGGGACATATGTCGTCATTTAATGGGTTAAAGGGGGTCATAGGTCGCCCTATGACCCCCTTTGACCTATATGAATGATTCGAATATGTCCCTAGGGGTCTTAGGACCCCTAGGGACATATTTCATTGTTTAATGGGTCAAAGGAGGTCATAGGCCACCCTATGACCCCCTTTGACCCATATGAACGATTCAAATATGTCCTTAGGGTTCCCAGGACCCCAAGGGACATATGTCGTCATTTGATGGGTCAAAGTGGGTCATAGGCCACCCTATGACCCCCTTTAACCCATATAAATGATTCAAATATGTTCTTAGGAGTTTGAGGACCCCTAGGGACATATGTCATCGTTTAATAGGTCAAAGGGGGTCATAGATCACCCTATCACTCCCTTTCACCCATATGAACAATTCAAATATGTCCTCAAGGGTCCTAGAACCCCTAGGGTCATATGTACTCATTTAATGGGTCAAAGGGGGTCATACAACACCTTATGACCTCTTTTGACCCATATGGCCCATTCGAATGTCCCTAAGGGTCCCTTAGGGACATATGTCGTCATTTAATGGATCAAAGGGGGTCATAAGTCATCTTATGACCCCGATTAACCCATATGAACAATACGAATATGTCCTTAGGGGTCCCATGACCCTGAGGGACATATGTTGTCATTTAATGGGTCAAAGGTGGTCATAAGTCACCCTATGACGATATTTGACCCATATGAACGATTCAAATATGTCCTTAGGGGCCCTAGCCTAGGGGTCTTAGAACCCCTAGGGACATATGTCACCATTTAATGTGTCAAAGGGGGTCATAGGTCACCCTATGACCCCCTTTGACCTATATGAACGATTCGAATAATATGTCATCATTTAATGGGTCAAATAAGGTCATAAGCCACCCTATGACCTCCTTTGACTCATATGAACAATACGAATATGTCCTTAGGGTTTCCAGTACCCCAAAAGACATATATCGTCATTTAATGGGTCAAAGTGGGTCATAGGCCACCCTATCACCCCCTTTAACCCATATAAATAATTCAAATATGTCCTTAGGGGTTTGAGGACCCCTAGGGACATATGTCATCGTTTAATAGGTCAAAGGGGGTCATGGATCACCCTATCACCCCCTTTCACCCATATGAACAATTTGAATATGTCCTCAGAGGTCCTAGAACCCCTAGGGTCATATGTCCTCATTTAATGGGTCAAAGAGGGTCATACAACTCCTTATGACCTCCTTTGACCCATATGGCCCATTCGAATATGTCCCTAGGGGTCCTAGGACCCCTAGGGACATATGTTATCATTTAATGGATCAAAGGGGGTCATAGGTCATCCCATGACCCCGATTAACCCATATGAACAATACGAATATGTCCTTAGGGGTCTCATGACCCTTAGGAACATATGTCATCGTTTAATGGGTCAAAAGGGGTCATAGGTCACGCTATTACGCTGTTTGACCTATATGAATGATTCAAATATGTCTCTAGGAGTCCTAGGACCCCTAGGGACATATGTCATCGTTTAATGGGCCAAAGGGTGTCATAGATTACCCTATGACCCCTTTTTACCCATATGAACGATTGAAATATGTCCCTAAGAGTTACAGGACCCCCAGAGACATATGTTGTCGTTCAATGGGTCAAAGGGGGTAATAGGTCACCTTATGACCCCCTTTGACCCATTTGAGCTTTTGAAATATGTCCCTTGGTGTCGTAGCACCCGTAGGGATATATGTCATCATTTAATAGGTCAAAAGGGGTCATAGGTCACCCTATGACCCCCTTTGACCCATATGGCGCATTCCAATATGTTCTTAGGGGTCCTAGGACCGCTAGGGACATATGTTATCGTTTAATGGGTCAAAGGGGGTCATAGGGCACCCTATGACCCCCTTTGACCCATATGAACGATTCGAATATGTCCTTAAGGGTCCTAGAACCCTTAGAGACATATGTCATCATTTAATGTGTCAAACAGGGTCATAAGTCACCCTATGACCCCCTTTGACCAATATGAATGATTCAAATATGTTCTTAGGGGTCTTATGACCCCTAGGGACATATGTCATCATTTAATGGGTCAAAGAGAGTCATAGGTCACCCTATGACCCCATTTGACTCATACGAACAATTAGAATCTATCCGTACGGGTCTTAGGACACTTAGGGACATATTTTGTCGTTTATTGGGTCAAAGGGGGTCATAGGTCACACTATGACCCCCTATGAACCATGTGAACGATTCGATTATGTCCGTAGGGGTCCTAAGACCCATAGGGACATATGTCATTATTTAATCAGTCAAAAGGGGTCATAGGTCACCCTGTGACCCCGTTTGACCTATATAATCGATTCAAATATGTCTGCAGGGGTCCTAGGACCCCAAGGGACATATGTCATCGTTTCATGGGTCAAAGAGAGTCATAGGTCACCCTATGACCCCCTTTGACCCATATGAACGATTTGAATATGTCCTTAGAGGTCCTAGAACCTCTAAGGACATATGTCATCATTTAATAGGTCAAAAGGGGTCATAAGTCACCTTATGACCCCCTTTGACCCATATGGCCCATTCGAATATGTCCTTATGAGTCCTAGGACCCCTAGGGACATATGTCATCGTTTAATGGGTCAAATGGGGTCATAGGTCACCCTATGACCCCATTTGACCCATATGAACGATACAAATATGTCCCTAGGGGTCCTAGGGACATATGTCATCGTTTAATAGTTCAAAGGAGGTCATAGGTTACTCTATGACCCACTTTGACCAATATGCACGATTCGAATATGTCCCTATGGGTCTTAGGACCCCTAGGGATATATGTCATCATTTAATGGGTCAAAAGGGAGTCATAGGTCACCCTTTGACCCCTTTTGACTCAAAAGAACGATTCGAATATTTTCTTATGGGTCTTAGGACCCCAAGGGACATATGTCATCGTTTAATGGGTTAAAGTGGGTGATAAGTCACCCTATGACCGCATTTGACCCATATGAACGATTCAAATATGTGCGTAGAGGTCTTAGGACCCTAGAGATATATGTCATCGTTTAATGGGTCAAAAAAGGTCATAAGTCACCCAATGACCCCCTTTGACCCATATGAATGACTCAAATATGATCGTAGGTGTCATAGAACCCCTAGGGACATATATCGTTGTTTAACGGGTCAAAGGAGGTCATAAGTCACCCTATGACCCTCTTTGGCCCATATGACCCATTCGAATATGTGCTTAGTTGTCCTAAGATCCCTAGGGACATGTGTCATCGTTTAATGGGTCAAAGGGGGTCATAGGGCACCCTATGACCCCTTTTGACCCATATGAACGATTCGATTATGTCCTTAGGGGTCCCAAGACTCCTACAGACATATATCATCATTTAATGGGTCAAAGGGGGTCATAGGTCACGCTATGACCCCATTTGACCCATATGAATGATTCAAATATGTCCTTAGGGATCCTAGAACCTCTAGGGACATATGGCGTCGTTTAATGGGTAAGAAGGGGTCATACGACACCCTATGACCCCCTTTGACCCATATAGCTCATTCGAATATCTCCCTAGGGGTCCTAGGACCCCTTGGGACATATGTCATCATTTAATGAGTCAAAAGAGTCATAGGTCACCTTATGACCCCCTTTGACCCATATGAACGATTCAAATATGTCCCTACAGATCTTAAGACTCCTACAGACATATGTCATCATTAAATAGGTCAAAGGGGATCATAGGACACCCTATGACCTTAGCGGTCTCATGACCACTAAGGACATATGTCGTCATTTAATGGGTCAAAGGGGGTCATAGGTCACCCTATGACATCATTTGACGCATATGAACGATTCAAATATGTCTCTAGGAGTTCTAAGACCCCTAGGGATATATGTCTTTGTTTAATGGGTCAAAGGGTGTCATAGGTCACCCTATGACAACCTTTGACCCATATGAACGATTGGAATATGTCCCTAGGGGTTATAGGACCCCCAGAGACATATGTTCTCATTCAATGGGTCAACGGAGGTTATAGGGTGACCCATTTGAACATTTGAAATATGTCCCTTCGCGTCGTAGGACCCGTAGGGACATATGTCATCACTTAATGGGTCAAAGCGGGTCATAGGTCACCCTATGACTCCCTTTGACCCATATGGCCCATTCGAATATGTCTTTAAGGGTCCTAGGACCCTTAGGGACATATGTAGTGGTTTAATGGGTCAAAGGGGGTCATAGGTAACCTTATGACCCCCTTTGATGCATATGAACAATTCGAATATGTCCTTAGGGGTCCTAGAACCCCTAGGGACATATGTCATCATTTAGTGGGTCAAAGGGAGTCATAAGTCACCCTATGACCCCCTTTGACCAATATGAACGATTCAAATATGTTCGTAGGGGTCCTGTGACCCCTAGAGACATATGTCATCGTTTAATGGGTCAAAGGGAGTCATAGGTCACCCTATGACCCCCTTTGACTCATAGGAACGATTCGAATCTGTCCCTAGGGGTCCTAGGACCCCTAGGGACATGTCATCATTTATTTGGTCAAAGGGGGTCATAGGTCACCCTATGACCCCCTATGAACCATATGAATGATTTGATTATGTTGTTAGGGGTCCTAGGACCCCTAGGGACATATGTCGTCGTTTAATCGATCAAAGGGGGTCATAGGTCATCTTGTGACACCCTTTGACCCATATGATCGATTCGAATATATCCATAGGCATCTTAAGATCCCTAAGAACATATGTCATCGTTTAATGAGTCAAATGGGGTCATAAGTCACCCTATGACCCCCTTTGACCCATATGAATTATTCGAATATGACCTTAGGGGTCCTATAACCCCTGGGGACATATGTCATTAGGGGTCATGTGATCGCTAGGGCCATATGTCATCGTTTAATAGGTCAAAGGGGGTGATAAGTCACCCTATGACCCCCTTTGACACGAATGAACGATTCAAATATGTCTGTAGGGGCCCTAGGACCCTTAGGGACATATGTCATCATTTAATATGTCAAAGGGGGTCATAGGTCATACTATGACCCCCTTTGACACATATGAATGATTCAAATATGTCCTTAGGGGTCCTAGGATCCCTAGGAACATATGTCATCATTTAATGGGTCAAAGGTTGTCATAGGTCACCTTATGATCCCTTTTGACGCATATGAACGATTCGAATATGTCCTTAGGGATCTTAGAACTCCTAAGGACATATGTTGTCATTTAATGGGTAAAAGGGGGTCATACTACACTTTATGACCCCCTTTGACCCATATGACCGATTCGAATATGTCCCTAGGGGTCCTCGGACACCTAGGGACATATATCATCATTTAATGGGTCAAAGGGGTCATAGTTCAACCTATGACCCCCTTTGAGCCATATGAACGATTCCAATATGTCCCTAAGGGTCTTAGGACCCCTAGAGACATATATTGTCATTTAATGGGTCAAAAGGGGTCATAGGTCACCCTATGACCTCGTTTGACCCATATGAATGATTCAAATATGTCGTTAGGGATCTTAGGACCCCTGCGGACCTATGTCGTCGTTTAATGGATCAAAGGGGGTCATAGGTCACCCTATGACTCTGTTTGATTCATATGAATGATTCAAATATGTCCCGAGGGGTCCTAGTACCTCTAGGGACAGATGTCATCGTTTAATGGGTCAAAAGGTGTCATAGGTCACCCTATGACCCCCTTTGACCCATATGAATGATTTGAATATGTCCCTAAGGGTTATAGGACCCCTAAAGACATATGTCGTCATTTAATGGTTGAAAGGGGGTCATAGGACACCCTATGACCCCTTTTGACCCATTTGAATATTTGAAATATGTCCCTTGGCATCCTAGGACCCGTAGGGACATATGTCATCATCTAATGGGTAAAAAGGGGTCATAGGTCACCCTATAACCCCTTTTGACCCATATGGCCCATTAGAATATGTCCCTAGGGGTCCTAGAAACCCTAAGGACATATGTCATTTGTTTAATGGGTCAAAAGGGGTCATAGGGTGACACATATGAACGATTCGAATATGTCCCTAAGGGTCTTAGGACTTCTAGGGACATGTCATCGTTTAATGGGTCAAAGGGGGTCATAAATCACCTATGACCCCCTTTGATCCATATGAATGATTCTAATATGTCCCTTGGGATGATAAGACCACTGGAGACATGTCGTCGTTTAATGGGTCAAAGGTGGTGATGGGTCACCCTATGACCCCCTTTGAACCATATGAACGATTCCAATATGTTTTTAGGGGTCATAGAACTCATAAGAACATATGTTATCATTTAATGGGTCAAAGTGAGTCATAGGATAACCTATGACTTGCTTTGACCCATATGGCCCATTCGAATATGTCCTTAGGGGTCCTAGGACCTCTAAGGACATATGTCGTCGTTTAATGGGTGAAAGGGTTCTTTGACCCATATGAATGATTCAAATGTCCCTAGGGGTCTTAGGATCCTTAGGGACATATGTCATCGTTTAATGCGTCAAAGGGGGTCATAGGTCACCCTATGACCCCCTTTGACTCATATGCACGATTAGAATATGTGCATAGGGATCCTAGGACCCCTAAGGACATATGTCGTCATTTAATGGGTCAAAGGAGGTCATAGGTCACCCCCATATGGCCCATTCGAATATGTCGCTAGGGGTTCTAGGAACCCTAGGGACATATGTCGTCGTTTAATGAGTCAAAGGGGGTCATAGGTGACCTTGTGACCTTGTTTGACCCATATGAATGATTCAAATATGTCCCTAGGTGTCCTAGGAACCCTAAGAACATATGTCATCATTTAATAGCTCAAAGGGTGTCTTAGGTCACCCTATGACCCCCTTTGACCCATATGAATGATTCATATATGTCCCTCGGGGTTATAGGACCCCCAGAGACATATGTCATTGTTTAATGGGTCAAAGGGGGTCATAAGTCACCCTATGACCTCTTTTGACCTATATGGCCCATTCAAATATGTCCCTAGGTTTCGTAAGACCGCTATGGACATATGTCGTCATCAAAGGGGTTCATAAGGCACCCTATAACCCCCTTTGACTCATATGAACGATTCAAATATGTCCTTAGGGGTTCCTGAACCCCTAAGGAAATATGTCATCGTTTAATGGGTCAAAGGGGGTGATAGGGTGACCCATATGAATGATTCGAATATGTCCTTAGGGGTCTGAGGACCCTTAAGAACATATGTCATCATTTAATGAGTCAAAGCTGGATATAAGTCACCCTATGACCCCTTTTGATCCATATGAATGATTCGAATATGTTCTTACAAGTCCTATAATCCTTAAGAACATATGTCGTCATTTAATGGGTGCAAGGGGGTCATACGACACCCTATCATCCCCATTGACCCATATGGCCCATTCGAATATGTCCCCTGGGGGTCATAGGAGCCCTAGGGACATATATCGCCATTTAATGGGTCAAAAGGGGTCATAAATCACCTTATGACTCCTTTTGACCTATATTGCTCATTCGAATATGTCCCTAGGTGTCCTAAGACCCCTATGGACATATGTCATCGTCTAATGGGTCAAAGGGGTTCATAGGGCACCCTATGGACCCCTTTGACCCATTTGAATGATTCGAATATGTCCTTAGGGGTTCTAGGACCCCTAGGGACATATGTCATCGTTTAATGGGTCAAAGGGGGCCATAAGGTGACCCATATGAATGATTCGAATATGTCCTTAGGGGTTCAAGGACCTCTAAGAACATATGTCATCGTTTAATAGGTCAAAGGTGGATATAGGTCACACTATGACCCCGTTTGACCCATATGAACGATTCAAATATGTCTGTAGGGGTCTTAGAATCCCTAGGGACATATGTCATCATTTAATGGGTCAAAGGGGGTCATACGACACCCTATCATCCCCTTTGACCCATATGGCCCATTCGAATATGTCTCCTAGGGGTCTTAGGACCCCTAGGGACATATGTCATCATTTAATGGGTCAATGGGGGTCATAGGTCACCTTGTGACCCCCTTTCACCCATATGAACGATAGGAATATGTTCCTAGGGGTCCTAGGACCCCTAGGGTCTTATGTCGTCGTTTAATGGGTCAAAAGGGGTCATAGGTCACCCTATGACCCCGTTTGACCCATATGAACGATTTGAATATGTCCCTAGGGGTCCTAGGACCCCTAGGGTCTTATGTCATCATTTAATGGGTCAAGATGGGTCATAGGTCACCCTATGACCCTCTTTGACCCATACGAATGATTTGAATATTTTCTTAAGGGTCTTAGGAACCCTACAGACATATGTCATTATTTAATTGGTCAAAGGGGGTCATAGATCACCCTATGACCCTGTTTGACCCATATAAACGATTCAAATATGTCCCTAGGGGTCCTAGGACCCCAAGGGATATATGTCATCATTTAATGGGTCAACGGGTGTCATAGGTCACCCTATGACCCCCTTTGACCCATATGAATGATTCGAATATGTCCCTAGGGGTTATAGGACCCCCAGAGAGATATCTCGTCATTTAATGGGTCAAAGGGGGTTATAGGTCACCCTATGACCCCCTTTGACCCATTTGAATGTTTGAAATATGTCCCTTAGCATTCTAAGACCCGTAGGGACATATGTCATCATTTAATAGGTCAAAATGGGTCATAGGTCATCTTTTGACCCTCTTTGACCCATATGGCCCATTCGAATATGTCCCTAGGGGTCTTAGGATCCCTAGGGACATATGTCGTCATTTAATGGGTCAAACCTATGACCCCCTTTGACCCATATGAACGATTTGAATATGTCCCTAGAGGTCCTAGGACCCCTAGAGACATATGTCATCATTTAATGGGTCAAAGGGAGTCATAGGTCACACTATAACCCCCTTTGACCCATAAGAGCGATTCAAAAATGTCCCTAGGGGTCTTAGGACTCCCAGGGACATATGTCATCGTTTAATGGGTGAAAGGGGGTCATAGGTAACCCTATGACCCCCTTTGACTCATATGAAAGATTCGAATATGTCCATAGGGGTCCTAGGACCCTTAGGGACATATGTCGTCGTTTAATGGGTCAAAGGTGGTGATAGGTCACCCTATGACCCCCTTTGATCCATATGAATGATTCGAATATGTCCTTAGGGGTCTTAAAACCCCTAGGGAGATATGTCATCATTTAATGGGTCAAAGGAGGTCATAAGTTTCCCTATGACCCCCTTTGACCCATATGGCCCATTCGAATATTTCCCTAGGGATCCTAGGACCCCTAAGGAGATATGTCATCGTTTAATGGGTCAAAGGGGGTCATAGGTCTCCCTATGACCCCCTTTGACCCATATAAATGATTCGAACATGTCCCTAGGAGCTATGTCATTGTTTAATGGGTGAAAGGGGGTCATAGGTCACCCTATGACTCCATTTGATCCATATGCACGATTTTAATATGTCCTTATGGGTCCTAGGAACCCTAGGGACATATGTCATCGTTTAATGGGTCAAAGGGGTCATAAGTCACCCTATGACCCATTTTGACCAATATGAACGATTCAAATACGTCCTTAGGGGTCCTATGACACCTAGAGGCATATGTCATCGTTTAATGGGTCAAAGGGAGTCATAGGTGACCCTATGACACCCTTTGACTCATAGGAACGATTCAAAGATGTCCCTAGGGGTCATAGGACGCTTAGGGAGATGTCATCATTTAATGGGTCAAAGGAGGTCATAGGTCACCGTATGACCCCCTTTGATCCATATGAATGATTCAAATATTTTCTTAGGGATCCTAGAACTCCTAGGGACATATGTTATTGTTTAATGGGTCAAAGGGGGTCATAAGTCACCCTATGACCTGCTTTTACCCATATGGCTCATTCGAATATGTCCTTATATGCCGTTGTTTAATTGGTCAAAGAGGGTCATAGGTCACCCTATGACTCCCTTTGACCCATATGAACGATTCAAATATGTTCTTAGGGGTCCTATGACCCCAAGGGACATATGTTATCGTTTAATGTGTCAAAGGGGGTCATAGGTCACCTTATGACCCCCTTTGACCCATATGAACGAGTCGAATATGTCCCTATGGGTCCTAGGACCCTTAGGGACATATGTTGTCGTTTAATGGGTCAAAGGGTGTCATAAGGGACCTTATAGTTCCCTTTGACCAATATGAAAGATTCAAATATGTCCCTAGGGGTCTTAGGACCCCTAGGGACATATTTCATCGTTTAATAGTTCAAAAGGGGTCATAGGTCACCCTATGACCTCTTTTGACCCATATGGCCCATTCGAATATTTTTCTAAGACACTTAGGGACATATGTCATCGTCTAATGGGTCAAAGGGGGTCATAGGTCACCCTATGACCCCTTTTGACCAATATGAATGATTTGAATATGTCCGTAGGGGTCTCAGGTCCCCTAGGGACATATGTCATCATTTAATGGGTCAAAGAGGGTCATAGGGTGACCCATATGAATGATTCAAATATGTCTCTAGGGGTCCTATGACCCCTAGGGACATATGTCATCATTTTATGGGTCAAAGGGTGTCATAGGTCACCCTATGACCCCATTTGACCTATATGAATGATTCAAATATGTGCTTAGGGGCTATAGGACCCCCAGACACATATGTCATCGTTTAATGGGTCAAAGGGGGTCATTCGTCGACCTATGATGCCCTTTGACCCATATGAACAATTCAAATATGTCCCTAGGGGTTCCAGGACCCCTAGAGACATATATCATCGTGTCATGGGTCAAAAGAGTTCATAGGTCACCTATGACCCCCTTGACCCATGTGAACGATTCAAATATGTGCTTAGGAGTCCTAAGACCCTTAGCAATATATTCGAATCATTCATATGGGTCAAAGGGGGTTATAAGTCACCCTATGACCCCCTTTGACCCATATGAACGATTCAAATATGTCCTTAGGGGTCGCATGAATCAAAGGGACATATGTCATTGTTTAATGGGTCAAAGGGGGTCATAAGTCACCCTATCACCCTCCTTTGACCCATATGAACAATTCAAATATGTCATTAGGGGTCCTTTGACCCCTAGGGACATACGTCATCATTTAATGGGTCAAAGGGTGTCATAGGTCACCCTCTGACCCCGTTTGACCCATATAAACGATTCGAATATGTCTCTAGGGGTTATAGGACCCCCAAAGACATATGTCGTCGTTTAATGGGTCAAACGGGGTCATAGGTCACACTATGACCCCCTTCGACCCATATGAGCATTTGAAATATGTTCCTTGTGGTCTTGGGATCTGTAGGGACATATGTCATCATTTAATGGGTCAGAAGGGGTCATAGGTCACCCTATGACCCCCTTTGACCCATATGGCTCATTCAAATATGTCTCTAGGGGTCTTAGGACCCTTAGGGACATATGTAGTTGTTTAATTGGTCAAAGGGGATCATAGGTCACCCTATGACCCCCTTTGACCCATATGAATGATTTGAATATGTCTTTAGGGGTCCTAGGACCCCTAGGGACATATGTTGTCGTTTAATGAGTCAAAGGGGGTCATAGGTCACCCTATGACCCCTATGGAGATATGTCGTCTTCTAATGGGTCAAAAGGAGTTATAGGTCACCCTATGACCCCCTTTGACCCATAGGCACGATTCGAATATGTCCCTAGGGATCCTAGGACCCCTAGGGACATATTTTATCATTTAATGGGTCAAAGGAGGTCATAGGGCACTGTATGACCCCCTTTGATCGATATGAATGATTTGAATATGTCTTTAGGGGTCCCAAGACCCCTAGGGACATATGTCGTCGTTTAATGGGTTAAAAGAGGTCATAGGTCACCCTATGACCCCCTTTGACCCATATGAATGATTTGAATATGTCCCTAGGGGTCCTAAGACCCCTAGGAACATATGTCATCATTTAATGGGTCAAAGGGTGTCATAGGTCATCCTATGACCCCGTTTTACCCATATAAATGATTCAAATATGTCCTTAGGGGTTATACCCTATGACTCCCTTTGACCCATATGAATGATTCAAATATGTTCCTAGGGGTCCTAGGATCCCTATTGACATATGTCATCGTTTAATGGGTCAAAGGGTGTCATTAGTCACCCTATGAGCCCCTTTGACACATATGAACGATTCGAATATGTCCCTAGGGGTTATAGGACCCCTAGACACATATGTCATCGTTTAATGGGTCCAAAGGGGTCATAGGTCACCCTATGACCCCCTTTGACCCATATGAACAATTCGAGTATGTCCCTAGGGGTTCTAGGGTCCCTAGAGACATATGTCATCGTTTAATGGGTCAAAGGGGGTCATAAGTCACCTATGACCCTCTTGACCCATATGAATGATTCGAATATGTCCATATTCGAATCGTTCATATGGGTCAACAGGGTCATAGGTCACCCTATGACCCTCTTTGAACCATATGACCCATTCGAATATGTTCCTAGGGCTCTGAGGACCCTTAGCGACATATATCATCGTTTAATAGGTCAAAGGGTGACCTATGATCCCCTTTGACCCATATTACCTGTTGTCACTTAGGTTTGCACCCTTGCCTAAGGCCTATGCGCGAGGACAACTTAGTGAAACATGGAAACAACCTCCAAGCTGTGGGACTTAAACTGCGAGGTTGAGTCTCCGAAGAAGGCCAGCTTCCTCTTACTGTCAAGGTGCACCTATCTATTCTCAGAAGGAAAAGGGAGAAAGAGAGCACTAAAGAAAATCTACCTAGTCTAATCTAAGGCGATGATGCACCAAAACAGAGTGTTCAGACTCATTTCTGCCCATATATGCACTACAAAACTAGGGTAGCATCCAAAGTCATACATTCATTCAGACTTATATCGACCAACAACCACATACAGATCAGGAAACCAACTAAATAACACCAGGAACAGAAGATTTCACTTGTATATTATTCAATAGGCCCAAGATAGATACAATATGCAAACCACTGATCTCAACAATACATCAATGAGAAGTAAAATGATACACATACACGTTGATGGCTAAAAGAGATGATACAGGATGCTTATCTAGCTCAGAGACAAAGGGATTTTTACCCTGCAAGTCTGCAAGCAGTAGCAGAGAAAATCAGGGAGAGTCGACCCTAAGAACAGATCACCAAATTGCCTTTATAGATTAGGCATAACTAAAGATTCCTGCATTACATTCACTTCTCACCTACTAGCATTAACTTTTCATCCTGAGAATCCAATCAAAGATCTGATTGAACATGGCCTGCATACCAAGAAATTTGATATCCCTTTGAGAAGAGCCTGGAGAAGACAGGAACGGTGCCACAACATTCCCTGACATGGTAGATGGATCGACCAAATGGATGGAGTGTCTTTCTGCGCTTGGCATTCATTCTGAGTTGGTTGCAATTAATCACACCATCAGATTATGGCAAAACTCGGATTTCTCATCATTCATGATTCATTCATCCATCGAATCGATCGGTCAACAGGCTCGATGAGCCAACTAGGCCATGCAGGCCAATCACACCTTCGATTTTTCCACCTTGGTAGTCTCTTCACATTTGACTGGGCGCTTACCACCTTTTTCGTGTGACTGGGCGCTATGTCGCTATTCGAAAAGTCTTCGAAGATCTCGATAGGGCCATAGCGCCTAAGGGTTTCAACCTGACTGCACCACCTTTACCATCTAACCACAACCTCGCACTAACCGCTACATCAACTACGATGATTGCAATGACCGTCATCCGTTAACCATCTTACTTACTATGCTTCCAAATTTGGGCCCACGAGGACACGCAGTGCATGGGCGATAACTTGCTATCATAAAATTCGCGTGGTTTCTCCATGGCGAGATAGCGCCCGCCGCTGGTCTTCATAGATCTGACAGTGTAGAACTCGCCCCTGCAACATGCTGGTCACGTCAAGAAGCTGGTCCCACGACATGTCCATTCCCTGACCTGGCATGTGTGGCAATTCCGTATTCGTCGTGGACCTTCTAATCTGCGACTGGGCCCATCCTGTTTGGTACCACCTCAGCGACACATCCTGGTGAGACTTTACCCCACCAACACATGGCGAAAGGGCACCAAGTCGCGATGCTAAAAACTCTGCAGCTTCGCCATGGTGAGATGGTGCCTGCCGCTGATCTATTTTCAATCCAACAATCAAAAAACTTGACCTCCTGCGACCCTCCTTCGCTGGGCCCGCTGATACGTGGCATCTCCTCGTTGGTCTGTTGGTTACTTAAATCTAACTGCACCGACGACATGAAATGTGGCCCTGCCAAGACACGTGGTGCATGTGTGCTATGTCACCGATGTTAACTCCTGGGCAGTTCTCGATAGCAAGACAGCGCCAGTCGTAGATCCCTGTGGATCCGACGATCGTGAAGACTCGCCATTTCTTTTGGAACTACTGGGCCCGCTGTATGCTGTGCACTGACTCATACACACATGGCACTTCCCTATTTGGTTCGATGAAACATTAGCTGGCAACCCAAGACCTAATCCACAGAGCGACCACGTGTCAGCTAGGCGCCATGTCGCTATGCAGGAATCAAGACCAAATTCCCATAGCGCCATAGCGCCCATTGACTGCGTGCCTTGAGATTTACATGTGTCCCCATTTGATTCGCTATCTTGATGCTAGGCTAACAAATTGCATTACAGAGTACCGACGGGACCCATCTGCCTGATCCTTCCACGCCACGGTAAACTTTCCATTTGGGCACTATGTCGCCATCGAAAAATGCATTGGTTTTCCATTGGCGCCATAGCGCCTCACCGTGTTTTTGAAACCTCCAAGATGTGAAACTGTCTGCCCGCCACCACGAAACCTCTGACCTGTCGTACTCTGCGACCTGCGACCGGGCTCTGAATGACACCTGGCAATCCTTGGTGAGACCTGGCCCATGTCGATCCATGTGGTGGATGGTCGCCATGTCGCTACGATAAAATCTGCACATCTTCGCCATAGCGAGATGGTGCCATCCGTTGATGCGACCAAATTCGACGCTCGTGAGGACTCGTCGTACCTCATGCTTCCGCCCTCCATGTCGATACACCTGACATCGCTTTGAGACATGGCCCCACTTGACACGTGTCACTAGGGTACGATGTCACTGTCATAACCCTCGCGCAACTCCTCCATAGTGCGATGGCGCTTAACGTTGATCCGAGCTGATCCGACGGTGGTGAACGTAAGCCCCGACTGTGTTAGCCGTGCCGACAGGAACTCTGACCTGGCACACGTGTTTTCTCCTGATTCATCGCTGGAACACCTTATCATGTTCGTCATTGAAACTTGTTGCCATGACTATTTCTGCTGAGCGCTATGTCGCTATGGAGATTTTCTGGCTGATATGCGATAGCGACATAGCAGACAAGGCACCGTGGAACTTTTCTGACTCGCCGAACGCTGGACCCACCTCTGCAATGTGTCCTCAGGGCATCATCGCGCTATCATAAATATCGTGCATTTTCTTTATAGCGTGATGGCGCCAACTATCGGTCTGCTCAGATCTGACGGCCAGAAACTTGCAGGTTGTAACATTAAAACACTTATTCTGAGACTAACCATTGCACGAGCCACACATTCAAATTTAAATCCTTGGCGGTAAAACCAGAGGTAACACTTCTGGCGACTCGCAGGGGGCATGAGCCTGCTCAATGCATGACTAGTGCCTGAGAATGATCTATTAGGCCACAGAGTCAGAAAAGAGGGCCTGAAAGGTACGAAACTGAGAGCTGGAAGAAACCCTAACCTTAAATGAGGAAATCAAAACATTAAAAAACCCTTGAACTCTATCTCTGTCCCTGCGACTTGGAAACAAAAAATAGGACCTCCTCAGCAACCTGAGACCTGTCAAAGCTTCGGGAACTGGCGACTCAAGAAGTGAGCCATGTGCACGTGCACTTATTGTAAAATAGAAACAACAGGAAGCAACTAAACTAGCTATGTACATGGATTCACAACTTTTAGAAATAGGGCTTCAAATGGATCCCATTGACTGGAATGGGCAAAATTTCACCATTTGGCCTACTTAGCTGGAACACATTGGCCTGTTTGCAACTGGAGATCAGATAAGGGCCACTCCATAATGGATCAAATTTGGAGTGCCTTCCTAGTTTTGCTCTATCTGAGTCCCACTTGAGAACTAAATCTCCTTCTCTGAAGATTCTAGCCCTTGCCTTCTTATCAAAACTCTTCTTCATCTGCTGCTGGTGTATCTCCAGGGTTTGCATAGCTTTGTTTCTCTTTTCTTCCAGTTCAATCAACTCTGCCATTCTCACTGACATGGGACTATTTTCAACCAATTCTAGCTGATGAGCCAACTCCAAGGATGGGAATTCCAACGAGATTGGAAGTCTGGCCTCCCTACCATATACCAGCACAAAAGGTGAATTCCCAATAGATCTCTTGGGTGTTATCCTATTAGCCCACAGAGCAGTCCTTAATTTTTTATGCTAGGCCCTCTGATTGTCTTCTATCGTTCTCCTTATGATTTTGATTAGATTCTTATTGGAGGATTCAGCCAAACCATTACCCTGTGGGTAGTAATTTGATGATGTGCTCAGATAGATATTGTGACTCATTGCCCATGCAAAAATTTGGGTTCCAACAAAAGATTTGGCATTATCTGAGATGATAGTAGAAGGAGCTCCAAACCTAGATACAATTCCATCAAGGAATTCAACAACTGATGGCTCTGTAGCATCCTTCAAGGCAACTGCCTCTATCCACCTAGTGAAATAATCAGTAGCAGCCAAGATCCATTTATGACCTGCGCTAGATGGAGGATTAATGGGGCCTATGAAATCCAACCCCCACTAGGTGAAGGGTTGATCCACCTGAATAGGATGAAGAGGGAGAGCTGCAAGTCTTTGTTTGCCTGAGAAAAAGGCACATTTCTAACATTTTCTCATATACCTATAACAATCATAGAACAGAGATGGCCAATAATATCCAGCCCTCATGATCTTCATGGCAGTTGTTCTTGCAGAGAAGTGGCCACCATCAGGGCCATCATGAAGTTCTTTAATCATCCTCTCGGCCTGATCCTCTTCAATACATCTCAACAGGGTCCCATTAAAATCCCTCCTGAATAGGATATCATCAATCACAACATAGGGAATGGATTGCAGTCTATATTGTCTTCTTTTAGCTCTGTCCAATCCCTGAGGGTATCCATTCCCTGATAAAAAGTTCCTCATGTCATACATCCAGCTCCTTGGGGCATTAACATTTCTTTCCTCCTGCTGCTCTGTAATTACCATAGCAGTCCCTTCATCTGAATCCTGACCTGATAACATTTCCTTGCATAATCCTCTCCCTCTTACCAACTTGGTAATTTGAATATCAACATCATATTCCATTACTCTAGTGATCCATCTAGCTCTCTTTTCGCCGATGTCCTTGCTTAACAAGAAATATTTTACACTCGCATGGGGCACCAACAAATGGATCCTATTGTGGGATAAGAGGTGACTAAATTTCTTCAAAGCTCTAATGACTGCAAGGGCTTGCTTCTCAACAAAGCTATACTTATCTTCATACTCCTTGAGTCCTTCACTAAAGAAGGCTATGGGCTGCTCCTCATTCTTGTCATTTTTCTGAGTCAAGATAGTAGAAACACTTGACTCACCACCTAAAGTGTAGAGGATGAAATCTTTCTCAAAATTTGGGTTCATGAGAGTGGGGGCTGAGGCTATGGCTGCCTTAATTTCTTCAAAACTCCCCTTCCCCTCCTTGGTCCATGAGAAGACCATATATTTCTTAAGCATGGCTGTGAGGGGTTTCACCATGATGGCAAGATTAGGAATAAACCTTTTTACAAAATTTATCCTACCAAGGAAACTTTGCAGCCCTTTCTTGTGTTTAGGGAGGGGAAGGGCAAGTATGGATTTTGTTCTTTCTGGATCAATGGTCAACCCATCCTTAGATACAATGTGTCCCAGTAATTTTCCTTGGCTTGTAGCAAAGACACACTTGGCTGGGTTGAGGGAAACCCCAAACTCTCTACATCTTAGAAATACCTCTCTCAAGTATCAAGGTGATCTTTTACATTCTTGGAATATACAGTTATATCATCAAGGTATACTAAGACAAACTTGTCGATTAATCTTTTGAAAGCTACCTCCATTGCCTTTTGGAACGTGGCACCTGCATTTGTTAGTCCGAATGGCATCTTGCAATAAGCATAGGTGCCCCATTTAGTAGTAAATGTTGTCTTATATCTGTCAGATTCTTTAACCAACACTTGGTTATAACCAGAAAATCCATCAAGAAAAGATAACCTCCTTGACCCACTGACCTTGGATAGAATTTGCTCCATAGAAGGGAGAGGATGGTGATCCTTAAGGGAAGCCTGATTAAGATCCCTAAAGTCCACACATAATCTGATTTCTCCACTCTTCTTCCTTACAGGGACAAGGTTAGCCACCCATGATGAGTGTTTGATAGGAAAAATTATGTTAGCTCCAATCAACTTGGATAGTTCCTTCCTCATTAAGGGTTCAATATTGGGATTCACTGGCCTCTGTTTTTGCCTTACTAGTTTGACCCTATCAACCAAATCTATGGTATGCTGAAATAGACTAGGGTCAAACCCCTTTAAGTCATCATATGACCAAGCAAACACATCATTAAATTCTTGACATAGATGAATGAAATTTTCTTGCTCAGCCTCAGAACATACCTTCCCCATGTTAAGAGATTTTCCATCAGCAATAGTAACTGGAGCATGATCATCCTTTTCTGCAGCTAGATTTATTCCTTTGCCTCTTGTCTGATCATCAGGATTAAAGACACTCTCCAAGGTAATGAGACCCTTGGGAAACTTGTTGGAACTGAGGTGAATGATCTGATCACCATACTGATCTTGTAGTCTTGACTGATTTTTTTCTGAAAATTCTGCTTCATTCTGCAAGAAATTCACAATCTTCTCATCAGACTCAAACACCTGCCAATGAGTGTTATTATCAGGAACAGCAAGCTTTACTACCATCCTTATTTGTTGCTTCTTCTCTTCCTCAAGATTCCCTGGCACATCATAAGATGCACCCACTGCTGCAAGTCTATCAGCATATTTGTTTTCTTTCCTAGGAATGCTTTGGATATTATATGCTTGGAAACCCTCAAGAAAATCCCAGACTCTGTGTTTGTAAGACTTGAGAAGGCCATTTTTGGTGATATTCTAATTTCTCACTTGGTTCACTACCAACTCACTATCTCCATATACTTTCAAGGCTTGAATTCCCCTCTTTTGGGCAAGTAGGAGGCCTTGGATCAAAGATTCATACTCAACCACATTATTGGTACAACTGAATTGGAGCCTAAAAGAGAAGTAGTATCTTATTTGTGTAGGAGAGATCAACATAACACCAGCCCCTGCTCCATTTCTATTCCTTGAGCCATCAAAGTACATATTCCATATTCCACTCATGTCATCATTAGCTCCAACAAGATCAGGAACTTGAGTCTCCTTCTCTATTATGCAATATGTACTAAGGCCTGTCTCAAGAGTTTCTAACATAGGCTCAAACTGACATGTATTTGCCCACTCATCTAAGAAGAAATCAGGAATCTCTACTATGGAGGTGGCAGGCTCATTCACTATGTCATTTTCATCCATCTCCAAAATAGGGCAATTCATATTAATGAAGTTGGGGGTGTAGGGTTTAGTGTGATGAAGGGCTTGAGGTTCTGCTCTAATTGAAGTGTTGGCCCCATATCTGGTCTTAAATGACATATAAGACCAATCAGCAGATATGAATCCACCTATTTGGGCAGCGAAGTCTCTTGAAAGACAAATGGAAAAATAGGGCTTGACTTCAGCAACAGATATGTCTTGAATCACAGTACAACTAGGGCATGCATGTAGGGCCATTTCCACATTCCTAAGGATGCCTATAGTTTTGACAGTACTCCCATCTAGTTGTAACACATCCCTAATAATGGGCTCATATTTCATTCCTAAAGCATCAACAACACACCTAGGCATTAATGAGCTGCTAGCCCCTGAATCTATCATGCAATTATGGACTAACTTGCCCCCTATAATCAGAGAAACGTAGAATGGAGGAGGTCTAACCTTTTTATTTGTCTCCACGTCACCTGATGGTTGTACTAAACTAGTGTCACCCTCCATGGTAGATGACTGATCTTTGGGCTCAATCTTTTCCAATTCTTGCTGCAGCATCCTTTTCTGCATTGGTATGGTGGCAACTGCATCCCACATAGAAATGCTTACATTGGTTTTCTTCATTTTCTCTACCACACTCAAGGGTGCATTAGGAATTTTGGCGAAAACTTTGGGAGCTATACCCATGAGAGGCCGAGATGAAGCAACATAGGGATCACTTGCATCCTCCTTTCTTGGACCTTGCCTTTTCTATTGTGAAGTGTTTGTCTGCTCATTTGCTTTTTGTGTATGAGGTATAACACTCGAAGTTGAGGCCTGCTCAGGAGAAAGGGGGGCAGTATGTTCCATAGCTCTCCTCCTGCTTCTTGTGTTATGAGCAACGGAATTCTGGTTTACATTACAATGCTCCTCCATCTGGTGATTCATAAAAGAGCAATCACCCTGCCTCTAAACATATGAGGCCTCCTTGGGATGATCTTCCTTGTGTGATTGCTTTACTGTGGACTCCTAGACAGTTAGGGCCAAATAAGATTCTACTTTCTGACATAGGCAGTAGGTATAAGAATAGTTACATGAAGGACAAAATTCTTGATCTTGGGCTAAGTTATTTTGAGGAACTAAAGCTCTACTCTGATTTGAGCTTGAAGCAGCAGCATGACTATTTTGCCTATTCTGATCAAAAGAGCTATTCCAATGATTAGGAGGCCTACCACCGCTTAGAGCCTAATGTTGTAATTGGGGGGGCTTGCCACTTTGGGCTTGCTGCCTTTCTAAGGCCACCACATTGTTACTCATTTTTTGTATTACAGAAAAACTATCCTCTAATCTCTTCCCTTGGTCCTTCAACTCCTTCCCCTGCTCTTGTAATTTTTTATCCAGAGTCCTCTCTCTTTTATCTGTATTCAGCACTAGACCTTGGAGCATTTCCTTGAGTTCCTCTATTCCGTTTGAGGATGTGGAAGCTTGGGGAACTGGAGTAAGGGCTTGTGACGTAGAAATTGTAGGAAGAGGGGCTATTGCTGGTTGGTGGTTGGGAACATTAGGAAAGAAAGGCATAGGAGGCCTTGGAGCCAACTTCCCACCTTGTATTAGGATATTCTCAGCTTTTATAGCTGTCTCATAAGCATTCGGTAATGTATCTCCTCCCATAGTTTGGATTGTGGTGGCAATGTCACTCTTGAAAGCTCTAAGGTAACGCAAGAAGGCATTACCAAGGGTAGGTTTCACTATAGTAGGTATTCTACCCCATGTCTTTTGGAATCTGTAATTAAAATCAGTCATACATTCATGGGGGGCTCTTTTTATTGTAGTTAGCTGCTCTAGTAGTGACAAATGGTCACTCTTATCCTCAAAATGTTTGCATAATCCTGCTCCTAGTCCATCCCAATTAGTTATGGAACCATGAGCTAAGCCTCCATTCCACTGTAATGCTTTTCCTTTTAAAGATGAGGCTATAATTCTGACGGCAACATCATCTTCTGTAATACCATGAATATTGCAGACATTCACTACCTTTTGGATATGCTCTAGAGGGGAAATAGAAGTTTCACCAGTAAAATCAGGTATACTTTTTAGTGCAGATACTGGTATATCATGTCTTTGGGCTAATAGCAGAGGACTTCCACCGTTAAAGGTGGCAAAATCATGAACTCTTGGCTGTGCCATATAAACAAGTGTTCTATTGATGAGTGTTGATGGCAATCTAGGCTGAGTTCAAACAGTAGGGGGAGTAGAGATAGATCTTACAGGTATATCAACTGTTATTCTACCCCTAACTGGTGATAATGAAGTTCTAGTCCTTCTTCTCCTAGGATTTGAAAGAGAAAGCTCTTGATATTGAAATTTACCTCTAGAAGATGCCCTTGTTTCAGTCCTGGGCATGAATTACTGCAAACTTGGTCTGGAACCAGACTTTTGATGTTCGGAGTCGCCAAGTACTTGAAGAACCAGCCTCTTAAAGGCTCGAAAACTGAAGCCAGCACTACTTCTTCAACATTTATCTCTAGAATTCTTTCTTCTTGACACCAGTAGACGTGAAATCTTCTGATATGAGTCCCACCGGGCATACCAAAAATTGTTGTCACTTAGGTTTGCACCCTTGTCCAAGGCCTATGCGCGAGGACAACCTAGTGAAACATGGAAACAACCTCCAAGCTGTGGGACTTGAACTGCGAGGTTGAGTCTCCAGAGAAGGTCGGCTTCCTCTTACTGTCAGGGCGCACCTATCTATTCTCAAAAGGAAAAGGGAGAAAGAGAGCACTAAAGAAAATCTACCTAGTCTAATCTAAGGCGATGATGCACCAAAAAAAAGTGTTCAGACTCATTTCTGCCCATATATGCACTATAGAACTAGGGTAGCATCCAAAGTCATACATTCATTCAGACTTATATCGACCAACAACCACATACAGATCAGGAAACCAACTGAATAACACCAGGAATAGAAGATTTCACTTGTATATTATTCAATAGGCCCAAGATAGATACAGTATGTAGACCACTGATCTCAACAATACATCAATGAGAGGTAAAACGATACACATACATGTTGATGGCTAAAAGAGATGATACAGGATGCTTATCTAGCTCAGAGACAAAGGGATTTTTACCCTGCAAGTCTGCAAGCAGTAGCAGAGAAAATCAGGGAGAGTTGACCCTAAGAACAGATCACCAAATTGCCTTTATAAATTAGGCATAACTAAAGATTCCTACATTACATTCACTTCTCACCTACTGGCATTAACTTTCCATCCTGAGAATCCAATCAAAGATCTGATTGAACATGGCCTGCATACCAAGAAATCTGATATCCCTCTGAGAAGAGCCTAGAGAAGACAGGAACGGTGCCACAACATTCCCTGACATGGTAGATGGATCAACCGGATGGATGGAGTGTCTTTCTGTGCTTAGCATTCATTCCGAGTTGGTGGCAATTAATCACACCATTAGATTGTGGCAAAACTCAGATTTCTCATCATTCATGATTCGTGCATCCATCGAATCGATCAGTCAATAGGCTCGATGAGCCAACTGGGCCATGCAGGCCAATCACACCTTCGATTTTGCCACCCTGGCAGTCTCTTCACGTTTTACTGAGCGCTTACCACCTTTTTCGTGCTACAGGGCACTATGTCGCTATTCAAAAAGTCTTTGAAGATCTCGATAGCGCCATAGCGCCTAAGGGTTTCAACCTGACTGCACCACCTTTACCATCTAACCGTAACCGCACGCTAACCGCTACGTCGACTGTGATGATCACAATGACTTCCATCCGTTAACTGTCTTACTTACTGTGCTTCCAAATCCGGGCCCACGAGGACACGCAACGCACGGGCACTAACTCGCTATCATAAAATTCGTGCGGCTTCTCCATGGAGAGATAGCGCCCGCCACTGATCTTTGCAGATTTAACAGTGTAGAACTCGCCCCTACAATGTGCTAGTCGCGTCAAGAAGCTGGTCCCATGACATGTCCATGCCCTGACCTGGCATGTGTGGCAATTCTTGATTCGTCGTGGACCTTTCAATCTATGACTGGGCCCATCCTGTTTGGCACCACCTCAACGATGCATCCTGGCAAGACTTGACCCCACCAACACGTGGTGAAAGGGTGCCAAATCGCGATGCTAAAAACCCTGTAGCTTTTCCATGGCGAGATGGCACCTGCTGCTGATCCATTTCTAATCCGACGGTCACAAAACTTGACCTCCCGCGACCCTCCTTCTCTATTGATTCGTCGGGCCCGTTGATACGTGGCATCTCCTTGTTGGTCTGTTGGTTACTTAAATCTAACTGCACCGGCGGCATGAAATATGGCCCTGCCAAGATACATGGCGCATAGGCACTATGTTGCCGATGTTAACTCCTGGACAGTTCTCGATAGCGAGACAGCGCCAGTCGTAGATCCCTGCGGATCAGATGATTGTGAAGACTCACCATTTCTTCTGGAATTACTGGGCCCGTTGTACCCTGTGCATTGACTCATACACACATGGCACTTCCCTATTTGGTTCGACAAAACATTAGCTGGCAACCCAAGACCTAATCCGCAGAGCGACCACGTGTTAGCTAGGCGCCATGTTGCTATGCAGGAATCAAGACCAAATTCCCATAGCGCCATAGCGCCCACTGACATCGTGCCTTGAGATTTACACGTGTCCCCATTTGATTCGCTATCTTGACACCAGGCTGACAAATTGCGTTGTAGAGTACTGACGGGACCCATCTGCCTGATCCTTCCTCGCCATGGTGAAATTTCTGTTTGGGCGCTATGTCGCCATCGAAAAATGCATTGGTTTTTTGTTGGCGCCATAGCACCTCACCGTGTTTTTGAAACCTCCGGGCCATGAAACTGTTTGCCCGCCGCCACGAAACCTCTGACCTGTCATACTCTACAACCTGCGACCGGCCTCTGAATGACACCTAGCAATCCTTGGTGAGACCTGGCCCATGTTGATCCATGTGGTAGATGGTCACCATGTTGCTATGATAAAATCCGCACATCTTTGCCATAGCGAGATGGCGTCATCCGTTGATGTGACCAAATTTGACGCTCGTGAGGACTCATCATACCTCATGCTTTCGCCCTCCATGTCGATACACCTGGCATCGCTTTGAGACATGGCCCCATCAGACATGCGTCACCAGGGCACGATGTCACTGTCATAACCCTCGCGCAACTCCTCCATAGCGCGATGGCGCTTACCGTTGATCCGAGCTGATCTGACGGTGGTGAACGTAAGCCTCGATTGTGTTAGCCATGCCGACAGGAACTCTGACCTGGCACACGTGTTTTCTCCTGATTCGTCGTCGGAACACCTGATCACGTCGATCGTTGAAACTTGTTGCCATGACTATTTCCACCGGGCGCTATGTCACTATGGAGATTTTTTGGCTGATATGCGATAGCGACATAGCGGACAAGGCACCGTGGAACTTTTTCCACTCGTCGAGCGCTGGACCCACCTCTGCAACGTGTCCTCAGGGTGTCATCGCGCTATCATAAATATCATGCATTTTCTTTATAGCGCGATGGCGCCAACTGTCAGTCTGCTCAGATCTGATGGCCAGAAACTTGCAGGTTGTAACATTAAAACACTTATTCTGAGACTAACCGTTGCACGAGCCATGCATTCAAATTTAAATCCTTGGCGGTAAAACTAGAGGTAACATTACCCATTCGAATATGTTCTTAGGGGTTATAGGACCCCTAGAGACACATGTCTTCTTTTAATGGGTCAAAGAGAGTCATAGGTCACCCTATTACCCCCTTTGACCCATGTTATCCATTTGAATATGTCTTTAGGGGTCAAACCTATGACCCCCTTTCACCCATATGAATGATTTGAATATGTCAAAGGGAGTCATAGGTCACACTATAACCGCCTTTGACCCATAAGAACGATTCAAAAATGTCCCTAGGGGTCTTAGGACCTCCAAGGACATATGTCATCATTTAATGGGTCAAAGGGGGTCATAGGTCACCCTATGACCCCCTTTGACTCATATGAAAGATTCGAATATGTCCATAGGGGTCCTAGGACCCTTAGGGACATATGTCAACGTTTAATGGGTCAAAGGTGGTGATAGGTCACCCTATGACCCCCTTTGATCCATATGAATGATTCGAATATGTCCTTAGGGGTCTTAGAACCCCTAAGGAGATATGTCATCATTTAATGGGTCAAAGGAGGTCATAAGTTACCCTATGACCCCCTTTGACCCATATGGCCCATTCGAATATGTCCCTAGGGGTCCTAGGACCCCTAGGGACATATGTCATCGTTTAATGGGTCAAAGGGGGTCATAGGTCTCCCTATGACCCCCTTTGACCCATATAAATGATTCGAACATATCCCTAGGACCTATGTCATCGTTTAATGGGTGAAAGGGGGTCATAGGTCACCCTATGACCCCATTTGATCCATATGCATGATTTTAATATGTCCCTATGGGTCCTAGGACCCCTAGGGACATATGTCATCGTTTAATGGGTCAAAGGGGTCACAAGTCACCCTATGACCCCCTTTGACCAATATGAACGATTCAAATATGTCCTTAGGGGTCCTATGACACCTAGGGACATATGTCGTCGTTTAATGAGTCAAAGGGAGTCATAGGTGAATCAATGACACCCTTTGACTCATAGGAAGGATTCAAAGATGTCCCTAGGGGTCATAGGACGCTTAGGGAGATGTCGTCATTTAATGGGTCAAAGAGGGTCATATGTCACCACATGACCCTCTTTGACCCATATGAATGATTCGAATATGTCTGTAGGGGTGCTACGGCCCCTAGGGACATATGTCATTGTTTAATGGGACAAAGGTGGTCATAGGTCACCCTATGACCCCCTTTGACCCATATAAATGATTCAAATATTTTCGTAGGGGTCCTAGAACTCCTAAGGACATATGTAATTATTTAATGGGTCAAAGGGGGTCATAAGTCACCCTATGACCCGCTTTTACCCATATGGCCCATTCGAATATGTCCCTATATGCCATTGTTTAATTGGTCAAAGGGGGTCATAGGTCACCCTATGACTCCTTTTGACCCATATGAACAATTCAAATATGTTCCTAGGGGTCCTCTAACCCCAAGGGACATATGTTGTCATTTAATGTGTCAAAGGGGGTCATAGGTCACCTTATGACCCCCTTTGACTCATATAAATGAGTCGAATATGTCCCTATGGGTCCTAGGACCCTTAGGGACATATGTCATCGTTTAATGGGTCAAAGGGTGTCATAAGGGACCTTATAACCCCCTTTGACCAATATGAAAGATTCAAATATGTCCCTATGGGTCCTAGGACCCCTAGAGACATATGTCATCGTTTAATAGTTGAAAAGAGGTCATAGGTCACCCTATGACCTCTTTTGACCTATATGGCCCATTCGAATATTTTCTAAGACACTTAGGGACATATGTCATCGTCTAATGAGTCAAAGGGGGTCATAGGGCACCCTATGACCCCTTTTGACCAATATGAATGATTCGAATATGTTCGTAGGGGTCCCAGGTCCCCTAGGGACATATGTCGTCATTTAATGGATCAAAGAGGGTCATAGGTCACCCTATGACCCCCTTTGACCCATATGAACGATTCAAATATGTCCCTAGGGGTCCTAGGACCCCTAGGGACATATGTCATCATTTAATGGGTCAAAGGGTGTCATAGGTCACCCTATGACTCCCTTTGACCCATATGAATGATTCAAATATGTGCTGAGGGGTTATAGGACCCCCAGACACATATGTCATCGTTTAATGGATCAAAGGGGTCATTCGTCGACCTATGACGCCCTTTGACCCATATGAACAATTCAAATATGTCCATAGGGGTTCCAAGACCCCTAGAGACATATATCATCGTGTAATGGGTCAAAGGAGGTCATAGGTCACCTATGATCCCCTTGACCCATATGAACAATTCGAATATGTGCTTAGGAGTCCTAAGACCCTTAGCAATATATTCAAATCATACATATGGGTCAAAGGGGGTCATAGGTCACCCTATGACCCCCTTTGACCAATATGAACGATTCAAATATGTCCTTAGGGGTCCCATGAATCCAAGGGACATATGTCATTGTTTAATGGGTCAAAGGGGGTCATAGGTCACCCTATCACTGCCTTTGACCCATATGAACAATTCAAATATGTCATTAGGGGTCCTTTGACCCCTAGGGACATACGTCATCATTTAATGGGTCAAAGGGTGTCATAGGTCAACCTATGACCCTGTTTGACCCATGTGAACGATTCGAATATGTCTCTAGGGCTTATAGGACCCCGAGAGACATATGTCATCGTTTATTTTGTCAAACGGGGTCATAGGTCACACTATGACCCCCTTCGACCCATATAAACATTTGAAATATGTTTCTTGATGTCCTAGAATCCGTAGGGACATATGTCATCATTTAATGGGTCAGAAGGGGTCATAGGTCACCCTATGACCCCCTTTGACCCATATGGCTCATTCGAATATGTCCCTACAGGTCTTAGGACCCCTAGGGACATATGTAGTGGTTTAATGGGTCAAAGGGGGTCATAGGTCATCCTATGACCCCCTTTGACCCATATGAACGCTTCGAATATGTCTTCAGGGGTCCTAGGACCCCTAGGGACATATGTTGTCGCTTAATGAGTCAAAGGGGCTCATAGGTCACCCTATGACCCCCTTTGACCCATATGAACAATTCAAATATGTACTTAGGGGTCCTATGACCCCTATGGAGATATGTCATCGTTTAATGGGTCAAAAGGAGTCATAGGTCACCCTATGACCCCCTTTGACCCATAGGCACGATTCAAATATGTCCCTAGGGATCCTAGGACCCCTAGGGACATATTTCATCGTTTAATGGGTCAAAAGAGGTCATAGGGCACCGTATGACCCCCTTAGATCGATATGAACGATTTGAATATGTCTTTAGGGGTCCAATGACCCCTAGGGACATATGTCATCATTTAATGGGTTAAAAGGGGTCATAGGTCACCCTATGACCCCCTTTGACCGATATGAACGATTCGAATATGTCCCTAGGGGTCTTAGGACCGCTAGGAACATATGTCATCATTTAATGGGTCAAAGGGTGTCATAGGTCACCCTATGACCCCCTTTTACCCATATGAATGATTCGAATATGTCCTTAGGAGTTATACCCTATGACCCTCTTTGACCCATATGAATGATTCAAATATGTTCTTAGGGGTCCTAGGATCCCTAGGGACATATGTCATTGTTTAATGGGTCAAAGGGTGTCATAGGTCACCCTATGACCCCCTTTGACCCATATGAACGATTCGAATATGTCCTTAGGGGTTATAGGACCCCTAGACACATATATCATCGTTTAATGGGTCAAAGGGGGTCATAGGTCACCCTATGACCCCCTTTGACCCATATAAACAATTCGAGTATGTCCCTAGGGGTTCTAGGACCCCTAGAGACATATGTCATCGTTTAATGGGTCAAAGGGGGTCATAAGTCACCTATGACCCTCTTGACCCATATGAACGATTCGAATATGTCCATATTTGAATCGTTCATATGGGTCAAGAGGGTCATAGGTCACCCTATGACCCCCTTTGAACCATATGACCCGTTTGAATATGTTCCTAGGGGTCCGAGGACCGTTAGCGACATATGTTGTCGTTTAATAGGTCAAAGGGTGACCTATGACCCCCTTTGACCCATATTACCCATTCAAATATGTTCTTAGGGGTTATACGACCCCTAGAGACACATGTCTTCTTTTAATGGGTCAAAGAGAGTCATAGGTCACCCTATTACCCCCTTTGACCGATGTTATCCATTCGAATATGTCTTTAGGGGTCTTAGGACCCCTAGGGACATATGTCGTCATTTAATGGGTTAAAGGAACCGATGACTTCCTTTGACCCATATTACCCATTCAAATATGTCCCTAGGGGTCTTAGGACCCCTAGAGACATATGTCATCTTTGAATGGGTCAAAGGGGATCATAGGTCACCCTATGACCCCCTTTTACCCATATGAATGATTCAAATATGTCCCTTTGGGTCCTAAGACCCGTAGGGACAGATATCGTTATTTAATTGGTCGCCATTTGACCCATATTAACCATTGTAATATGTCCCTAGGGGTCCTAGCACCTATAAGGACATATTTCGTCGTTTAATACATCAAAGGGGGTCAATGGTTGATCTATGACCCCGTTTGACTCATATATATTAATAATATACATATCTATTAATAACATACATATTAATATAATAATATATAATTATATATATATATATTACGTTATTATATTTAATAAAAATATTATGTTATTATATATATTAATAACATATATATATATATATTTATATATATATATATGTATTACTTTATTATATTTAATAAAAATATTATGTTATTATATATATATATATATAAATTAATAACATACATATTAATATAATAATATATATAATACATATTATATATTTATATTTAATATATTATGTTATTAAATATATATTATATTATTATACATATTAATATAATAATATATAATATGTATTATATATATATATATATAAATTACGTTATTATATTTAGTAAAAACAATAATAATATAAATTATATTTATAGATTGTAATAAGATTAACATAATATATTATTATATATTACTAGATTATATCTTATATCGTTATATTACGTTATTATATATATATATATATATATATATATAATATATATTAAAATACGTCTTTACATAGTAATATAAGTGAAATAATTTATAAATCTTAAGCTATGACGTTTAAACCCAACTTTCTCTCCAAAATGGGTTGGGATTTGAAATTTCCCACCCGCAACATATCGGATATCGGATTTGAAATCAGATATCGGATATCGGATTTCAAATTTCGCTCCAAACATGGCTTGGTGGGTCACCAAGCCATATCGGATATTCGATTAGGCTTGGTATTTACCAAGCCTACCCGGTCAACTCAAAAGACTTGTTTGAGGAGGGTTTTAGTGATACTCAGACTTCGGGTAGCCGTCTGACAATGTTATTTTGATTGAAATTGAATAAAATAAAAAAGATTTTTTAATATCGCTCTCTAGATTCCATCAATATAATTTCTATCAAATTCTGAGTTTGATAAGTATTTATTAGTTAATTATCAATGAAGATTATTGTAAAATGCTGATTGACATACTGATTGAAAAATAGCTATAACTTTCAAACAGTATAACATTTTTAAATCTAAAAGTTGTGTCGCATTCTATACTTTGGCTAGTATAAGAAAAAAGAATTAAAAATTAAAAATTTGGCAGAATTTTCTATTAGTTAGGGTGGTCAGACACGAGACTTTTTTTTTTCCGAAATTTTTTTGGTAGAAAATTCATATTTAATTATTTATTTGGAATAAAAATACCAAAAAATATTCGTCACATCTGGGCATGAGTCTACTTTTCATATCTATAATTATATTAAAAAAATATTATGATTTGATTTTGATTAAGGTGGTCAGACATACACCTACTTTTTATTTTCGCCTTGAAATTTTCTTAATACTGCATTAAAATTCAAAATTTTGACCAATTAATTATTATTTTTCCCAATAAGGCCTTGTAGTTTAGAAACTACATTCAATTTTTTACAGATTATTTTCTTACAAATTTTTGATATAAAGTCCATAACCACTTCAAAATTATGTGTCAAGTTGACATAAACCTAATTTGCTGATTTTTCACTGCCACTTAAGGCCATAATTTGGTACACCATGATCCTACACATACCCTTTAAGTAGTGGTAAATACACCCACATGAAATATTTAAGTTACAAACTTGTTCTATTTGGAAATTATCACGAGTCTCTAAAGATAAAAAATTTGGCCACTAATCATACCTATATTGTCAACTATATGTAAATATTAAATCAACAAAAACATCATAAGATCTCTATTAGGCTACTACTAGCTAGCTATGTGCACAAAAGTGGTACATAAAAAGGGAAGTCAAATTTTATATGGATTCAAACAAAAGGTCGATTAATTTAAGGTAGAGAGTCTCAATCATAAAGATTGTACTCATAAGCTTAGTTAGTATCATTTAAGACATAATGAAGAAACTAAATATGCTCTATAAATAATATAACTACTAGCTCTACCACACTAGCACATTCCCATACTCATGGCCTAAGGCTCTTTAACTTCTACTAGTCCATCCACCCTCCTACTCTACTCCTAGTACTACTACTCTACTCATATTCATATACAGAGAGACATTTTCACCTATTTAGATGATAATCATTAAAGCTATCAATATCAAATTAAATATAGAAAAAGCTAACCACCATGGGACTACTAACGTTGTATCTATGAAGTCTTTCTAACATCCACACATGTTTAATACAATTTCTATTAAATAATTTCCTACTTTCATGAGGCATGATGTAAATTTTGTGCAAAATTCTATTATGAATTAGACTTAGATTGTACCTTCTTTATGCTTGTTGCAGATAATCTTCAATATATAGTCTTGAATGAATGAAGAGATATAAATATGGAAAAGCTTTTGCTTCTATAATTCATCTTAGGATAGTATTGATTAAGGAGCAAACTTGCAGTTTCTTGTGTGTCCTTAAACTTCAACCACACCCTTATTAAATATAAAGATCAAGAGGCACATCCTTACAAAGGACATGTCCCTTCCAAAATCTTATTTAAATCATCTCTTAAAGTTGGCCTCTTTTCATGCAATAATTAGTTTTGTACCTAAACTAACCAAGGTGATTAGCTAGTCCTTAAACTACTACTTCAAGATAGATGTTGATATCCATAAGAGGATAAGATAATGACTTTAGACCAATTTAATGCAAGATTAGATTAGTATGATCTATAATTAGATCATCATGATTGAAAGTTATAGAATTAAGACTCCCTCTTAACTTGATAATCATACTGAGAGATATCATATCTAGCAACACCAATCAAGATGAACAAGTAAGGATTGAAACTCTATGTCTATCTAAATCTTCTTAGCATGTGGTATCATTGAACACATGATACAGGGTATGTGCAAGATCATAGTGTACCAAACTATGGCCTTAAGTGGCAGTGAAAAATTAGCAAATCAGGGTTATGTCAACTTGACAGATAATTTTAAAGTGGTTATGGACTTTATATCAAAAAGTTGTAAGAAAATAATTTGTAGGAAATTGAATTTATTTTCTAAACTACTAGGCCTTATCAAGAGAAAAAATAATTAATTGGTCAAAAGTTTGGATTTTAATGCAGTACTATGAAAATTTCAAGGCGAAAATAAAAAGTAGGTGTATGTCTGACCACCTTAATCAAAATAAAATGATAATATTCTTTTAATATAATTATAGATATGAAAAGTAGACTCATGCCTGGATGTGACGCATATTTTTTGGTATTTTTATTCTAAATAAATAATTAAATATGAATTTTCTACCAAAACTTTTTTGAATAAAAAAATCTTGTGTCCGACCACCTTAACTAATAGAAAATTTAACCAAATTTAATTTAATTTTTTTTTCTTATACTAGGCGAAGCATAGAATGTGACACAACTCTTAGATTTTAAAAATGTTATACCGTTTGAAATTTATAGCTATTTTTTCAATTAGTATGTCAATCAACACTTTACAATAATTTTCATTGATAATTAACTAATAAATACTTATCGAACTCAGAATTTGATAGAAATTATATCAATGGAATCTTGAGAGTGATATTAAAAAACCCTTTTTGTTTTATTCAATTTTGATCAAAATAACATTGTCAGACAGCTACCCGAAGTCTGAGTATCACTAAAACCCTCCTCAAACACGTCTTTTGAGTTGATCGAGTAGGCTTGGTAAATACCAAGCCTAATCGAATATCCGATATGGCTTGGTGACCCACCAAGCCATGGTTGGAGCGAAATTTGAAATCTTCATACATTTTAGAGTGAAAACGAGTTTGTGAGTTATACATTATAACTTATCAATTATTTGAGTTATATTACAAGATGTATATATATATATATATATATATATATATATATATATATATATATATATATATATATATATATATATATATATATATATATATATATATATATATATATATAATAACGTAACGTAAAGATATAACATATAATCTATTAATATATAATAATATATTATGTTATTCTTATTATAATTTATAAATATAATATATATATTAGTATTATAATCTATAAATATAATATATATAAATTAATACATATATATTAATATATATAACATAGATTAATATATAGTATATATATTATATATTAATATATAATAATATATTATATTATTAGTATTATAATCTATAAATATAATATATTTGAGTCTCTTAAGTTGAGATATACTCGGAGCTCATGAGGGCTATCGATGAATTGTCCAATCAAGTCTCTTAAGTTGAGATATTTTGAAGTTATGTTGAAATTGAAAAGTTGTAGTATGAGGATAGTAACAAAGTGAAGTGCTAGTTATCAAAGATTATGAATCTATGAATGACTTGGTGGTTGGGAATAGAATCCATGGTTGAGGAGTGGAATCCTTAACTGTGTTGAGATTAGATTTGAAGCCAAGAATTAGTTTCAAGGTTGAAGGTGGAGTTTAAAATCAGATTTGGGGTTATCTAAACCTTGTGTAGGAGATTAACAAGTGTGTTTATGTCATGATAGCACTTCAAATTATACATTGCATCCAAATTTGATAATAAAGGTTGTTAAAATGTTATTAAAAAATTATTGCATTTGAATCGAATATAACAAACATAATCAAAATTAATGATATTCCATAAACATGAACAATACACATGATCCACGATAAATTGAACAATACTAGATACTAAATTAATATGTATATCATTGTGCACATAAATGACAAAAATATATATCAAAATACATGTATCCATAGAAAATTTTTTACACAAATATATATCAAAGATCATGTATCCATAGACAAAGTACTCAAATATATATCAAAATACATAGATCCATATACAAAATGTGGCTAATCATGCCATCAGAATGTGTATAATATCAATGTTTCTGTATACAATGTGGCATATGTCATCTCAAAATGTCTCATGTTGCATCCTACGACAACTATACTATCCTAGGGTGTTGGTGGATGATCAAAATGCAGCCTCTTCGCTGCACTAGGTGGATCAGATGCCTCCTACATAAACAAAAAAAGAAAATCCAAAGTTAGACTACTAAATTTATATGATTCTACGTATCTAACATTGAATTACTCAAATGCATAATGATCTTTTTTGTAATGGAGATCAATACTATCAAAATTTTATAATAAATACCTCTCTCATTGACCTCTTGCGCCGGTCTGGAGTCCTCTCGTATGGCCTCAACAATGCTGGTGCCTCTCTGATTTTGGATTGTATATGTTCAAATACCTTTGTCAGATGAATCTACAATTTAAATTATAACATTATAATTCATAGCATGCTAAATTTATAACATATTTAATCATGAATTCAAACTACAACTTACTATTGTAGGCTCCTCCTCAGGAGTGAGTGGCCGCGTCATCAAATCTACATAACTCTCCCATCGGACCTCATGTGCACTAGGAGTCTCCTATGAGATATAAAATATTAGTTGTTAATATCATGGAAATCAGTTTTTGAATTTATTTATGAAGATAAGGATAATACAAAATAAATGATACTTATACATACAATGGGGCTCTCAGTGCGAATGGAAATCCCTAATGGTCTACGATGTAGAATCTGTACAGGCTCATCACCAGTAGCGACGCCCTATATACAATAAAGAATGTAATTAAATGAGATTACCACAAACATTTTACAAGAATGCATCGATATTTAATCAAATAGAAAGTACCTAATTACATTTCCTTTGTCAATGCATGCTAGCTCAGCCCTCGCACTTTGTCCCCTCGGGACAGGTGCTACCTGCAAGATAAAAGAAAGATTAGCAACCATATATGCTACAATATCAAATAGGAAAAAAAATGCAAACAAAACATAATGTACCATAGATGTCTCAAGGCCAAATGAAGTGGCCAAGAGCATGGCATCATCAATCTGTCTGAGTTCCTCCTCGATCATCAACTAAACGTGAATGAAGATCGCATACGTATAAAAGTCAATATGGCTTAAAAATTAAAATTACTCTATTATAAAAATTAACTTTAAATCACATATGTCATAAAAAATATATATATACATGTACCGACACCAAAGGAGTCCATGCCTCTACATTCCCCTCCTCTCTCGCATCAAGGTCTGTAGCCTCTGCGTGTGTGTTTGGTGTATCCTCATCTAATACAAAATGATACTTAAGAAGATCACCTATGGGACCTAGGCAAATATTCTTGCACGTAATGCAAGTGTGAGGCACACAAATGTGTGATGAGCTAGTCAACGATGAACTGGCACCAGCATCATCAACACGAGGAGGGAGAACTGACCTAGCCTGAGATATCATTAGGCTACTCAGCCAAGAATGGCTCTGATGGTCAGAGAGCTAGCCTCTATCATAATATTTGGATGCTACACTCGAGGAGGAGGGGAGATATCAATGGGGGGGGGGGGGGGCAGAAGTGCTAGCTTTCTTCCACTGGGAAGAGGGTCTATCCTGAGGAGCTCCTAGTTTTAAGCCCATGTTGGGCTTCATGCTCCAATAGTTCACTTTAACTTTCAACACAAATTCAACATATAATTTTCTAAGGAAATAAAATGGTATGTCTAAATTGCCATGTGGAGGGATATCAAAGACCATCCACCAACGATTCCAAAAGTTTGCACGTATGGCGCCATTTGTGCACCATTTAATCGATAGTTTGGATTTTTTTGGGTCAACTGGTAAACCCATTTTTGGGTTCACAAAAAGGCTGGCCAAATCATCTTTGCTTATGTTGAGGGTTGTAACCTCATCATAATCCAAACCGTCATCAAACATCTCATGCATTTGATCACGCCAATGAAGAGTGGCATTTTGTTGGTTTGTAAGGGTTTCAATGTTATCCACTATGGTGTTTAACATGGATAACATATGAGCCAATGCGGGTCCATTATTATATGTTCTATGCAAACCTCTCAACTCGATGAGATTTTCATTTATCAAATCCTCGATTCGAGGAGGGTTTTGAGGGGGTAGAGGATCATTTGGTGGGGGGTTACGAGGAATATTATTCCCTACCTCAGTGTTATCATTCTGATCAGCCATTCCTATTGAATTGAAAAATGTAATGTATATTAAAAAAAAAACCTTAATTTTAACCTTTTTTCTCAAAAAAACCCTAGATTCAACTAAAACAAACAAAATCATGCTAAAATCTATTGAATTTAGATTAAAAATGAGTTAAAAAAACAAACAAAAAATACCTTAATATTTGATATCTGATCGTCTGCTAATACTAGCCCCCAAAATGTGAGAAATAAGGGCTTACGGGTTTGGTCTTTTTTTATGTAATGTCACAGATATCGGATATCCGATTCGTCGCATATCTTATATTTTATATATAAGATATTACATTATATTATATTTTATATTATATTATATTTTATTATATTTTATATTATATTACATTAATATATATTATAATATAAAATATTATATTATATTATTATAATATAATATAATATTATTATAATACAATACATTATAATATAATTTTATTATAGTATAATATTATATGATTATAATATAATAATAATATTATTATTATGTTATATTATAATAATATTATATTATATTATATTAAATAATATATTATACTATTATAATATAATATTTTTATATTATTATAATATAATAATAATAATGTTATATGATTATCGGATATCCGATATCAAATTGGATATCCGATATCAGATCGGATGTCCGATAAGGATCAGCCTTTCCTTCCAGGTTTGATACCTGGATAGGTGGAAAAAAGTCAGAGCGGATTTTGAAGCGCTTTTAGACGTGTTCAAACTCTATTTTTTCACATTGCCACTTTTTGGCACACCATGATCCTGCACATACCCTACAATGTCATATTACTAAATCTGTGATATGACATATCACTGATACTAGTGATAAAAATAATGCAAAGAACACAATATACGAGATCTGGAGAATAATTAAATTCTTCATTTATCCATGTTGTGATTCATAAGCAATATGATTTCTATATCACAACATGATCTTGTGTTAAGATCTGCCAGAACATAGGATAAACTTTGGAGAGTAATAAAATTCTTCCTTTGTCCAAATTGTGTCTCATAGGTTTAACAATGTCTACATCACAATATGACCTTGAACTCATCTACATTTGATGGTAGATCTCTATTGTTTAGCACATTATCTAAGAGATTGTCATCTCTCATAATGTCTTTCATACAATTATTCATTATCTCAGAGATCATCACCTCTAAAATAATGAATACAATTGGTAGAGCACATGACAGTCAATTGCTTGACAATAAAATTATTTTATTAATAATTTAAAGAATACAAATGAATTGCAGTTCAACCATACCAAGTCTTTTATTGAAGTGATCTATCTTCACTCAAGAGAGAGGTGTGGTGAAAATATCTATTGTCCGATCTGCAATCCATATGTATTCTAATTTTATAGTATTCCTATCTACCATATCTCTTATATAATGGTAAAGAATTTTGATATGTTTAGACCTATCATGAAAAATTGGATTCATAAAAATCTTGATTGAACTTTGGTTATCACAATGAATAATCATAGGATTCATGGCTTGACCAAATAATCCAACAAGTAACTTTCTAAGACAAACCGCTTCTTGAGAGGCCAATGTTGTTGCAATGTATTAAGCTTCTGTAGAACTTTGTGTTATTGAAGACTTCTTTCTACATATCCATGATATCATTGCTGAGCCTAAACTAAAACAACATCATGAAGTTATTTTCCTATCAATAACACTTCTAGCCCAATCTAAGTCTATGTATCCATGTAGGTATAATGCAACTTTCTCATACTAGAGCCCAAGGTTAAGAGTGCCTTGTAAGTATCTCATGATGTATTTGACTGCAACTAGGTGACTCTCTTTTTGCTCACACATAAACTGACTTAATGCATTAACAACATAGAAAATGTTAGGTCTTGTATTTACCATGTACATAAGGGACCCAATCATCTATCTATAAAGAGTAGAATCTATGGAAGGTGATTCTACTACTGCTTCCTTAGGTTTATGTAAATCAGTCTCTATGGGAGAAGACATAAGTTTGCAGTTCCACATTCTAAATCTCTTCAAGATGTCTAATGTATATTTTCCTTGATTGAGTATGATGCTATCATAATTCTTCCATACTTCCAGTCCTAGGAAGTAATGAAGGAGTCTTAATTTTTTTATCTCAAACTCTTTGATTAGATCTTTCTTGCATTGATCTATGAGATGATCATCACCTATTATTAGTTAATCATTAACATACAGTATCAAAATTACCATATCATCTTAAATTCTTTTTATAATATAGATTTGGATCAGCTTCATTCTTGGAGAATCTAAAGCTGGTGAGATACTTATCAATTCTTTCATACCATGCCTTTGGAGCCTGTTTAAGACCATAGAGAGATTTCTTGAGCCTATAAACAAAATTTTTAAGGTTATGAGATTAAAATCTTTCAGGCTGCTCCAAATATACCTATTTTATAATCTTCATATTTATAAATATTGTTTTTACATTCATCTGATGTACTTTCCATTACTTCGATGTTGCAATAGCTAGGATAGTTCTTACAGAGGTGTATCTAGCAATAGGGGAAAATGTTTCTTCATAATCAATACCTTCTTTCTAAGAGAATTCTCTAGTCTACGAATCTGGCTTTATATTTTTCAATGTTATTGTCAGCAACATGCTTGATTTTAAATATCCACTCAGAAGAAACAATAGATTTTCCTTCAGGTCTTGGAGCAATTTCCCAAACATCATTCTTCATAATGGATTGGTATTCTTTTGTCATGGCATCCTTCCAAGCTGTATGTTTAATAGAATCTGAAACATTGTTTGGTTCTAATTTAGATAAATCATTCATTTTTGCTACATAACTTCAAAATATTTTGTGTCTTTTACTTTCTTTGAATGTTTCAGATGGTGCAGTGAAGTCTCGTGCTTCCTCTACTATCTTATTGACCAAAAGTGGTCTTTTCTTAGAATTTTTGGTTTTTTCAAGATTGAGGTTTTGAATTTCATCTTCAATTTCTTCACTGCTCTCCCTCTGAGACTTAGATTCAATATTTCCTACTAGGTAAGGGAGAGGGTTCTTCAAAAGTTAGAGATCTTTTGAATGCTAAATCTTCTTCTAAAATTACATCCCTACTAAGTTCAATACTTTTCTAACCAAGTCGGAAAATCTTATATGTTTTAGATTTTTCACTATACCCAACAAAAATACCTTTCATCCCAAAGAGTTATAACTTAGTTCTCTTTTCTTTTAGAACATGTATATGTATTGGACACCCAAAAATCCTAAGATGACTTATATTAGGTTTAACCTTAATAAAGACTTCTTTAGGAGTTTTATCTCTAAGGTAGGAGTGAGGACTTCTATTTTGCATATAAACAACAATATAAGAGGCTTTTGTCCAAAGATAATATACTAGATTTTGATCAAATAGCATAGCTCTTGCAGCTTCTATAATTGTCTTATTCTTCCTTTTTTCTACCCCATTTTGGGCTATAAGGACCAATATACTATTAGAGTAATAATATATTGCCTTATTAATTAAATCATTTTGATTTAATTAATAAGTCACTTATTATCTGTATTTTACTTGAGCTAAAATTTAGGCATATAATAATTAATTATTTCATTAGTTATTATCATGCAACCTAGGTTTTACCTGTTAGGGTTTTGATCTCCTTTTATAAGGATTGATCTCTTTATAATTTATTTTTATTCACTTTTGATAAAAGGAATCTCTTTTTTTCTCATCAAGAATGTCTCATTTATGGATTTAGGATTTTCAACCTCCATATGAGCTTTTTTCTTTTCTCTTCTTTGACAGGTGTTTGCATGCAGGTGATTCTTGGGAGCTGTGGGGTTGAGCTTTCAACAACTTCAACATGGTAACAAAGCTCTAGATCTTCATGCCCCTATTTTTTTTATGAGAATTTTGTCTTGGCTTTTAGATTTATGCTTTTTGTTTAGAGGATTTTATTTTTTAGTGTTTTTGTGAATTGAATCTAGGGGGTCACCATTTTTTGGTGTACCTTGAGCCCAAAAAAACATCATCGTTGAGCTCAGAGTGCTCGAAAACTACTATTTTCATATAAAATTTGTCCAATTTGGACACAATTGGAATTTGAGGCTAAAACTTTTGCTCCTAGATTAGATACGTTTTCTGGGGCAATGATTTTCTAATTTTTGGCACATTTCTTGAGATGGTGATTTTGTGATTTTTGGCACAAAAATGGAGATTTTTAGTATAAAAATTGAGATTTTGGAGCGTGCAAATTGAGACTTTTTGAAAATCAGGTTTTTTTACACATTTGTCAAGGCATCAAATTTGTTATTTTTTGCACAAAACTGAGAAATTTTTGCATGAAAATTGAGATTTTGGGGCAAATAAATAGAGATAGTTTTGATATGGAATTAACATGCTTCACGAGGCAATTCTCGGTACTGTTTGACACACTTTTTGAGACATTTTGGCATAGATCCTGAGGTAGTAAATTTGTATTTTTTTGCTTTTAGAACAATTTTTTGATCTACATGTGGTTTTTTGGCCATAACTTGCTCATCTGGACTCTATATTTTTATCCAAAAAAAGTGTCAGAAAGTTGTTTATGAGTCCATCATGATTGTACAATTTATTTAGATTTTTGATGTTGTTTGGTTTCTTGTTTTAGCCATCAAAGTCAAAAGTTATATTTTTCACTCTAAGAGACATATTTTGAGACATTCTATTTTCCAGATTTTGCTCCAAGCACATCCCGTTCAATTTTTTGCTTTTTTGCATTCTAATGGATATCTTTGTTCTTTTAGGTTTGGGGATTGATTTTTTTGTTTTAGATAAATTTTCATGTGTTATATACTATCTATTATATTAGCCTTATGTCTCTTTTGATCTTTGTTGACATCCTTTAGTAGTGTTTTTGTGAATGCACTGAGATAAAGTACCACTTTATTGCATTTCAGGATCTTGGACATCTTTGTGTTTTGTTTTACTTGCACTATATTATAAAGTGCCTTGGTGGGTTTTATTTTTGTGCATATTTTTCATCTTCCTTTTTCAAGTGAGTGTTCCTTCCATGACATTAGCCTCATGTTGTGTTGATGACATGACACAGTATAGGTGTTTGTACTTCTTTTGCACTCTTGATGTTCCCAGTTCTTCTTTTTGCATGAGATAATGCATTCATTTTTTGTGTTCATGTCTTACTTCTTAGCATTAGAGGGGGATTATGTTGGTTCTATTTCTTTCTTGGTTCCATCGAGTAGTTATGTATTCAATATTTGATCTTATATACTAGGTGATTGTAGTGGCTAGATACCTATGCATTTCGGTGATATGGATCATTTACCATATAGACATTCTTTCATTTGTATTTTTGGAGGCCATGAAGAGAAGAAGAACTAGCCAACTTTAGTTTCAAGGTGAAATTTCCAATTCCTTTGACAGAATGTGTTGAATTATCACCAATGGTGACTTCGTCATTAACTTTTTCTGATATATAGTCTAGTGCTTCTTTGTATCTTGTAATATGTCAAGATGATCCACTATAAATCACCCATGCCTTATTTGAGACTTCATTTGATAGTGCTAAATACAATACACAATTCTTAGGATCATGGTTATCTTCTTCCCTAGTTGTAATGCCACACTAAGCATAACCGAAAGATTAGAAACCAAAGAACAAATACTATAAACACAATAATTTTTTATTTATTAATTCAACTAATTACAAGTGTAAGAACAAAGATTAAACCATTTTCAATCTGAAAATCTTGCAATGAAAGATGATATCATCCAAATATGCTTCCATAATGATGCTAATACAAATTGAGTTCAGTACAATAATGAAGTACAACATCATTCTTAATCACTAATGTCCAACATATGGACTCTACTAGATACAAATTCTGCTATAAGAAGTAACTTCAATCATCATCCTTTAGCTACATGTTAATCAACTCGAAGCACTTGGAAAACACACAGATATGCAACACAATACGAAGAAGGGGGCTCAGTACACACTGAGTTGAAAAACATAATCCACCTGCATACATATTAGATTAAACATATACACAATCATAATGCAGAAATCTGATTCACTTAACAAAGTGCAGTTCCATAATTAATATGCAAGAAGTAAACATTTACTTACAATGCAAAATTAAACTCGCACTAAGAATAACCCATAAATGAAACATATATATACTGAGGTGTCATCATTATGGCACTAAGATTCTGTATCCATGTATGGTATGCTCATAGTCGACACATAACAGTATTCTCTATTATACTTGTCAATGACAGAATAGAGATATGCCTTGTTCTCCGTACTTAACCATATAGGTTTAAGCCATAGGTAAGGCCAATTATCTTTCATACGTAATTAACCCACCCAATTTATTTTAAATTTATCATTGAATTAATTAACTGAATAGGATAAACCAAATTCAGCCACCCCGATATATGTTCATCACAACTATTCTTAAAATACACATCAAACAAATTTACCAAGAATGTACATGCAACAGATATTAAATTAGTATACAACATGATACTGCATCCTTTAATCCATTCGTAAAACATCTTATTCTGCCAATTTCAGAGGTAAATATAAATAATTATAGTGACAAAACCCATAACATCAAGATCACACAAATACAATTGAACCGTTGTCACAGCTCAACAATAATTACTCAATCTTAATAATATACATTCAATTTTCTGCTGAATTAACCATCTACACATAACTTCAAAATGACCAAGATAACAAACCAAAAGGAACATGATATTCTTGCTTTTAACAAATATCATATTCTATTTCAATACTTGAGATATCCTCCACTTCAATTATGAACTGAAAAATATCTTTATACTAAAAGAATTCTGTTTCAACACATCTTATCCTAAAATGATCCTTAAATGCTGTTAAAACACTTCATAATAAAAATTAAACATAATAGGAACTAAATACAGACATTGCTTTAACGAATTACCATTAACAAAGTTGTTAATATTCAGGTGTCTACTATAGTTATATTACTGTATAAAAAAAGCCACCATTCAATTATAATCAAAATAGCAAATGAAATATAATATTTGAAATCAATGTAAAATATGATTAATAAAATTTATAATAACCTTCATCATGCCTATAATCAAAAGTACTAAGGAAGTAATATATCAATACTATAGAGCGTATACTAACTGTTCACGAAATGACCACATTGATATAGATATAACAGAAACTATCAATGCCTTTGTTTATCAAATGATGTCAAATTCAATTGTGAATAATATCTCAAAACAACAAGTAGTTATGACTCAATCTCCCTCATATTATAATAAACAAATTAAGCTATCTCTACGTTTCCTCTGATAATCTCAAATTCTATAAAATAAAATTTACAAAATGCTGCCCTTGATAACCCAATTCACAACAAACATCTTGTTCATCCAAAAGCTAACACACATCAAACTATAATTCCTAATTCCTTACAAGAAACAATTTCCATTAAAAAAAAACAATTTATGTTGTCGCACGATATTCCCACTTGTTCCAAACTATCTCATAACTATCTGATAGAATGATATAACTGAAATAGAAATCAACTAAGTATCCCTAATGTCACACATTAACCATAACAGTTAATAATAAACTTGACCCACATTGTATTCCAACCATAATCGGCAATCGACAACGTAAAAATAAACTCAATCATACTAGACTGAAAAACACCATAACATCATTGTCTAAGTTTTATACTAACTATTTGACCAAATGTCGCCTATAGGTTAAAATAGATATTCGAATGCTTTTCTATGTTTTAAGGTTCATTCAACTCGCATAGCATATAATCTTTTAATACTGGCGTTTTAAATACTTTCACTGCGGGTCGACTGTACATTGATCCTGTATGTAAATGGATATATTCATAAAACAAAAACTCGGATAATACACCTCTAATCCAACAAAAACATTCTAACCTATAATAACACCTTGACCTTATGTAGACGGTTTTTACATAAAAACTAAACCCTCAGTCCATATAAGTTTATAAAGTCGCAACCACACAACTCTTACAGGGTTTGACTCTATAAAGTCACATTTCTTTGCTTATAGCCGACATTTAAAATTTGCATTACATATAAACCAAACTCTGCTATTTTACATATAACCAAACTCTGTCTAAAACATATTTCACAATGAAACTGTACCCTTTCTCATATGTTGGTTATGTAACAAAACTTATTTCATACAAGAAATTGAAACACACCAAACTTAACACCACAGATATACAAAAATTGCACATAGAAAACTAAATATAAGTCTCATCTTATTCCAAATACACACAACAGTGCAAGAAAATACAGAGTACCCTCCATCCAAACATGGATCCTGCATACAAAACTCGGCATTCCTTATACCCAATCCTGCATACACCCATATTTGGGTCTCAGTACAAAATAACAACAACATTTCCTATCTCCCTTCAAAAAATAACACCCAAAATAGTAAGGAATTGGGTAGAAAAATGCCCCCTACCTAAATAATGAAGATGGAAATACTTTTGAAATTTAGCTCGATGCCAAAGCCCAAAAAGCCAAGTCAAAAACACACTTCCCAGTAGAGAACACTGACCAACTAGCATGCCATTGATAAAGAAATATAGCAGAAAAAGAAATAGTAATCCTTTTCAAGAGCAATACAACAAACTCAGCATCATAAAATAGAGTTTCTTCTCAACCATATCACCTATTCATCAGCAACACCTTATAGGTGTTTTACTTCACAAGGTAAAACAACCCAATTCTCAGCCAAAACCCAACAACACTGAACCAAAAAGAAATGGTTGACTGGGTGATAAATGTCAAAATAATGCCTGCCTAATAAGCATTAAAGGAAACTAAAACCATACATAGAGTCGTGCATATGACTATCCACTACCACCACCATGTTTTTGGCAAGAACAATTCAAATACATTTCCCAAAGTTTTGCATTCGAAAACCCTTTAGGGTTTTTGAGAAATGTAATCTCATTTCAAAATAACATATGCATTAAACCATTGCCTCATGTGCTATATTAGCCACGGGTTTTAAACCCCTCTTTTTAACAATTGATTTTAGGGAATGAACTTAAGTACAAAAGATCTATTCAAAACACATCATGAAACATGCTATTTCCATTAGGTGTTTTAACCCTTAATAACTCAAAAGAATATATATCTATATATATATATATATATATATATATATATATATATATAAGGTACTCACACTAATAAGGATTACTCTAACCCTACTTATTATCATTACTCACAAATCAATAAACCTAGGATTATAACCCCATAATCAATTCAATGAATGAATTCCCTGCGGCCCAAAGTGTATAAATTCATACATAAGAAATCATTAACACTCATGCATCAATAAAACACAAAACTGTAACATAACATCATAACTAAATATATATACATTTCCTCAAGTTCGTTAAATCAAATCGAACTGTTTATAAACAATATATCTAAGAAAATGAATCACCTCGCAATGTATGCAAATTAGATTCACCAAAACAATCTGAAGTTATACTTTCTAACATTATTACTAACAGAGATATTATAAATGTTTACGCAACAATTTTGTTAAAACAGAGAAATCAAACATAGTAATTTGAGACAGTAATATGTTTTGAAATAAACATATGTCCCAAGGACATTAACACCAAGTTCATAACATCAGAAAGAAACCTATAACTTCAAAGTCCTGATAAGCGGAAAAATAGTAGTAGTGGTCAGGCATGACACTAGTAATGTTTGGTTCACTTGCTGTTTAGAATTCTCAGGGTAATTAGATCTGTAGTGTCCCAACTTTTTTCATTTGAAGCATTTTATTTTTGATAGATCTTTCTTAGGTTTTTCATTCTTTTGATTACCCTTTTTCTTCTTTAAGTGCTTCTTCTTGCCTTTATATAGGAATTTGTATTAAGAACATGAAGTTCTTCATCTTTAGTTTTCAATTTTTTTCCTTTCTTAATTTTTATGGATTCTTTGTGAAGAAAATCTTCTATTGAAGTTAGGAATATTATCTCTTACACTTACTCCTTGTGTGAATATTTCCCATGAATCTAGTAATCCATCTATAGCCATCAGTGTTAGTTATGTGTCATTAATGATGGTTCCTATACTTACAATTTCATCTCTTAGACCAACAACCCTTAGGAAATAAGAATTCATCGATTCTCCCTTCTTTATTTGTATATGATTTAGTTATCTTTTTAGTATGAGAACTCTAGTGCATTGTTAACCTCATATGCATTTAGTAATGCATTCATCATATCAAATATTATTTGATGTTTCGTTAGCATGGGTCCTAGATATCATTTTTCACTCCATCTAATACAATTTGTATAACTTCCCTATTTCCTTTACTCCATATTGATTTATGAGGTTCAATAGTAGGTTGTCTGGATGTTGAATCAACAAATTGTTTTACATCAATTTCTTCAAGAATCATCATGATTTTGAATTTCCAAGCATCAAAGTGTTCTTTCCCATCAAACTTGTCCTTAGGTGAGATTGTGTATGCCATTGAAGATATGAGAATGATGCTAATATATATCAAGTCTAATTATTTACTTTGTAGAGCCTAGGCTTGACTACCAAAGCTCTAATACCATGTAAAGTTTCTACAAAATTTGGTTATGAATCAGACTTAGATTGTACCTTCTTTATGCTTGCTATAGATAATCTTTAATATACAGTCTTGAATGAATGGAGAGAGAGAGAGAGAGAGAGAGAGAGAGAGAGAGAGAGAGTAGGTGATGGGAGGTGAGCTCTCCATGGTTGTTCTTCATGTTTTACAAATTTGTAGGATAGGTTCTCATGATGGAGAAACCTGGTTACCTTGAGGAACTAATGGTTTTCTTGGTATCATTTTATTAGATATTTCTCCATTGTAATACCAATTGTTGTATTGTATATTCATGTTGAAAATGAATATGAAAGGAACAAATTAAAGTTTGTAATTTCAATATTGAATATATAAATTAAGTTATTGTATGGAACAAGAAATTTATGTGATCAAGTGTTATTAAATTCTAAATCATATCTTGCTTCTAATTATATTTCTTTGCAAAAAGTTTGAGTTTTAAACTCTCTACCTTTCTCCATGAAATCTTCATTTTAATTCACTGTATTTGAAAGTTATTATTATAGAATATGGATATATGATTTATTTAATTGATAGATGCAATAATTCATCCTTAAAATCATGTGATAAAATCAATTTTTGATTTAGATGTGATCATCTTACTTGCATCTTAAAATCCTAGCTTGTATAAAGTTTAATAAATCAATGATTTTTACCTTATGTTATATTGTATGTAAAACACCTAAAAGTTGCTTCTAATTTGGATATAATTTTAATGTCAATATTATAATTGTAATATACTCAATGAAATAATTAAAGTAATAAATTCCTAGGAAAGAAACATCTTGCTAAAAAAAATGGAACAAATAAAAAAACAAATAATCCCATTTATTTGAGAGCCAAAATGCTCCTTGGAAAATGTATGAGGAGATTTTGATTCCTCTTTTGGTAACATAGAATATTATCTATGAGATTCCCTATAAAAATACTTATAGACACTTTTTGAATATTAGATATATTCCATAATTAATTTTTTTTTTTTTTAAAAAAAAAATTTAAAAAACAACTACCTTATCCTACACTTACCTTTTTCTCTCAAACACCACCTACAAACCTTTACATAACTTTCCCCTTCTCCCATGTGTTTAGGGATGTTGATATTACCCCAACTTGACCCATCCCATCCTCTTACAAGAGAAGTATGCATACATGGATTGGGGGGAATAGAAGTCAACATAGGCAATAAATTTTAAAGGGTTTGTTTAATTTTATAACTTTAAAATTGCACCTTAAATTTGAATGCTTCCACTCCCTTTTTTACTTTACTTTTGTCACTTGGGAATCCTCATGTACCTACAAGCTGATGTCATCCTCCACCTCACCTCTTCTCTCCCCATGTTGGACACAACTTTTGGTGAAAGGTTGGCAAGGAATTTGAGATATTAATGACAAACATATCTATGTTTCAACTTACCTTTACAACCACCCCCACTCCACCCCAAACCACCACCCCCCCCTCCCCCCCCCTCCCTTATACAAACATCCCATATTGAAGAGATCCATGTGGACCTTTTGAGTTAGACCTAGGGAAACAAAAATGTAGGCCTTGGGTCAACATGCCTACACTTGGGAAATCACCCCATGAGTTTGGGGAATGGGGATTGGCCAGGGGCAAGGGAGTGGGTTAATAAATCTAGTTAGCATTAAGTTAGTTAATATTATTATAGATTAGTAGTTAAGTAAGGTTAGTTAGTATTAATAAAGTTAGGATTGGATGTGATGTTTAGGATTTAATTAATATATTTAGTGTTAAATTAGTAGGCTAGTAAAAAGGTTATTAAAGGTAAGGCTATAAAGGGCTATTTGCAGGTGTTAGATTTATTATTTTTCTTATATTAGGTAAGTCATTTTATCAAGGAAGATATACTATGTTAATTAGGATTAAAAAATTAGTACATTATTGTATTTAATATTTTATAATGTTTAAGTGTGGGTTCTCTATCTTGAATTGCTAAGATCATAGGAATCAAAAGAAAATGAAGAGATCTTAGGTAGGAGACCTGATAGTAAAAGAGGAAGGTGTTCTAGAGATGAAATGAATGTCAAAGGTAATTAAATAATGAATAATAATTATTTAAATATTTAAATTAAAGAAGGAATCTAAACAAGATCATATATTAAAGTTCTAGATCACTTCCTAAGAGGTGCATAATTAAATCATCTAAGGAAATTGTCTGACATAATGAAATCAACATATAGAGTCATATCATACCTAATGTGTCTTATGTAATTAGTTTAGCATATTAATTCAATTTTAATGAATTATGAGACCCTAATGCTTTCTTGAATATGATGTCACACTTTAACTAGAGTTTTATCAAACCATATTGTGTAACCCAATTTAGGTGTACCTATAGCAATAGAACCTAAGGTTATGTCATGGTGCAGTAGGGTTGAGTTGTTTACTCTACATCATTATGAAATGAAATAGAAACTCAATTCAATCCCATTAAAAAATTATGTAACACATTCAAGTTAGTATGTGTTAAACATGGTGTTATTTAACTTTAAAAAAAATGTTCGTGTGTTTTTTGCCTTGATATTTTGGGCATGAAATATTCATCTTCTCTTTCCAACTATCATAGCTAACTCCATAAAACTTTAAACTTTCTTTTTTGAATTTCACCATAGATCTTCTTATGTTGTTAAGATTTTCCTTCAAGGACCCAATGCTTTGATATTGATTATTAGAAAGTGAAGTCCACCAATAATTGAGAGAGGGGATGAATCAATTAAACAATAAAAATAGCTCTCAATATTCTTATTAATTATGAAACATATAAAAAATATATGCAACAATCATAGAAAGATAACCATAAATAATAATACTAGATTTGTTAACTAGGTAATCCCTGGCAGGGATAGTACCTACAAAATGATGTACTAATATAAATGTTCTCTGTGAAATGATGGATCTTGTTTGGAGTCAATGAAATATATTCAATACATAGAAGTCCCTCTTAGGAGACTTTGAATCCATGTTAGGAGATTCCAACCTTATTAGGATTTGTGCCAACCTTGTTAGGAGTTGAAAGAAAGATAGAATGACCCACTATCCTAACGGCTTTAGTATTATTCTCACTAAATAATTAAAATGTATAATAACCACTTTACAAAAACAACTATTTTTATAGATATATTTCTTTTTAATCTCACCATGCCTCAGTTACACTAATCACTTCTCTTATCCAAAAGATGTTTGCATGTAAGTTTGAATAATATAATATTTTTGCATATCACATAATGATCTCACTGATAATTACAACCAAGGGAAACATATTTCCTTCATACCAATTCCAATTTTTTTATATTAAGTTGGAGTTTAGGGTTTCCTAATCCACAATAATAATGTAGGACCAACTTAAAATATTACAACTATATGCTACATTACAAAATTACATCTTTTCACAAATACAAGTAATCTTTTAGCTCGCAGTATTCATAACCCTTTACTTGCTTATCATTTGGATGTGCATGATTAATTACATGTGCAACAAAATATTTAGAATTGGAGATAGCAATATTGCATAGGCATCACCATACAAAATGATGCAAGAAAGAAAAAAATGCATATTTTAGGTACAATTTCCCATTCCCATCAATTAGGAATACTATAATATTTGAACCATTATAAGATAGAAATAAAACAATGTGTTCAAATGCAATGCTACCAACATCCTTGCCAAAATTCAATAAGCAGGCTACAAACACACATTCATATTCAAAACTTTCTTGGACAAAATATGACTAAATGAGAATGACTACATAATGGTCTTAAGATCCAAAACCAACCAACACTTTATTTCCAAAGTAAGCCTTCACAAATATGGAACAATAGCTTCTCCAAAAAAATGCAATTGTAGGAAGAAAATATAGATGTATGATATGTCCTTAATGCATATGCTATGACAATGTATTGCAACTCATATATTGTAAAAGTGGATAAACCAATGACAAATGCATTCAAAAAAATTCATAAAGACCACCAACAAGAAAATATAGATTCCATAAATGATATCAGAATTAGGAAATGCTTTACTAAATTTGAAACAAATGTCATCTCAACATGTAATGTCTTGCTAGGGAACCCAAAAGAAATTAACTTATAGTTTCACTAATTTTGCCAAACCTTTTTTTTTGAAAAGATTAAACAACAAGATATAACATAGTAGAAGAAATAGCTCATATACTTACAACCATCCATAAATAGATTATATCTCTTAAGTGTTCCATGACATTGAATCACCTGTATAAGTTTTACTAATACTAAATCTGATACACAACAAAACCACATCATAGAATAATCACAAGTATGAATAAAATGAAATAATATATAATTACATAAAATGCCACTTGGCATTAACTAGAATGCATAATCATCCAATGTACAAGTCATAGGGTATAAATAGATCAAAGAATATACATCATGAATAAATACAATCATCTCATAAGATCTCCAGATAATCAAGTATAGTACAAAAAAATATTACCATCCATCAAAAACTCAAGATCAAAATGAAAGGACCAACTGCACAAGTACACCTAGCAATGACATCCAGCTGTTAGATTTCTATAGTATAAGAAACACTACCACTCAACCTCATGGAACCTAAATAGACCACTCCTAGCATGCTAAGGATACAATCTCAAGCCCCAAATAGATATTAATCCATAAGTCATAACCAACATCTAGGTCAAGGAAATCTTGATAGCAATCTATCTCAAAGATACCAAGACACAAGTAACATCTAATCCCAGAGGCAACAAAGACATGTAGGAAATCTACTATGCAAGTGGACAAGTGTCATCACATGAGCTAGCTCTAAGTTTACCTTGGAAACCTGTCTAGACTCTGCCCCCCTAGTGTTTATATGCGACATCATTATCCTTTCATACAAACAAGGTTTACTAACGAAGCAAGCTTGCAAGAAATAATTCTCTCTACTCCCATCCTAGCCTGTACTAGCACTCAAGGCATGGGCAAGGAAAAATAGTGGCTAGATTATTAATTCATTTAAAACTCATTCAATCAAATGTTATCACTTTTAAAAACAACTTACAATAGGTTACCCAAACAACCTATTTAGGGCTCCAACCTCCATTATAAGCCACTTCCCAATGTACACATACATTACCTACCCTTAGCTCATGAAAAGTACAATTCATAGAGTCATAGTTTTTACCTTAGTGCTTTACAAGAAACTGGAAAGAACCTATAGATAAAACACAATATTCACCTTAGTCCTACACAAGCAACTAGAAAGCACCTAAATATAAATCACAGTATTCACCTTAGTCCTATGCAAGCAACTGAAAATCACCAAAAGATAACTAATCAAAAACTCATAGGTTACACTAGGAAATCACACCATTCACCTCAGTCGTAAACAAGTAATTGGAAAACACTAACAAAAAATTGATTAAAACTCATCATAGAAATATGTGATACATCACCATGGTTGGGTATAAAAGACTATGACCAAATAATAACCATAACACCATATTAATACTAATCCATAACTCAAAGATCGCATCAAAAAACCATGACATCATAAAAAAATAACTCATAAGCCTCTGGTAAACATCTCAACTAGTCAACATACTAAGTCATACCCAAACCCCAACCCAATAAATCGAATATCATAATCAAATATATAACAAATGTAGTTTCCTAGTTCATCTGGTTTTGAAAATACAAAGGTTCAATTTTCACAATTAGTTTTCAAGTTTTCATTCTTCATTTAAAAATATACCCTTAAAAGACCTTTACTAATAATTTATAGTTCCCCCTCTATAAATAAATGATCATTTAATTAAATAAAAATTAGATTTAAAATAAATAACTCAATTATACCTTGTTGATTTAAAACAAAAATCAATTTCCAAATCTTGTAATTAATTAAACTAAATATGTTTTCAATAAATATTATTAAAATTAAATAAGCATTATTAATTATTAAAACAACAACTATTAGTTATTAATAAAATAATAATAATAACTACTATTTAATGCCAATAGTGACATGTTGTGATGGTTAAGTTGTTGAGTTGTTATTCTTGCCATCAAGGTTCAAATCTAATGGGGATGATATCCCCCATTTGTGGCCTCACTGGTTCATAGCTCCACGTCAGAGAGTTTAACCCTCTTTAAAAAAAATACTATTTAAATTATATAATAATATTTATTTAATATTTATTAATATCATTTAATATTAATAAATTTAATTTATAATTAAAAACTTATAAAAAAATAAATAAATTATTAAAAAAACAAAAAACAAACTTCAAATTTTTAAGGCTCTTAGGCAACCTTGGTTGCTGTCGGCAGTCTTGGATACCTTCACAGCCAACTCTAGATGTAGTACAAGAGGGGGATGAGGGAGGTCATGACCCCTCATTTCCTTTTTTAATTTTTAATTTTAAAATATGAATCATAGCCTTCCTGTTCAAAAATGATAATTTCTATTTATTGATTTTTGATATATGACCAAAATTATCATAGTAATTATTTACTATGGTAATTTTTATTAAATTTTTTATTATTATTTTACAATTTTTTTAGCATAGATCTAATTGGAAAACAAATACAAACCTTTCAAATTTGTAAATCTAGTTTCTGATATTCTTTTCTTTTAAAGCTCTTCCCAAATCCAAACAATCCCATTATGAATCTCCAAAAACTATTGAACAAGGGTTTCCAATATCAAAATTATTCACAGATGTTTTCAAGAATGATAAATTTCATCACAAGGGTTTCAACCCGACTTAAGTTATGAAAATAGATCCATTCAAACGTGGAGAAGAAAGAGAGATTTCAAAGAGGAAATTACTATGTAAAACTCACAAGATCTTACCTTGATCTAATGCTCAGAGCTCACAAGAAAATTTCCATCCTTTCAAAAACCTTCTTTCTTGAAAATTGGCTCCTCCAAACCTATGTGTGGATAAATGAACTCTAATTTCTTAATAAAAAGCCTTATCCAATTAGGGTTTTAGTTTTGCAATCATGCGAAACCTTTTTTTTAAATATTTTATTTTATTTTAATTTCATGTGCAAACTTTTTGACATTTAATTAAAATAATCCATATTAAATTTATTCTCTCTCTCTCTCTCTAACACACACACACACACACACACACACACACACACACACACACACACACACATTAAATCACAAGATGTCTTTAATAAAATATTTATTAATTTAACTAATAATAATATTTAAAGTTTATTAAAAAAATGAAACTCTTAAATATATTATTACTAAATTAAATAAATATAATTACGCCAAAATTAGATTTTAATTAAATTTTTAAATTTAATTATTTTATTTTATTAATTTCTTAATTAATTAAATATAATTAAGTATTAATTTTTTTTTATAAAAATTTCATCAACTTAAATAATTTAATAATATTTTATTTGATTTAGTTATAACTAAAAATCACAACAGACCCACAAACTAAATTCAAAAACTCAAAATAAAGACAGAGTACTAAATCAAACTCAGGGGTCAAAATTTCGAATTCACATTACTTGAGAAATTTGGAAGGGTAAATAACTCAGATACTTGTCCTACTTTCTAAGACAATTGGCTCAAGTTTAAGATTTGGACTCAAGAACTATCTTCCCTCTTTTACCATTGAGATACTACGATAGGGAACACTCATCCTAGCAATTTAGGGAAGTTGATGCTTAGTACCTATAGTCTGTATAAAATCTGAGCATGTACATATACATATAAATCTAAACTAAACAGTCAATGGCTAGGAGTGGCACATCATGTAGATCCCAATTAGCAAGTAACTACAACTCCCTCCTCAACCACATCAGAAATGTCAAACACAAAGTTAAACATACAAGTGCACCATACACATGCAAGTATGGGGTAATTAACCATAGAAACTACATATAAATCATATATCTAACTATAATCATGAAATCATTGAAATCACTATATAAACATACACATATCATCATCAAAATAGTCATGAACACATTAAATAACTAAGTATCGAGAGCTCATCAAATATATATAAGCTGAGTATGAAATAACATCCAATCAAATCAAGTAACCAACTACTACTAATCATAACACATAATCATAAAACTGGCCTAAAAGAGTTTGACAATCAAACATGAAAAGTAACTGGAGATAGGTATTACACAACAAGAAACACATCTTGCTTTTTCACTGCCACTAAATTATAGCTCTAGAAAGTGCATCTTCATTGATACAAGAGTTGACAATAATCGAACATTTATATTAAAATCAACCAAAGAATTAAACAAAGAGGCTGATGAGTCAAAAAATATAATGTGAAAGTCTCTAATTGACTATTATTTAAAACGTCATCAAACCATTGTGAACATTTGCCTGTAGAATTTGTGTCAAAGTATAAAAAAGATGGAAGTAAGCTTGACAACAAAACCAAACCAAAAGTAACCCATTTTATTAACTTTAGCAAGCACATTGATATAGAGAACTACTATAGAGAGAAATTGATATTGTACAAGTCATTCATAATAAGTGAAGATACCTTGAAAGAAAACTTTGAGACCTAAAAAAATTCATACTTGCACAAGGAAACAATTATCCTAATCAATAGTGAAAATTTTTACTACAAAAAAAACTCTACATGGGGCGAAATTGATAATGCTATTGATGAAATAAATGATAATGATTTCTACAACAAAAAGATAGGATCACAGAAACAAGAACAAAAGAAGAAGATAAATATGACATTAAACAAGACATCCAAGCCACATTTGGCAACAATGTCAACAATATACCTCCAAGAGGCTTTGAAATTGCATGACATCCACAAATCATGGATAACAATGACTACTACAAATTAAGGAGGTCAATAAATAAAGAGAAACAATTAATTTTCAAAGACATAATCATTAAAAAGTTAAACAACCCTAATACTCCAATACATCTATTCTTGACAAGAGGAGCAAGAATTGGAAACACATTTACTACAACAACTATCTACCAAGCTCTCATTCACTTGAACAATAACATAATTGGCAATGATCATGATAAGCCAAAAGGGATAATGACCACATATACATGAAAAGAAACATACAACATTGGTGGATCAACATTACATTTAACCTTCCACATACCTCTTGACAAATTAGAATTTGTCCCACTTAACACAGAGACACTAGATGCAATGTCAAAGAACTATAGTCCATTGCATGTACTTATCATAGATGATATTTTATTGGTAGGCTCAACATTTTTATGATACCTTGACAAATGATTACATGATATTATGAAAATTCCTACTACATACTTTGGCAACATAGATACAATTTTCTATGGGATCCTCCCCTCCAGTTGGTGTAGATGCCTCTTTCCTCTGCCTTGAGTCTTTGATTTTGAATGGGATCTTGAGATTGACATAGCTCACTTAATTCATGTCACCACAAGGGGTTAATCTCATAATCATATACAATCTATCTAGAAGTACTAACTTTTCAAATCCCAAGTCTATATCATAACAAGTGAGCTAAACATATGAGAGAGATATATCCATACATCCATGAGCATATAAACATAACATGAGCATACATAAACATGAGTAGACATTTCAACATCACATGGAAACATAAACACAAGTGATAAAAATAGAGGTGCATCTTGGAAATATAAGAGGAGTAACTAAGAGGGGATGGGTGAATCAATTACCACAAAAATAAATCTCATATCCCCTAGATGTCAATACAATTCAAAACTCTAATTAAACTATATTTTTTTGAAACTCAGAAAACACACATGCACTTAGTTTACACTAGCAAATTTTGTAACTCGGTAAACATTGAAAATCAATTTTAACTTAGCAATAACTAAATATATTGATCTTAATGTGATTAACCTTAACTTTAACTTAGTTGCATACACATGAGAGAAATAGCATGAACACAATTGACACCATTATTTAACATGAAAACCCAATTTGGGAAAAACCACCAATTGCAACTAGTTACTATTTTTCACTCTTCTGAAGTGAGTCTTGTTAGGAGCCAACTCTATTAAAGGTTACAAAACATACTATAAGGTATGACCTTGATAGAGGATTTAATCACCCTATTAGAAGTGGCCTTGTTATAGGTCTTTAGACAATTCAATCTAGAAATGCCACCTTGTTAGAGGATTTACAAATAGCTATTAAGCCAACTATGTTAAGAGATTTAGATCACTATTACAATGGTTAGAAGGTAACAATAATATGATCTGATTTATGATGCAACTAAATTGCTAATTAAAGATCTCAATTCTAGCTTGTATACTTGATCCTTTATGATCAAATGTATCTTTGCATCTCTACAAGGATATTCTTCTTATCCTTCCAATTCACTTCCTCTAAGCACCATTAAATCTTCAATTATGTTCCACACATTCAATCCTCAACTTGACCTTATATTTATATCTTACACATTGTCAAGTTGGATTGAATACAGCTTAGAATAATTAATTTTCATCTCCTCATTTGGCAAGAACCAACAAAGAAATCAATTGAACTCAATATGCTAAAATAAGAAAATCTTTTGTTAGCTAACTTTTCTTGGTAGATCCTAACTCAAAGCGACTTTCCTATGTTAACCCAGTGAACTCAGTTAACATTGCATATTCATAAAGTCTCTTTAACCAATTGAGCTCAGTTAATAATATTTCCATCCAATATTTTCTTCATTAACCAAGTGAGCTCGGTTAACACTCAACTTCTGCAAACTTTCCTTTGACACCTGAGTGAACTTGGTAGACACTATCTTTTGAACTAGGCAAACTCTAGAATGTCAAAAGACACAAGAAATAGTCTTCAATTCCCGAGTGGCCTTGACATAATCTAATTGGAAATGATTTGACATTTTGTGTAACATTAAAGACAATACACAATTAATCAATTGTTTCCATCAATCTCCCTCTTTGGCATTGATGGAAACACAACATGTCATAATACAATGAAGTTTTAAAGAAAGAATAAAGTAAGGAACATATCCTTTGTTTCATTTTGATTCTCATCCATGAGAAATCCATCTATTAGTGTGAAGTCCCTCTGCCTTCAGTTTCTCCCTCTATCAACAAAATCTATTTTCAACATCTTCTTCTAATAGAAAACTTTCCTTCTTTGATATTAGACCAAGTTCATTCACCTTGACATCTCTAGAAATATATACTCTTCTTCTTTATAAAATTTATGTGAGGTATGATAGTAAACTTCTCCATCTTTGACATCTCATACCAAAGACAATATTCTATGAATATATATGTACCTCATATGTTGATTCATTTTCCCTTTCCAATACAACATCTATTAACTAATCTTCAACATGTTCTAGTTGATGCATTACTAAACTTTATTAAATGAGCTTCAAATAGGGGAATGACCCCTAACTTACCTCTTAGATACAAAAATTTAACCTTAGATAATGGCTTAGTGAACATATCTGCAATTTTCTCTTTAGTATTCACATATTCCAATCTTACCTCTTTATCTTTTACTAATTCTCTCAAAAAATGATATTTTATAGCAATATGTTTGGTTTTGGTATGCATCACAAGATTCTTTGATATATTAATTGCACTAGTGTTATCATAGAAGATAACTATTGGATCCTCAATTTCTATCTTCATACCTGCCAACAGTTGCTTGAACCAAATAACATTTGAACAATTAACTATTGAAACCACATATTATTGTTGGTCTTAGATAGTTTTGACATTTGAGTGTCAACACACTTAAGCATTTTTTGTATTGAAGCTGAATACACTATATATGTTGAGCCATAGTGTGTGTGTGTTGAGTTAGTATTTCAACAGGTGTCGAGCAGTACATAAGTGCCAAGTGACAAATAAGTGTCAAGTCATAGTTGATGTTGAGAAAGCTAGAATGCAATATATGTTGAGTGAGCCAAAATCATGTACATGCCGAGTGAGACAGAGTGTAATAGGTGCCAAGCAATCTAAGATAGTATTGTTAGATTGTGGTGACTGATCAGGAAAGTACTGTACATACTTCATAAATAGTGGGGTTTTTTTTTTTGGGTAGTAGCCGACATGGTAGCCGACATATGGTCGAAATGTTATAACCCTAAAGCGGTTTAATACTTGTATAAAAGGGCTTAGGGTTGGGTATTTTTCATATGTTGTGATACGAAATTTGTTCTTGCAGCAGTATTGAGCTATAAGGGATTATGGATTGTGATCAGATTGTAATCACTAGATTGTAATAAGATCGGACTTGCTGTTTGGTGGATGTAGCCCAGGGATTGGGTAAACCACGTTAAATCTTGGTGCCTTGTGTTCATTTCTGTGTGTTCTATTATTTTCTGTTATTGGTTATATTTGCATGTAGTTTTTATTTCTGTCCATAGTTTATCCTAACAAGTGGTATCAGAGCAAGGTTGTCTTTTAGTTATCCTTTGCAGGAAAGTCTCACGATTAAGTGGGAGTCTCACAGTTGAGTGGGAGCGATGGCAGATGAGGGTAAGTTGAGGGTTGATAGGTTTAATTGGTAGAACTTCCAGTTATGGAAGATGCAAATGGAAGACTATTTATATCAGAAGGATTTATGGAAGCCATTGGAAGGAAAAGCCAAGAATCAGGGAACTATGTGAGAGGCTGAATGGGATGTTTTGGACAGAAAGGCACTCAGAAGTATTCGGTTATGCTTGGCACCATCGGTGGCATTTAATATTACAAAAGCAAAGACGATAGAAGATTTGATGAAAACCTTAGTGACACTGTATGAAAAGCCCTCCGCTTCAAATAAGGTATTTCTCATGAAGCATTTATTTAATATGAAAATGGCAGAAGGTGGATCTATTGCAGATCATTTAAATGAGTTTAATACTATTACTAGTCAATTATCTTCTGTGGGTATCAATTTTGATGAAGAAATTAGGGCTCTCTTGATTTTGTGTTCTTTGCCTAAAAGCTGGAATGGCTTGGTAATGGCAGTGAGTAATTCTGTTCCTTGGATCTAGTACCCTAAAATATGATGATGTGATTGGTCTTATTTTAAGTGAGGAAACTCATAGAAAATCCTTAGGTGGATCTACATCATGAAGTGCTTTAAATGCACAAAGCAGGGGCAGAACGACTGAAAGAGGAAGTAACTCTAGAAATCATGGAAAATCAAGAGGAAAGTCAAAGGGGAGGAGGTCTCAATCGAGAGGACCAAATGATTGCTAGTACTGTGGGAAACTAGGGCACAAAAAGAAAGATTGCTGGAATCAAAAGAAAAATGAAGGAGATAAATCAGATGGAGACAAGGAGGCAAATGTGGTAAGTAACAAATCCGAAGAGGATGCGTTGCTTCTATCTTTAGAGAGTGTTGATGATTCATGGGTTTTAGATTCTGGTGCTTCATTTCATGCTACACCTCATAGAGGTTATTTCATTGATTATGTCCAAGGGGATTTTGGGCTTGTTTATTTGGAGGATAATGAACCCTGTTGGAAAGGGAAAAATTAAGATTAAGTTGCATAATGGGAATCATTGGCTACTACATGAGGTAAGACATGTTCCAAAACTAAGTAGAAATTTAATTTCAATAGGGCAACTCGGTGATGAGGGTTGTGTAGTTACTTTTAATGATAAAAATTGGAAGGTTTCAAAAGGTTCCCTTGTAGTAGCAAAAGGTGTGAAAGTAGGCACCTTATATCTTTGTACAGGTCATATTGTTCCTTCTACTTTGATTGTTTCAGAGAAAAATGAATATTGAGGAACAATTACTGTAGTTGAGTAGGGAGAACAAATAACTGTTGTAGATTTTGATACAGCGTTGTGGCATAATAGACTTGGGCACATGAGTGAGAAAGGTATGAAAGTACTTCATTCAAAGAAATTTTTACCAAGTCTAAAATGTGTGAATATGGATTTCTGTGAAAGTTGTGTGTATGGAAAACAAAAGAGAGTGAGTTTTGTAAAGACAGGGAAGGAAAAAAAAAAGGAGAAATTAGAGCTTGTGCATACAGATGTATGGGGACCAGCCCAAGTATCTTCCCTTGGTGGCTCTCATTATTATGTTACATTTATGGATGATGCAACTAGAAAAGTATGGGTTTATTTCCTTAGATAGAAATCTGATGTATGAAAAACTTTTAAGAAATGGAAATGCTTGGTTGAAAATAAGACTGGTAAGAAATTAAAATGTCTTAGATCTGATAATGGTGGTGAGTATTGCAGTCATGAATTTGAAGATTATTGCTCCACTAATGGTATTCATAGACAAAAAATTGTTCCAAGGACTCCACATGAAAATGGAGTGGCTGAATGCATGAACATGACTATAATGGAGTGCGTAAGGAGCATGAGGTTGCATGCTGGGTTGCCCTTACACATGTGGGCAGAGGCTGTCAATACTGTAGTATATTTGATTAATAGAGGTCCCTCTACTCCTTTGGGCTGTGGTATTCCAGAGGAAGCATGGACTAGTAAGAAGGTGAGTTATTCTTTTCTCAAGTCCTTTGGTTGTGAAGCATTTGCTCATATAGACTCTGAAAATAGAACCAAGCTAGAAGCTAAATCAAAGAAATGTGTCTTTGTTGGATATGGCATTAATGAATTTGGTTATAGGCTTTGGAATTTTAAAAATCTTAAAATTATTAGAAGTCAGGATGTCATATTCAATGAGAAAGTGTTGTACAAAGATCTATTGCAGCAACATGAGAAGAAAGAAGATGATTATGTAGTGCTGGATGATACTCCAAAAGCTAATGTTCCAGCCATTCCTCATGATGTGCAACAACTACAACAACAAATACCACACACACCAGTGAATGTTAGATGGTCAACAAGGCAAATTAAACCTCCACAAAGGTTTTCTCCCTCTTTGTATTCTATTTTACTTACTGATGCTGGTGAACCTGAAAGTTATGATGAAGCTATGCAGGTGGATACTAAGATTCAGTGAGAGTCTGCAATGAAAGATGAAATGGACTCTTTGCTGAAAAATAAGACATGGGATTTGTGCAAGTTGCCTACAGGTAAAAAGGCTTTACAGAATAAATGGGTTTATAGGTTGAAAGAAGAGGAAGGAGGTAAGAAAATATTTAAGGCCAGGTTAGTTGTAAAAGGATTTGCACAAAAAAAGGGAATTGATTTTGATGAGATATTTTCTCCTGTTGTTAAAATGAATTCTATTCGTACTGTTTTAAGTCTTGTGGCTACTAAAGATTTGCATTTAGAGAAGATGGATGTTAAAACAGCCTTTCTTCATGGTGATTTGGATGAAGAAATATATATGGCTCAGCCACAGGGTTTTGAGGTCAAAGGTAAGGAGAACTTAGTGTGCAAATTGAAGAAAAGTTTATATGGCTTGAAGCAAGCACCTCGGCAATCGTATCTGAAATTTGACAGTTTTATGCATGAGCATGGATATAATAGGTGTCATTTAGATTACTGTGTTTATTTTAAGAGGTTGGATGATGATAGCTACATTATTTTATGTTTATATTTTGATGATATGCTTGTAGCTGGGTCTAACATGCATCATATTAAGGGGCTCAAACGCCAATTAGCACATGCATTTGCTATGAAGGATTTGGGGGCAGCAAAACAAATCCTTGGTATGAAGATTTATAGAGATAGGAAGAACAGAACATTGATGCTATCTCAAGCTGATTATGTTGAGAAGGTGTTGCAACGTTTCTCTATGGAGAATGCTAAAACTGTCAGCACACCTTTACTTGGTCATTTGAAATTGACTAAGGAGATGTGTCCCAAGACATAGGAAGAGGAGGATAAGATGTCCAAGGTACCCTATGCTTCAGCTGTAGGAAGTTTGATGTATGCTATGGTATGCACTAGGCCAGATATTGCACATGCAGTGGGAGTCGTTAGCAGGTATATGAGTCATCCATGATTTGAGCATTGGAATGCTGTCAAGTGGATTCTCAGATATTTGAGAGGAACATCCAATAAGTGTTTACAATTTGGGGGCTCTAATACTAATTTATAGGGCTATGTTGACTCAGATTTGGCTGGGGATATTGATACCAATTGGAGTACTACAGGTTATGTCTTTACTGTTGGTGGGGCAGCCGTGAGCTGGGTTTCTAGGTTACAGAAGATTAATGCCCTCTCCACTATAGAGGTAGAGTATGTTGCTGCTACAGAGGTAGCCAAAGAGATGATATGGCTTCAGTTCTTCTTGGAAGAATTGGGACATCCTCAAAAGGATAATTATTTGTTCACATATAGTCAGAGTACCATTCATCTTGCTAAGAATTCAGCTCTGCATTCTAAGACCAAACACATACAGTTGTGGTACCATTTCATTCGGTCAATTTTGGAGGATGGGCAGTTAAAGCTAGAGAAGATACATACCAATGACAATCCAGCAGATATGTTGACAAAGGTTGTAACAAGGGAGAAGTTGAACTCCTCTTCAGCTTCGGTTGGTCTTTTAGACTGAACATGAATAAAAGAACAGTAGATTCCAAGATGGTTTGATCCAGTGGGAGCCCCATGTGGTAGTGGTATTGCTACAATATCAATCTCCAAGTGGGAGATTGTTGTTTAGTGTGGAGCTTGATCAGTCCCCAAGTGGGAGATTGTTAGATTGTGGTGACTGATCAGGAAAGTACTATACATACTTCATAAATAGTGGGGTTCGAGGCATCGCCCCAAATTTTTTTTTTGGGCAGTAGCCGACATGGTAGCCGACATATTATGGCTGACATGTTATAACCCTAAAATAGTTTAATACTTGTATAAAAGGGCTTAGGGTTGGGTATTTTTCATATGTTGTGATACGAAATTGGTTCTTGCGGTGGTATTGAGCTGTAAGGGATTATGGATTGTGATCAGTTTGTAATCACTGGATTGTAATAAGATCAGACATGCTGTTTGGTGGATGTAGCCCAGGGATTGGGTGAACCACGTTAAATCTTGGTGCCTTGTGTTCATTTTTGTGTGTTCTATTATTTTTTGTTATTGGTTATATTTGCATGTAGTTTTTATTTGTTTGTAGTTTATCCTAACAAGTATATGCCGAGCACCAGTAGTCCAGTATGTGTTGAGTAACACATAATCAACATAAGAGTTTGTACCCTCACAAACTCAAATGTAAACCATTTTTAGAGCCGACATAGAGATATTTCAAAAAGGAAAAAGGATAAGGATGAATCATTTACATTCCCTATGTGATCTACATCCAACCAATCAGAAAAACAGAGAAGGCATGCAACTAATGAGAAAAATACAAGGTATGAGCGAGAATTTGAGATTCAATGTGGATTGTAGATCCATACCTAATCATAAGTGTTCAAAATCTTTAAAAGGAGGTCAAAAAATCCATTAAAACCAAAAAGGGAAGAGAACGGTGTATGGGGAGATTATAGTGAAATTGTAGAGTGAAAAAAGAAAGACTTAGAGGAATAGTGCAGAAATTTCATATCTAGTTGATTAGAATAGAACAGGGGACACATAAAAAGATCATATCAAGAAAGCATCAGAATAGGAAGAGAAAATCTAGTACTTGAATCCAATAATTGAGGATTGCACTCTTTTAGGTCAAATGTTCTAATGCTTTCTCACCATTGTATTAGATGTTGAAATCCTATATTGATAGGTTAGCTTAACATCTAGGTAGGAAAACCTTTAAAAAAGGTGATGAAAAACCTATGTATTAGGTGGGTTTAACAACCTATTGTAAATCATTTAATAGGGTGACACTTCATGTAAAGTATTTGTAAATCCTCTAATTAGGTTACTATTAACATAGTGTAAAGCCTTTAACAGGGTAGGCCTTTCATAGGGCAGACCATCAGAAGTGGTTGAACATATTGCTGCAATAATTTTTGTGTGTGTCATCCCCACCCCAGTTTTACCTTCTTATTCCTAGAGGGTTTTTGGGTTACCAAATCTCTTGTATCATGTGTTGATGCTTGTTTTCATTTCATGTTTTTTTATATGTTTACATGCATATACTTTACTTTTAGTTATGAGATTAATGAAGGTTTAAAAGAATAAAAACTAGTTACTTCTGATTCACCCCCCTCTTAGAAGTACTCTTCCCATTTGAACATTCCAACAATTGGTATCAAAGCTTTGGTTCTCGCAAGGAGAAGCTTAATGGCTTGGAGAAAAAGATTAGAAGATGGAAGTCTTCAAACTTGGGAAGATTATTGACAATCAAGTGATTGATGTGCAATTAGCTCTACATAAATAGAAGAAGCTAAAGAGGAACTGAGAAAATCCTTAAAAAGAAGAAAGGAGATAGCCATAGCTGAAAATGACACACAATATAAGGAGATTGACACCACACAGGTATTTTCCAATGGAGATTCCAAGGAATTTGATGCAGTAATAGTAGAATTGATGAAGAAAAACAAAGCTCAAGTAGAAGAAATAAGATCTCTTAAAATGGAACAAGAATCACAAGCCATAATGTTATGTGAAATAACTGAACAAAAGAAGAGAGCAATTGAGGATAGAACCATGCTTGAAGATGACAAGAGAAATCTCACCAATAGACTGGAGGAGAAGACATTTGAGTTTGAAAAGATCTCAAACATGCAGCTAGACACCTTGAGTCAAATGATGAATGCTCATCATGAGCTAAACATGAAGGACATTGAGATCTCCACCTTGAAGATGTAGAATGAACAATTGCAAAATGAATTTAAGAGAGGAAAGGAGATAGTAGAAAGCTACAACAAACCAAATGAGGCTATCAAGTACTTTGAACAATTACTGAAATCACCAAGGGCTAGTAATGATACTTCACAACTTGGTTACACTAGCACTGAATAAGGAGAATCATCCAAGCCTACAATAGAAAGGAAAAACAAAGGTAAGAACACCAAACCCACTTGTCATTTCTATAATAAAAAGGGGCACACTACCAAAGTTTGTAGGAGTAGAAAGATCAATCAACAAGACACATCCAAAAACAAAAGTTATTGTCACAAGTGTAACATGCAAGGACATTCAACACAAGACAACAAAACCAAATTCATGAGGACACCAAGATTTGAAGGTCACTACTACAACTTCAAAAAATATGCATATAGAGCTTTTGAGTGCAGATCAAAGCCTATGTGGACATCTAATCAGCCTACAAGGAGAAATAACTATGCATACTACTACAATTGGGATTACAACACCAGGAAAAGTTGTCACTACTATCAAGAATATGGTCATGTCCCTCAAAACTACATAAGAACACACTTCAAGGGAAATTACAATAGATGGTTAAGCCAAACCACATGATTTAGTTGGTTGAAGACAGGACATGATAGTAGGAACTGTCCAACAAAGGATAAAGCACCCAAGTCAGAAGTCAACAAGGGTAAAGAAAAAGTTGATGTGGAATATATCAGGATAGAAATGAAAAAGACATGGCAAAGAAGAGATGGATCAAGTACATCCAATGGAGGGATCACTTCACCCAAGAAGTCAAGTGATCACACTTCATCCAATTAAGCACAAGATAGGTACATGAGACTGATATATATATAAAGATATATCATACATCATCCCAAAAGAACAAAGAAGTGCTGCCAAGAAGAAATCTACATGAGAAAAGATGTCAAGTTAAAAATTCAATTTTTATAGAAGATGTTGAGCTACCCTTGGATGCCAAGTGAAACTCCAGTATATGCCGAGCTAGAAAGTCTAATTTATGCCAAATGAGATATGTTAGTGGAAGCTAAGTAAATAAATCACAATGGGAGTTGAGTTATACTAAATCCTTCAAGTGTTGAGTGTACAGTTGCAAGTACTATGCAATAAATGCTAGGTTTTGAACCTAATAAAGTTGAAAATATCCATTTTCAAGCCATTCAAACTCAAAGAAAAGACAAGAAGAGTGAAGAGGTGACCAAATAGTGACTTTTCAACGATTTGCACCAATTCCAATAGTAATTCAACTCAAACTCTTCAACTCAAAGGTATTTCATCAAGTGCCAAGCTACGCAGTATTTGAAAATTTATTTATTATTAAACCCTAGTTCGGTCAAGATGGCATCTGGGTCTAAAACCACAAAGGGAAAGGATGATCATGAGATTCAAACTGTTAGCAATGAGGTTAAACAACCCAAATTTAGGCCAATACCTAAAGTTTCCTATAAAAATGACCCAGTAGGTGCTTTGTCAGTCATTCTAGACAAAGTTGTAATGGTCCAAGATGTCAGAAAATGTTATAACTATAAGATTGGAGCCATAGGTGAGCTAGCAATTTTCAATGCCTTTGATAAGCTGTGTGACAAGGGGGTATTAAAGGATGAGTTTCAAATTGTTGAGAAGATGGGTTTAACTAAACCCCTAGTTTTTCCTATTGTATTTAAACCTGAATGGATTCGTATAGTGTTAAGCCAAATTCATGATGGATCATTTTGGTTAGAAATAGGGCCAGTGAAGATCACAAAGAAAATTATTCATAGGGTTACTAGATTCCCAATCCTAGATCGGCCTAAGACCTTGAGAAGTGACAAAAAGCAGGCCATAGAAAAGAACACTAGAGTCAAATGGAACAACAAAGGAATGACCATAGATACCATCATTGATCCCCTACTTGATTTTGCTGTTAGAGTCATATCTCATAAATTCTATCAATCAAGTAGATTGAATAGCATGCCATGCATAGCAGTAGATGTTGCATATAAACTTGTGAAGAAGGACCACACATATGATCTGGCAAAGCTCATGCTACAACAAATCAATGAAAATTTGGGAGCCATAAGGAAATCTAAAGGAGTTCAATGCAAATTTGGATCAGTATTGGTTTGCATATTTTTCTATGTCATGAAAGAATTTCCTTCAGTTGGAAAGGTAAGATGAGATCCTAACAAGACAATTGTCACACAAGCTAATGAGTTTATTGAGAAAATGGAAGACAATTCTGATGTTCAGATGACAAGTTACTTTGAGGACTTCAAGAAGTCCATGAAACAAAGGATGAGGATACTAGTATCATTGGTTGAGCAACATGTAAATAATATTTGTTTCTTGGTTGACATATATTACACCTACATCCATGTAGTGATACCTAGAGTAACATGGCTTAGGAATCTTGGATATGAGCTTGATGTAGACCAAGCTTTAGCTGTAATCACTACTTTACTTGAAGAATAAATTGACAAGGATGCACCTCATTTTGGAACTTATGATATTGTCAAATCTAGGGTGGTAATAGATTTAAAGACAACCTTTGCAGTAAAGAAGAAAGATAAAATGATAAGAAAAATAAAGAAGACATTTGGGGCAGATATTGAAGGTGAAGTAGGTGAAGAAGAAGTAGAAGAAGCAAAAGGTGAAAGTGAGGAAGAAGGTGAGCAAGGGCAAGAGCCAAAAGAATTGACATATGGCCTAGAAGAGTAAAAAGAAGAAGGTGCCAAGGAAGAAGAAGCCGAGGAAGAACCCACTAAAGCCAAAGGCACCAAAAGAAAAGCCAAAACTCAGCCTGCACCTCAGCCCAAGGTAAAGAAAGGGACAAAGGCCAATGAAGTCAAAGTAAAGAAGCCTACTACAAGGGCTACCACCATGGCTACAACTCAAAAGGAAAAAGATGAAGCTGAAGAAAATAAGAAAGCCACAAAGCAGACTGATGAAGAACTAAGGAAGAGAAGAAAATATGTTGCCCAACTAGACTCAGATGAAGAAAGAATAGAGTTAGATGATATCAACCAGTTTAAAATGGTAAGTCATCCCACAAAGTCAGCCATTAACAAGTTATGTGTAAATATTAAAAAAGAAAACTTGAATGGTTTAAAGAATAGAGACTTTAATAAGCTCAATAAAGAAGAGAAAAATAAAATAGAGGAATCAGTGTATGCAATGATGGTAGAATACAAACACATACCTCTATAGTTAGATAGTACAATGCCCAAGGAACTATACAAGATAGTTGCAGATAAGTGGCATTTTTGTTTGCAAATGGAGAAGGAGATAAGAGAATCAACCTTAGCTAGAATACTGCCAGACCTGACTAAAAGTCAAATAACTAAGGCAAATAAAAGGAATAATAGAAAATTTTCTCCTAAAAATAGAGCATTTTGCATTCTCCAAAATAAGATAGAGGATGTTGTAAATAAATCCTCAAAATTGTGGAAGTCAATATACAAGTCAATTAATGATGTATTTGATGAGGAATATAAGGCTAAGGCCGGTTCAAAGAGAAGAGAAGAGAAGGAGATAGGAAAGAAAGAGGAGAAGAAAGGTGAGGAAGGAAGAATAGAAAAGGAAGTAAATAAGGAGGAAGAAGAGAAGAATACAACTAAAGGAGAGGAAAAGGAATTAGATGGATAGGAAGAACAAAGTGTGCAACACACACAAATGCCACCTCTTAGCCCTCCTCATGCCTCTATTACACCTGTGGAGACCATAAAAATAAAGGATGTTATTGACACCTCATGTCAAAACATCAATACTTTAACTATAGAGGATCTCTCAAAGATCCTTCACCAATCTACTCTATAGGAACAGTTGTGTAAAAGCCCTGTATTGGTGATTGTAGATGAACTTCAAAGAGAAATAGTACCACCTCAAAGAGAAAAGGTGAAGCCAAAGGAAAAACCATTTACATAAACTACTACTAAACTCCTATTACTTCCACCACCATCTCCACGAAAAACAGTAAGTGATGCACTTCAAATGTTGAGTGTAGCAACAGGGGAAGATATAGGAAAACAAGAATAGTCAACAGGTTCACCCCTAGCAATTGTCAGTGATATAGGGAAATCAGAAGAAAAGAAGGAAGAGACAAGAGATGAGGAGCAAGCTGCAATCTAGATATTGGTTGAATTACCAAAAACTAGTACTCCCACTCAAACTCTTTAGAAGCTAAGCACAAAGATGATATCAATGCAAGTTCAAACACTAGGCTCAAGCTCTAAAAAGGTAGCCAGGAAACTTCACTATGGAGATTCTGAACTTGATGAAGAGATCATCATTCCCTCCTATGAATCCAACACCCTCACCATAGAAAAGATAAACGAAATAAAAAGTGCACTGGATAGGAGAAAGAGACAAGAAGTATTGAGAAGAGAATACAGGTATAGGCAACCATTGAATGAGATAAAGGATATCTTAATGGATGCCTTCAGCTTGTAGTCACCAAATGAAACAAGGCCTATAGTAGAACAACTATCAAATATAGTTGACCAGGTGACTAATGAAGACCATGATACAAATGTAAAATTAATGGAATGGTTAGAAAGAAAATTCCAAGGAAAAGTAAATGAGAAAATATGAAATGACATAGCATTAGCACAAGTTGAATTGGCTAAGAAATTGGAAAGAGTAAAGATTGTAATTGGTAACATTTTCTCATTGTACACCAAACTGTGTGATTTTTTCAACTTCACACAAGAGACTAGCCAAAGAATAATGAGCTTGGAAAGAAATCTCAAGATTTCTAGCATGCAACTTCCAACAAGTCCAGCTTAGAGTGAGAAGCATTTTGCATAGATGCTTCACACACAATGAGAATTAGTTGTATTAACAGTAGAGGAAGCAAACATAAAAGAAAAATTAATGCAAATCCATTCCTCCATAACCCCACATTTAGAGGTCCTCCATAAGGAGCAAACATACGTAGAAACAGTCCTAAAGAAAAATCCAAATCTTTCTACCCTAGATGGACTTGTATGCCTTGTTGCAGAGACTACCATCTAGCACAAGTAACTGGACATTGCATTGGAATATTGGGATGCAGCTCTGAAGACACTCCTAGAGGTAAATAGTACATTTTTGGCTAAGTATGGTATTACTCCTTAGAACCCTTTGACATCAATGTCAAAAAAGAGGGAGATATATATAAGGGGGAGATATATATACATTAGGAGGATATATGTATATATGAAGATATATGGAGAAATACCAAATTTTGATGATTTTGATTACATTCTTTCATTCATTTTGTGAATAAAGTGGAAAGTCTATAGGTAGCCAAAAAGGGACAAGAAATAAGACAAAGTGAGGGGGAGATGAATTTTTTTGGAAAGCATGTGGAAACCAGATCTGAAACAGGGAACAAGAATAGGACAAAGGACATAGAGCATCAAGCACATTCAACACATAATTTTGATTGCAAAAAATGCCAAGACACAAATTAGCTCAGGGAGAGTTAACGTATTTTGATATAATTTTGAACAATTCTAAAATTTTGTGGATAAGGTAGGCAATGTATAGTTAAGTGTTTTTGACACTCATGTTAAGGGTATGTGCAAGATCATGGTGTACCAAACTATGGCCTTAAGTGGCAATGAAAAATCAGCAAATCAGGTTTATGTCAACTTGACACATAATTTTGAAGTGGTTATAGACTTTATATCAAAAAGTTGTAAGAAAATAATTTGTAGAAAATTGAATGTAGTTTCTAAACTACTAGACCTTATCAGGAGAAAAAAATAATTGATTGGTCAAAAGTTTGAATTTTAATGTAGTACTAAGAAAATTTTAGGGCAAAAATAAAAAGTAGGTGTATCTCTGACCACCTTAATCAAAATCAAATCATAATATTTTTTTAATATAATTATAGATATGAAAACTAGACTCATGCCCAGATGTGACGCATATTTTTTGATATTTTTATTCCAAATAAATAATTAAATATGAATTTTCTACCAAAAATTTTTCGGATTAAACAAATTCCCTTGTCTAACCACCCTAACTAATAGAAAATTTAATCAAATTTTTCTTTTTTTGTTTTTTCTTATACTAGGCGAAGTATAGAATGTGACGCAACTTTTAGATTTAAAAAATGTTATACCATTTGAAAGTTATAGCTATTTTTCATTCAGTATGTCAATCAACACTTTATAATAATCTTCATTGATAATTAACTAATAAATACTTATCGAACTCAGAATTTGAAAGAAATTATATTGATGGAATCTAGAGAGCGATATTAAAAAACCCATTTCGTTTCATTCAATTTTGATCAAAATAACATTGTCAGACGACTACCTGAAGTCTGAGTATCACTAAAACTCTCTATAAACACGTCTTTGGGGTTGACCGGGTAGGCTTGGTAAATACCAAGCCTGATCGGATATCCGATATGGCTCGGTAGTCAAATTTCAAAAATCTTCAAATTTTGGAGAGAAATTCGATTTAAACGTTCTAGTTTTTTATTTTTAAATTATTTCACTTATATTAATATGTAAAGGCATATTTTAATATATTATATATATATAATAACGTAATGTAAACATACAAGATATAATCTAGTAATATATAATAATATCTTATGTTAATCTTATTATAATCTATAAATATAATATATATTATTATTATTTTTACTAAATATAATAACGTAATTTATATATATATAAAATACGTATTATATATTATTATATTAATATGTATGTTATTAATATATACAATAACGCAATATTTTCATTAAATGTAATATGTATTATATATTATTATATTAATATGTGTAATAATATAATATTTATATAACAGCGTAATATTTTTATTAAATATAATATATATTATAAATATTATTATATTAATATGTATGTTATTAATATATTTATATAATAATGTAATATTTTCATTAAATATCATAATGTAATATGTATATGTATATATATATATTATTATATTGATATGTATATTATTAATATATATGTATATTATTAATATATAAGAGTCAAAGGGGGTCATAGGGTGACCTATAACTCTCTTTGACCCATTAAACGATGATTTATGTCTCTAGGGGTACTAGGACCCCTAGGGGCATATGTCGTCCTTTAATGGGTCAAAGGGAAATGATGACATATGTCCCTAGGACCCTCAGGGACATAGCCGAATCGTTCATATCGGTCAAAGGGGGTCATAGGGTGACCTATGACCCCTTTTGACCCATTAAACGAGGACATCTGTCTCTAGGGGTCCTAGGACCCCTAGGGACATATTCGAATGGGTATTATGGGTCAAAGGGGGTCATAGGGTGACCTATGACCCTCTTTAACCCATTAAATGATGACATATGTCCCTAGGGGTCCTAGGACCCTTAGGGACATAGTCGAATCGTTCATATGGGTCAAAGGGGGTCATAGGGTGACCTATTACCCCATTTGACCCATTAAATGATGACATATGTCCCTAGGGGTCATAGGACGCCTAGGGACATAGTCGAATCATTCATATGGGTCAAAGGGGGTCATAGGGTGACCTATGACCCCCTTTGGCCCATTAAACGATGACATATGTCCCTAGGGGTCCTTAGACCTCTAGGGACATATTCAAATGGGTAATATGGGTCAAAGGGGGTCATAGGGTGACCTATGACCCTCTTTGACCCATTAAACGATGACATATGTCGCTAGGGGTCCTAGGACCCCTAGGGACATATTCCAATCGTTCATATGGGTCAAAGGGGGTCATAGGGTGACCTATGACCCTCTTTGACCCATTAAACGATGATATATGTCTCTAGGGGTCCTAGGACCCCTAGGGACATATTCGAATGGGTAATATGGGTCAAAGGGGGTCATAGGGTGACCTATGACCCTCTTTCACCCATTAAACAACGACATATGTCCCTAGGGGTCCTTGGACCCCAAGGGACATATTCGAATGGGTAATATGGGTCAAAGGGGGTCATAGGGTGACCTATGACCCTCTTTGACCCATTAAATGATGACATATGTCCCTAGGGGTCCTAGGACCCCTAGGGACATATTTGAATCGTTCATATGAGTCAAAGGGAGTCATAGGGTGTCCTATGACCCCCTTTGATCCATTGAACGACGACGTATGTCCCTAGGGGTCCTAGGACCCCTAGGACCCCTAGGGACATAGTCGAGTCGTTCATATGGGTCAAAGGGGGTCATAGGGTGACCTATGACCCCCTTTGATCCATTAAATGATGACCCTCTTTGTATTATATATATTATTATATTAATATGTATAATAATATAATATATATATAACAATGTAATATTTTTATTAAATATAATATATATTATAAATATTATTATATTAATATATATGTTATTAATATATCTATATAATAACGTAATATTTTAGTATATATAACGTAATATTTTAGGATATACTATTTATACTATTTTAGGATAATAATTATAATATAAATAAAAACTAAATATTAATATTATTATATGTATAGTAATAATAATAATACTATTATAGCTATAATAATAATATATATTAATACTATATATTGTAGCTTAATATAAATAAACACTATATATTTACACTATTATATCTATATTAATAATATTAATACTATTATAGGTATAATAATAATATTGATACTATAGGTATATTAATACTATTTTATATTAATATTATTGATATTTTATACTAATACTATTATACTATTAACTTAGTTATAAATTAAAGTCGTTTGCCTCCAAATATTTTCATAATATTAATATTATTGTGGCAAAGGAGGGAAACCTTAGCAAGTTTTCCCCCCAAAAGTCCTTTTCCTATATCGGATATTCGATTATACTAGCATCAATTTCAAATATTTGACTATCCCTACAGACCCGACAACATTACTTTTTTACCTCTTTTTTCACGAAATTTGTAAAAAGTCATGTTTTTGGGCCCAACCAATCGAAAAGAATTCAAAAATATAACCTTAGGTGTTCGAATTTGTCATCTAAATGGGGAGCAACAGTCGTCAAAAGAATAAACGTAAAAGGAAGATATCCAATGAAGACATTGCAGCATATAGGGAAAAGGACAAAATGAAACACCAAAAAAAAAGACAAGGTATGCTAAATATCAATCAAGTTGACGATGAATTAATAGAAGGTGAAATCATAGAGTCAGATAATGAAAATGTACAGTTGGGGAATGAAAATGTACCTATTGAAAATGATAATGTGGAAATTGAAAATGTAGAGATTGAAAATTTTGAAGAAGAAATGCCACCAAGTCATAATCCAAATTGCATAATTGACCATGTCGAAGATGACAATGCACAGGAACTTAATGCACAAGAACCTTACATATCTCCTAATTATAATCCACATGAAGGTTCTAAAACACCAAAATGGATAATTGAAATTGATGAAATGATTATGACTAGTTTGGAAGGAAAAAAATCAGAAAGAACCATTCAGTTATGGGCTTCAAGACTATATCAGATGTTTTTCGGCAACAAGATAGTGGTAGAGCAATGTCAACTTTTCATGCACTTATTAAAGATGCAAAAGATGAGACCTATGCTTTCCAAATTGAAAATTCGTGTCAATAAAAAGTTGGAAAGAAATGCCATTATTGTGAAGAATCTTTTCAGTGCTCTCAATAGCGTTGGGAAAAATAGCAGAGAGAAGGATAATAGAGCTGCTCAAAGGGTTATTACAACCTCTTTGGTAAGTCATCATTTGAGAAAGGGTAGATATATGAGACAAACTTGTATTGATTTGAATCTAAATCGTACTACTTTGAGAAGAGCACTTAGTCGACGAGAGAAAATTGATGATCCTCTTCAAAATGAAACATGGGCATTTGGTGGGAGACTTCCACGTTTTGATAAGAAGCTATCCGACGATGTGAAGGAAGAAATTATACAATTTTGGCACTCTAACTCACGAGTATCACCCAATGCTAAAGATGTCTTAAAGTTGAGAATTGGCATCAGAGACCGCACGCCACATCCTAAACACTATTTGGAGGTAAGTGAAACTATGTTGTTCAAACAATTTAGAGAGAGTCATCCAAGTGTTCATATATCACAAAGGGCTTTTGAATCTTTGAAGCCATTTTATTGTGTGCCACTCAAAATTCGAAATACATGTTGTTGCAAATATCATGTTGAGTTTTCTATGCACCATGAACTATTATGCTCCATCCGTTCTACTTTGCATAGTAAAAAAATGTTGGAGGATTGTGGGGCTAGTGGGCTTCCAAAATCATCAAGAGACTTGTTAGATCAACTCTTATGTTGTAGAGTTGATGGTTGTTCCTTTTATAAAAATGCTTGCTTAAATGAGAAATATTCAGAATGTGGTGGCTTATCCAAGTTTGACACATGTTTCCATGAGGGGTGTGAACAAGATCTTGGAAAGACAATAGTGAAAAAAAGGGTCTATGAAATGGTGAAATACACATTGAAGAGTGGGAGTGAGAGCTCTAGATGTGAATTGGTTGGAAAAGATATCAATGTGGCTAATTTTATTTTAGATTTCAAGGCAAATCTTTTTTACAAGTATGCAAGACATAGTCACAGGTCTCAGTGGTTGGATCAACAATTTAGAACGTGTAAGGAGACTTTTCCCATTGGCACTATTATATCAGTTGTTGATTTTGCTGAAAACTACACATCGCAACCTCAAAATGAGACACAATCTTAGTATTACAACTCTATTTAGATTGCAATTTTTGTTCACATAACATATAGACATGCCCCTGATAGTGCGGAAGATAATCGAAAGATTATTAGAGAGTATCATTTTTATATGAGTGATGATAGATCTCACTCTGATGAGTTTGTGCAACATTGTTTCAAGAATTTTTTTTATTTCTTACACGAGCATGCAATTACTATGGATAGACATATCATTTGGTTAGATAACTGTACAGGTCAATTCAAGAATGCTTGCATGTTTTATTGGTTGTGTAGGATGCACGTAGAGAGAGGGGTGCCTCATATTTGGAGTTTTTTTGAGTCCGACCATGGAAAAGGGGAACATGATGGAGTAGGGGCATGTGTGAAGAGAGCTCTAGTTAAGGAGCAACTGAAGATTTCAACAACAGAGCTTCTTGATGCTCGTAGCATTGTTGATTGGTGTAGTTTAGCATTATCATAGGGGGGGACTCTTAATTCAGTGGTAAGCAGGTTCTTTTGGTTGGTTGAGGAAGGGTCCACAGGTGATAGATCAGATTGTGCTATAGTGACAGACTCATCAAAAATGCATTCATTTCGGAGCTCTAATTCTAGTACATGGACCATTTGGACACGACAACTAGCTTGTTTTTGTCATACTTGTTTTCAGTGTGATTGGGATCACTGTGAGTCAAGTGAGTGGGTGGACACATGGGCTCCAAATTATCTTACTCCATTGTCTATCATACCCTCTATCAAAAATGATGACATGGAAAGTTCACTTGAGCATAATCATCTATCAGATCTACTTCAGCCAAGACATGTCTTTGCATTGGTTGCACCATAGGGGAATGATGAGAAATCTGATTATTGGTTAGCACGTTATGTAAGAGGAAAACAAAAACTTGCACAACCAATCATAGATGATGATGGATTCACGTATCCTACTGGTTCAGTGGTTGTTGCTGGAACATGGATACAAACATAGATTCTTAGAAGGAACGGAATTCCTGCATTCGAAGACTATCAGAAGCACAAAGTAATTCTCATATATTCGCATCTTATTATAGCAACAAATGTAAAGTTATTGAAGCATCAAGGAAGACCAAAAGTAAAAGAACTTTTTACTATTGCTAATGCTGATCATGAAGCCTTGTTGGAGACCCTAAAATAGAGAGAGGACCCTATTGGAATACTTGACTAGGTATATATACTTCTTATGTTATTTTCTTCATAATGATTTAATGAATTGATGATTATCTTGTTTAATACAATAAGTTACTAATTTTTGTATGATATTGGAATGTAGGTACATCATGAAGAGTTGGAGGGGGGTGGTATAGGGAAGAATTTCTAAAATTTATGATGTATTATGATGTAAAATGTGTAATTTTTTGTATATGGTTTTTGTATTTTGGTAGGTTCTTTGTAAGGAATTATAAGAGGAAGATATTGAACAAGTTCTTCCAAATCATATTTGCATGTGATACAAGGCTATAACGACAATTTTAAGAGTATTTATAACTATATGAAAGATAATTGCATGCAGATATCTTATTACAAATTTGGTTTTTTCCTTATTTGACATAAAGCTGACATTATGATTATTAAAACTATTTTTATCAAACTAATCAAATAAGAAAAATGCATAAAGTACGGATGAACAATTAGAATACTTGATTTCTTCCATTTTACAACCAATCATAGCATTTGAAAGCATAAAGAGTCATAATATTGTATAATGTTTTGAAAGACTTTCATATTGAAAAGTTGTATGAAGCACATTTGGGATAAGCCATAATATCCATGAAAGAAGATAGCATGTAGGATAAGCAATTAAAGCCAATAAGCAAGATAGCACATGTATACTGACATTATATGAAGTTGGATATGAAGGCTATGAGTGGATGAGTCATTAGAGGTATCAAAAATCCCATCATAAATGAGATCTTGGATTTTATGTTTCAACACTATGGAATCTTTAGTTTTATGAAATTTTCTTCCATGGAGATTAATTTAAGAATGCCCCGTGTGTATGTAAAGGTCTTAAGGGAGATTAATTTAAGAATGCAATATTCTCCTCTAACCTTTTCTCAAGTTTAGAATTGATTTCTATCATGTGCTTAGAGAGATGAAGGTAAGAAAGATTATTTGTCTCTTCTAGCTCTTTGTATTGAACATATAGAAAGAGAGATGACAAGCGAACAAATTTAAGTGTAGTCAATAGATCAAGGAAACCATTTAGTGAAAGAAATTCTTAGTATGCATATCATAGACCATGAAGTTAGAAAATACCAATAGCTCTAAGACCAAAGAGCCATTTTAAGTATGTTCAAGCACTAGAGACATAGAAAATCAAAGTCAATTTATGAAACTCCCCTTAGCAAAAAATGCAAACAAATATTTGCATTTGACATTTTGACTTGGTTGAAAAAGTTTGACAATAATTGATAATATTGCAAGCTTGATGTTCAAAAGAAATTTTTTTTCCAAGAAAGATAGTGACACATGGAGTAGTCTTCAAACAATCATCCATCATTTGCGGCCACCCCGTACCGAGGAGTCTCCAAGGTGCTCTAAGTGCATTTGGAGGTTGATCTTTCGAGGGTCATAACTCAGAGCTCGTGAGGGATATTGATGAACTATCAAATGCAACAGGATGATGATCCTAAGGCCTAAAATAACCTATCTCATTTTCGAGAGATCACATTCCATTTGGATTCAGCACAACGATCTCGCTCGATGCCAAAACTCACAGTGTGCCTCAGTTCATAGGTGCACCACAGCATAACTTTGAAACCGCTGATCTTGGCATCGAATCGTCAGTGCCATTAGCTCTGGATGGGCGGGTGAACTCTAGTCACACCCTTTTTCTGGCCACGAAGACCATCCATCATTTGCGGCCACCTTGTACCGAGGAGTCTCCAAGGTGCTCTAAGTGCATTTTGAGGTCGATCTTTCGAGGGTCATAACTCAGAGCTCGTGAGGGCTATCGATGAACTGTCAAATGCTACAAAACGGTGATCCTAAGGCCTAAAATAACCTATCTCATTTTTGATAGAAAACATTCCGTTTGGATTCAGCACAATGATCTTGCTCAATGCCAAAACTCGCAGTGTGCCTCAGTTCATAGGTGCACCACAACGTAACTTTGAAACCGCTGATCTTGGCATCGAATCGTCAGTGCCATTAGCTCCGAATGGGTGGTTGAACCCTAGTTACACCCTTGTTCTAGCCATGAAGACCATCCATCATTTGTGGCCACCCCATACCGAGGAGTCTTCAAGGTGCTCTAAGTGCATTTTGAGGTCGATCGTTCGAGGGTCATAACTCAGAGCTCGTGAGGGCTATCGATGAACTGTCAAATGCTATAGGATGGTGATCCTGAGGCCTAAAATAACCTATCTCATTTTTGAGAGATCACATTCCATTTGGATTCAACACAACGATCTCGCTCGATGCCAAAACTCGCAGTGTGCCTCAGTTCATAGGTGCACCACAACATAACTTTGAAACGGTTGATCTTGGCATTGAATTGTCAATCCCATTAGCTCCAGATGAGTGGGTGAACCCTAGTCACACCTTTGTTCTGGCCACGAAGACCATCCAACATTTGCGGCCACCTCGTACCGAGGAGTCTTCAAGGTGCTCTAAGTGCATTTTGAGGTCGATCCTTCGAGGGTCATAACTCAGAGCTCGTGAGGGCTATCGATGAACCCTTAGAGGAGACAAGTTCTTAAGGATGGAGTGGCTTAGTGTTTTTGCTAAAATAAGTTAGTGGGAAGGCTTTATTAGAGGGTCTTGGCCAAACTAGTGGGTTGTTTGCCAAAATTTCTTGTTTTATTTCTACTTGGTTTTGTTTTCTTGTTTTGTGCTTGAGTATTGTTATGGGATTGGGACTTACACTCACCCTTGTGGGAAGGGAAGAGAAGTCCAGGGTGAAGGGCTTAAGTTGGGTTCAAAAAATGTATTGAGAACCTTGGAGAATGGGCTCCATTGTATGCCATAACATTTCATATCTTGCTGGGGGTGATAAGGAAAGTATGGTGTAGAAAGGAAGTTTGGGGAGTTACAGCTGATGGTAGTGGGTTTGGAGGAGGAATGTGGAGGCCCCGAGAGGGCATTAAATGGTTCATTTATGATAGCCCCGAGAGGGCATGAAATTTGGTGAATTATGATAGCCCCGAGAGGGCATGAAAATTGTTTATTGCAAATATGGTTTGGTATGGCAAGTCTCCATTTTAGAACACACCTTCACCCTGTTGGCGCTAAAAATTGCATGGTCAATTTTGAGCCCTGTTGAGAAAAATTAGCCCTATAAATGCTTTTAAATGAGATTGTACCCGGCTGTACCTTTGAACCTATGAGGTGTTTTATGTTTCTAGCACTTTTCATTCAGAATTCCTAAGTGTTTCGTGAAGTTAAATTGAGTTTCTGAGCCATTCTACGAAGTCCCATTTTGAGCTAGTGTCAAAATTTGCAATTCTGCCCAAGTGTCAAATAGCAATCAGAGGCCCAGTTTGAATTTGAATATCTTTTACCCAGGAATGTTTCATGGCTCACCACTTTGGAGATGTTTAGTATGCATATTAAAGAACCTATGTTTCAATTTTCAAGTCATTTCAAATCCGTTTGACTAGGTTTTGTACCCCCCAAAGTTAGTCATTTACTGTTTTGTGCATTTAACTAGTTGTTCACAATTCTGGGAAGCCCTGTTTGACAAATCATAATTTTGACCCAGTTGACCAAAATGCTAAAATTCCTTTTGTGTTACATTGTAGACGTCAGAGAATTGTTATGTTTCAATTTTCACATCTCGACGAATCCGTTTGCACACTTTTCCAGGGTCATTCCGTTTGAAAAAATTGTTATGTTGTCATCGTTTCCTGTCCTGCAAATCCAGGTAGCCAATTTTAGATGCGTTCCAAATGCGTCCAATTATTCGTCATGAGCCTAAATTGTAGATCCATAATGTCCTCATGACAGAGAATGAGTGCCCCAGTTTTCTTTTCCCCATGTGCTCATTTGCCTAGTTTTCCGAACCAAATCCAAACCCAGTTTATAGTTTTTTGACATGTTTTGGTGCAGGTAATTCTAAAAGGGCGACTTTGATGGTCAATATCTTTTGACCCTGAATTCGTCATGATACGAGATTTGGCGGGGTAAAAGTATGCAGAACAGAGAATCAGTGTGCCAACCTTCAGAGCTCGTTCAGGTGTTTGGATCAGTTTTTAAGGCCAGTCAAAAGACCCTTGGCACCAAATTCATAGTTTGCAAAAAAAAAAAAGAGGCAATTTTGGTGATGACATTAAAAGCCCTCTTTCAGGTTTGCTTGTGCCAAAGGTTTCAGAAGCTGGAAGATGGGGTAGTGTACAAAGAGATAAAGATTTATGTGAGAGGGAAAGGGAAAGATAAAGATATATGACCATCTGAAGTGTTGCTTTCCCATCCTTATTTAGAAAAGACAAATCTAACAATAAGCACAAGTCATGATGTGTGAGTTACAATAATATGATCTATTGTTCTAAATTTTCAAGACTTGCATGGATAAATGGCTCTTCATTTTTCACCACGTAGTTACATTGAAAAGGGAACTGTCTACATATTCAGGTAATTGGGCAGTGCTCTGTAGCACGAGCAAAGGTATTGATGCACTATTTGTGTCAAATGGAATACGTTGCCAAAAAAGCTTCGAAAGAGGAATGCACCAGCAAGTAAGAAGTGTGAGGAGCTTGGAAAACATTAATAACAAGTTAATGCCAACGTAAAAGACCTCACACAGAGAGAGTAGTGTGAGCAAAATAGGAGAAAAGATAAAAAACTAAGTCGCTGCCAGAGCACCAGTAAAAGAAGAATCTACAGTCTATGCAAGAAAGGCAGTCAGTGGTTGCAACATACCTAGCAGCACCCCCCAATATGATCAACAAGCTTACGAAGGTATATTTACTAGGCCGAGGCTGCTTTCTAAATATAGTATCAGCAATTGCTACAAGAAGTGCAGTTTAAAGATCTGAACATGATAAAGGTGTCCATATTGGAATGCTTGAGAAGGCCCATAACCCTGCGCTGATCAAAGAACCTAGATTAAGAGGAAAACGTGTGAATGAAAGGCATAAGAACACACCAATGAAAGTAGGAGGCGGCAGCAAGTATTACAGTCTCCCTCCTTTTCAGCTGTGATTAAGAAAACCGCAGTTTTTAAAAATTTTTGGTAAAAGACGTGAATAGCAGGGGCACATTTAATACGTATAAGAGTCTGAAGCTGTTTCAAGGCAACACCCACCACGGTAAATGAAGAACATCCACGCACTTAAAAAGATGCCTCACGCAGAGGCAGCAATGAGAAGAGGCTCAACGTATGAAAAATGATAAAAGAACTCGCGCTTTGAAGTATGCTCCATACAAAGAGCTCCACACAGTCAAGAGAGAGGGCAAAGGCACCAAGCTCACCACATACATGCACAAAGCAATTTGATACGACATGAGAATGGAGAACAAAGCTGAAACTGTTAGAAACTCTTATCCCACATTGGCAGCGCGGAAGTATATTCAGCTTTTTAAATACAATCTCACACGCATTGTAAGTGTCTTGAAAGCTGTAGGGTTTTGGAAAGCCACTCAAGCATGCAGTGGGGTCGGCTCATGATGTCAGATGCACGAAAATGCATAAATTTTGAATAAATATGTAGTCTAGACTTGCTGATGTCAGCAAGGGATAGGCGCCGGAAAAGCACAAAATTTGGCTAGTCGCTATCTCGCTAGCCAGAAAATCTTGGTAACTCCAGCTAGCGAAGTAGCGAGGTCGCCGAAAAACCATAAAAATCTGGCAAGATCCAAAATGTTACGTGGGTCCCATTGTAGTGCTGTCAGCGAATCAGATCGTGACAAGTGGCAGATGGTTGAGCGAGTAGGAGGTGATATGCGTGATCAAATCGGTTGCAATGAGATTGTGCCACGTGGCACATCTAGTGGTCCTCGCTTACTCGCCAAGTAGAAGATGCACGAGGTTTAATATAGCGAGGTAGCGATGATGACGTGGCGTGAGTGACTGGGCAATGACTGTATGTTGAAGGAACAAATTAGAAAGTGCCACATGTCATTAGCTTGGTCAACAGGTTTGACCCCGGATTCAAAGGATAGGAGAAAATTTGAAGAATGTAAAAAATAGTTTTTAATTATTTTCTAAAAAGGAATGCACGTCAGTTTTTAAAATCAAACAAGGTTTTAATTCTAATGTTAAGACATTAGATTAAAAAAAAAAATTATGTGCAGATTTGATGTCTCTACCAGAGGACTGTTTTTCAAACGAAGATTTCAGACATTTTCGAGAGGCTAGATATGCCATATCATATACCGCCGGAATCATGAGAAGATGAATTTTCTGATTCTGAAGTCAGTTTTTGCACAGGTATCAGTCAGTTTGAGCTACACAAGGTTTTCCATCAGGTACCTGAATTACAATTATATTCAGACCAGGAAGTTCAGATTTGTTTTTTGTCAAGATAATGACCTGAATATCAGTAGAAGGCAATGGAAATGTAGTTAGGGTTGAATTTGTTTTGATTTACTCAGTAAAAACTCATTTTCACTGGCTTTTTCATGGGGAAATCAGATATTTTGGCAAGTAAAGGGTTTTCATCATTAGGCAAGGATATTTTGCAAGTTTGTTACAGATTAATGATGAAACAAAATCAAATCAAAATGGGAGATGGAAGGAAGAAGTTATTCAGTTACAAAGGATTGAATTTCAAGTGGACACTTGTCATCTTGAGAACAGATCCGAGAATTCTTTCTCTTCTATATCTTTCTTTCTCTGATACTTTGTAAGGGTTCCAGTTTTTGCACTGAGAAACCATTCTTCAGCATTTCTTCTTGTATTGAACAGCATTTTAAGTTTTATGCAGATAGTTCTTTTCTGTTAGGTGATCTATGAGTTATTTTCTGTACATTTCATGTATTTGATTTCAAGGAAAACAAATAAAGTGCAGCAAAAGTTTGAAGTTCAGTTTGAATCTTGTCTCCTGATTATGGCTCTGTTATTTCTTCTAATTTGTGATCAAAGAGCATGAATTAGGTTGCATTACATTTTGAAATGTATGTGGTTAAAATGTCTTTCTTATGGAACAAAGAACCATGTAATTGCTTGATATTTGTCACAGGGTTTGCAGATTTCATGATAGGATTTTCTGAGTATGAGATTCATTCTGTAGCAGATGTCTATTCACAAGGTGAAAGATAGATCAGGGATCTTAATGTAGAGATACGTTTGAGGTTTCCAGGAGATGTATGGTTATGATTCATTTAATTGCCCAATAGATAAGGCACTGGTTTGAGATAGGATCATTAAGTTCTGTTGTTCATACTTGGGTCTTGCTGTTATCAACATATTAAATCAATTTTCCCTTTTATGTTGAAAGCTTTTCAATGTTAACCCACACTTAGCTTGCCAGTTTCATGAGTTATGTTCTTAGCTATTTCATGCTTATGATTCTTGGTTGAGTATAGAAGAAATAAGGGTTTTATCTGCTTCATATTAGATTCAGTGTATGCTTTGACAACTGGTACCATATAAAGAATCTACAGGTTTACCTGCCTAGGTTTTGCAGAGCTTGAAGTAGAAGAAGGGTCATGCCTTATGGTTGGCCTGGTGTCTGAATGGATGTGTTGATAATGGGAGTTAGCTGCCCCTAGATGCATCTTGTTCTCATCAGGGTAATTGGAAATGGGTAACATTTTCAAACACCAACAAAATGGTGACTCCGCTGGGGACTCTATGAAGAAATTCATTGTTGAAACTACTAGAATTTCTGGTATAAATAGCAAGGTCATGAAGTGTTTTCCATTTCTTTGCTAAAGATTCATGTCCCCCAGTGTTCTTATTCATTGACAACATAAGTTTAATTGAATTGAATGATTTGCAATATCAAAGTCACTTGAAGTTTTGATAAGTTGCTGTCAAATTTTAGAGTTAATGTCATGTTCTTTTAGTATGTCAAGAATGTGAAGTTCCCTTGTTGTTAAATTCAGTTTGCAAATACCAGTTGTAAGTTCTGGACCATCTTGTTTTGTTTTGCAAGATTGGTTAATCTTTTCTCACTAAGTGAGTGGCGACTCTAAGTATATCTCTGCACCAGTGCTTCAAAATGTGAAGGTATTTTGAAGGAAACAACAGTGGGAAGGAAGGTTTGAAGAATTCATTTCAAGTTCTTGACACTGGGTAAAAGAATGAAACGAGATGCAGTGCAAGTGTTAATAAATCTGGTTAAGATTTGAATCTGCTGTTATTTGCAGCATTGAAGTAGTTGTAGGCATCCATATTAAAAGGTATTTTCCACTTTCATGTGTTCTCATTTACATGAAAGTAAGATTTCAAAAGTTTTCTCCATCAAATGGTTTATAGCATTAAATAGGAGATTGGTTCAGTATAGTTCAACATGCTTTGTGGAAAGTAGATTCAGCAAAAGTGTTTTATATGCCAAAGTATGTTTGAAGTTTTGAATTGGTAGAAAGAACTCCAGATCTACTGCAATTAATAAATTCTGAAAATGTTTAATGGTGAGTGAGTCTTGAATTTGAAGACTGTTAAGATTCATTTCACTTAAAATGCAACCGGTTAGTGAAGTTCCTAGATCCATCTCTACCAAGCGGTATATGCCATTGAATTTTAATGGTATCCATGGTTTCCCGAATACTATGCCTTATAACCTCAGACAATATTTGCCTAAGTTTGGTGGAAACCATGAAAACTCAGCCAGTCATCATGTTCAGTTGTTTAGTGACTTGGTTTGTGATTTTGAAATTTCTCATGAAGACATTTAGATGAAATTGTTTGTTCAGACTTTAGAGGATGATGCTAGGGACTAGTTTTCATTTTTACCAGCATGTTCAATTTCATCTTGTGATGAATTAATGTCAGATTTCATGATACAGTTCGGGGAAAGAATAAGCATCTCTGAATATTTTGATAAGTTTTTGAAAATTCAAATCAGGAATGGTGAGTTAGCTCTTGAATTTAATATCAGATTTGCAAAGATTTTAAATGAAATTCCTGGAAGTTACAAGCCGGATGATCAAATGTGTTTAGTGGTTTATCTTGGTGCATTTGATAAAAAGATGAACTATCTGTTGAGAGATAAGGAACCTAGAACTTTGCATCAGGCATTCATGACAACTATAGAGATTGAGAATAACATAAAATATGGCTTAACTCAGAGTCACTTCTCTAGAAATATTGGTTGGAAATATGAGGTGCAAAGCACAAGTCAATGTCATAAGGAGAGTATGATTTCAGATCAGAAAATAAGCACTCCTACTGTTGTAAATACTGTTGTTGAAGCCTCAGAAATAAAAACATGTGAACATGAAATCTCTCTGTTGCAAAAAAGAAATGATTCCATTCATGCCGAAGTGAATGCACATGTTTATGGTATTACAATAGCGAATAATAGAATTAATTCACTTGATGAGTCATCCATGCAAGATATAAATCCGGCCATTCATTTTCCCATTGATAATTTGCATTATGTTGAAAACATAATGAATCAAGAAGAGGAAAGGTATTCATCTCAGTATGAGGGGAAAGAAACCAGAAGTGATTTATCAAGTGATAAAGGTGAAATTGCTGATCTAACACACCATGGAGAGATGACACAATATAAAGAATGTAAATCATATGTATCTCAGTCATAGTCAGAAGAACTAAGCTCATATGTTGATAATGTTTCAACGGTAGAGATGCATTCTCTTGACCAACAGGATAGGCAAGAAATGAATTATCTCATTGAGAGATTGCATCATGTTGAGAACGTTATTAAATCTGAAGTTGAAAGACAATCATATCAATGTGAGTATGACAAAGCTGAGAGTCATTTTCCAAGTGATAATTATGTTGCTGATCCAATATATTATCAAGAGGTGTCATATGAAGCTGATGATGAGAGTTATTACTCAAGTCAAAAGGAGGATAGTGCTAGTATGTCTTCATGTGAATCAGATGCTGATTGGGAAGAAGAGAGCAATGATGGAAGCGAGTGTTCTTTTGCTAGTAAAGGTATGAATTCTTTTCTTAAATCTGAAAGTGAGTGTCTAGTTCAGAATTGTGTAAATCAGTTTGAGATTGAAAGTTATGAAGAAAATGTGTCTACACAATATGAAGACAAAGAGGTTATCCATAAAGACGTATTACCTAATTGTGTAGAAGAGTGTCTTGAGGATGAGTGTAATGATGATCAGTACGTGATTGACTCTGAGATTAATGCATCAGCACCTATTGGTAAGATAAATGATGATTTTCTTGCAAGACATTTGAATCACCTATATGGAGACAATGAAAGTAACTTTGATCTATATTCTACATGCTTCGTTGACGGAGTGGATGTTGAGTCTTCATATGATTCTGATTTTTCTTCTTCTTATGTTACAAGTGTCCATGATAGTGATGGTAGAAATGATTTTAAAGTTTTCACTAATCCATTATATGGTGAGGACTTTGATGTTGATCAGCACATTACTTGTTCTAATGTCTACAAAGACGCTTTGCATGGAGTTATCAATCCTCTTTTTGAAGAACATATGGAAGTTTCAGATTTAGCAGAGAATAAGTTTGATGATGATACTTTATCTTACTGCTATAAGAGATCAGAATGTTCTTCTTCTGAGTTTGACAGAGAAAATGATTATCATGTTGCATCTAATGAGATAGATGACAAGATGTTTGACAAAGTTATTCTTGAAAATCAACATGCATCTTGTACTAAGTTTTATGATGAATATTTTAATGCGAAGACTAATCTATTTGCTGATTGGGAAGAACCAATGCAATATTGTGGATTAGTTTCATATTTTGATGTTGATGACATGTGTGAGTACAAGTCAGAATGTTCATTTGAATATCATTCGGTTATGCATAAGGAAACATATTTTCAAGGTATGAGTGATCCTTTTCCCCAAGTTGAATATGATGCATTCATATTCGAAATTGATAGCATGCACGAGTCATTTGTTAGAGAAGGTTTTCAATTACAGTTTGATATGTTCAAGCATGCTGATCAGAACTTTCATAGTGAGCAAGAGAATGAAGCAAGTTTTTATATGCATTATGGAAGTAAGAGTGCTGATTTTGTTTTGCCAAAAGATTTGTTATATGATGATAATATGATTGGTGAAACTAATAGGAGAAGAAAATTTAGTTTACCTCATGAAAGTTCAGATGAGAACCATGTTTATGATAGAGGTAAACAATTTTGCTGAAGTTCGGTGGCCCGGGGCCATCGTGTGCACATAGTCTTGGTAGTTGTAGTTGTTTCCTTGCTTTCAATAAGCTGTTCGAGAAGAGTTTTGAAGTTTTTGGGAATGGTCTGCTTCCTCCAAAGATCTGAATCCTTGCCATGCCCACAAGGGGCATGCATCCCCAGATAGAGCCCAGGTAGATTGCTTACAATCTTGTTGTGCACTCAATAATTTGGTGAGGAAGCAATATTGATAGATAATGAGGATATAGTAATATACTAATTGTCACATTAATATATATTTTAGTGATTAATGAATGTGTGTACAGTGGTAATGAGGATAATAAGTAATTCTGATCCCCTTCCCTTACATGCTAGAATCACGACCTAGTCCATATGATACAACTGACAGACCCTAATAGAATATTAGTATCAGAGGCTTGTTAGGATATGAATTACCTCACTAATTTATGAGTGTTGTATCTTGAACTTTCCTGTTTGACTCGTGACGCTAACTTGAACTAGACTATCATCCAATCTATTTGAAAACCACCTGTGACTAAAATGTTAACACCTTCACACTATTCACATGAGTCTTGAACTCCTATTCAATGATAACCTTGTTTTACAATATGTAATTTCTTATGTGACTTCATAAGCTAAAAAAAAAAAAAATTGTTTTGTTTTTACTAGTAAAATTTAGGGCATGACACATGATCCATGATAAATTGAACAATACTAGATACTAAATTAATATGTATATCATTGTGCACGTAAATGATAAAAATATATATCAAAATACATGTATCCATAGACAAAATTTTACACAAATATATATCAAAGATCATGTATCCATAGACAAAGTACTCAAATATATATATATCAAAATACATAGATCCATATACAAAATGTGGCTGATCCTGCCATCAGAATGTGTATAATATCAATGTTTCTATATACAATGTGGCATATTCCATCTCAAAATGTCTCATGATGCATCCTACGAAAACTATACTATCCTAGGGTACTGGTGGATGATCAAAATGCAGCCTCTTCGCTGCACTAGGTGGATCAGATGCCTCCTACATAAACAAAAAAGGAAAACTCAAAGTTAGACTACTAAATTTATATGATTCTACGTATCTAACATTGAATTACTCAAATGCATAATGATCTTTTCCTTATTGGAGATTAATACTATTAAAATTTCATAATAAATACCTCTCTCGTTGACCTCCTGCACCAGTCAGGAGTCCTCTCGTATGCCCTCGGCAATGCTGGTACCTCTGTGATTGTGGGATGTATATGTTCAAATAGCTTTGTCAGATGAATCTACAATTTAAACTATAACATTATAATTCATAGCATGCTAAATTTATAACATATTTAATCATGAATTCAAACTACAACTTACTATTGTAGGCTCCTCCTCAGGAGTGAGTGGCCACGTCATCAAATCTACATAACTGTCGCATCGAACCTCATGTGCACTAGGAGTCTCCTATGAGATACAAAATAGTAGTTGTTAATATCATGGAAATTAGTTTTGAATTTATTTATGAAGATAAGTGATGTAAGAGCATCCCATGCTCATCAGGGGAACATTGAAGATCCAAGGCATTACAGAGGTCATGGAACATCTCTTGAAGTCAATTGGGCAATCCTTGCACCAATTATGGCTCATGGAAGCATACAAAGTTATAATGTTGGACTCATATGTGGAAGAAAGTTGTAATTGGGCATGAGATAGGATTTTAGGATTTCATATGGTAGATGTGTCATTTGATAGGTTCATGTAGGTTGTCATGATCATATCTTGTCATTAGACAAGTCAAAACGTTCTAGAATTGAGTTTTGTGGTTTGAACAAGCAGGCCCTCATTTTTAAGCCATTTTAAGGAGGGTTTTGAAGTTTGGGTGTTTAGGAGTGTGACCAAGACCTATAATCTTGAAAATCCTTAGTGTGTTGGTCCCTTTGTTGAAGCCTTGGTGTGTCTAATTACTCCTTGTGTGTCCCAGAGTTGAAAGGTACATAAGTGGTGTCTAGAGATTTCTTGGTGAAGAAAGAAAGAGAATCAATGAGTTGGCCCTTGGGAAGGAAGAAAATTTGTTGTGAAAATGCCTCCTAAAAATCAAATGGCTAGAGAACTTGAAGAATTGAGAGAAGAGTTGGCAAAAGAGAAAAGAGAGAGGAGAGAACTTGAAGCATCTAGAGTGAGGGAAGAAAGAAAGATGAGAAGAGAGAGGCTGAAGCTTATTGCAAGGATAGAATCCTTAGAAAAGGAAAGGCAAGAACCTAGAGGAGAAGAGGTTAGAGGAAGAAATCATGGAGAGAACCATGAAGAAGAAGAGGTTGGTAATGCAAGGCAAGAGCATGAGACAACAGATGATCCTGAAGAAAGGAGATTTATGAGAATCATTAAGGCAATACAAGGTAATGGTGGGAAGAACCATATTGATTTTCCAATATACCAGGGTAAAATGGATAGTGAAGAAGTGCTAGGGTGGATAGAGGCCCTTGAGAACTACTTTGATCTTGAAGACATAGAGGCAAATAAGAAGGTAAAAGTAGCAACAAGAAGACTGAGAGGAACATCACTCACTTGGTGGACTAGTGTTCAGAATGAGAGAGAGGAAAGGTGGTGCAGGGAACCTAACCTATGTGGAAGGGGGGAACAAGTATCTCTATTGCTGGACACCTTGCCACTCCATGAAAGTGAGGATTCAAGTAGATTAGGAAGTTGGAATAAAGGTTTGGTCCATATTTTACAAGTTGGTCTATGTTTTTTAATAAAGGCACATGTAATGCCCACAAGCATTTTGGTGTGGTTATAAACCAAGTGACTCCATGGGACCAAAAGGCTGTAGAATAAGGTATTTAGAGTCTAAACAGTATTAGCAAAAAGTGGTTGTTTTTTTGTTTTATGGTTGGGAATGCCTATATGGTTGTTCCAACGGTCATGTAGACCTTTATATATGTCATATGTGATCTCAGTTGAAACGAGGAGATCAAAGTGTATGGTGGTTTGGAGAAAAAATAATAAAAACTTCAATTTTCTGGAAATTTACTTAGTTGCATTTAATAAATCCATATGACCAATTTTGAGTCAATGGAATAGTTTAGAAAGTTAGGGAATGCATAAAAACTATAGTTTGAAATTTGAATTTCAAATTCAAACGGTCATATTAGTTTTGGAGGGAAAGTAGTAATTTGGTATTTGTTTGATTAAATAAACCTTTGTAACCAACTTGGTCGGTTGGACAGGTGCATATAAGCCTATTTAAGTTGTAATGAACATATGCAAGACATGAATCATTATTGGTATGGAGAAAATCATAGAAATTTTATAGAACAACAATCATACTTTCCTTTGCATCAATTAAAAAAATAAAAAATAAATGATACTTATACATACAATGGGGCTCTCTGTGTGAATGAAAATCCCTGATGATCTAGGACGCCGAATCTGTACAAGCTCATCGCCAGTAGCCACACCCTATATACAATAAATAATGTAATTAAATGAGATTACCACAAACATTTTACAAGAATTCATCAATATTTAATCAATTAGAAAACATCTAATTACCTTTCCTTTGTCAATGCATGCTGGCTCAACCCCTGCAATTTGTCCCCCCGGGGCAGGTGGTATCTGCAAGATAAAAGAAAGATTAGCAACCATATATGCTACAATATCAAATAGAAAAAATAAATGTGAACACAACATAATGTACCGTAGATTTCTCAAGGCCAAATGAAATGGCCGAGAGTGTAGCATCATCTATCTGTCCGAGCTCCTCCTCGGTCATCAACTAAACATGAATGAAGATCACATACATGTAAAAGTTAGTATGGATTAAAAATTAAAATTACTCTATTATAAAAATTAACTTTAAATCACATATGTCATAACAAAAAAATGTATACATGTACCGACACCGAAGGAGTCCATGCCTCTACATTCCCCTCCTCTCTCGCATCAGGGTCTATAGCCTCTGCACATGCGTATGGTGTATCCTCGTCTAATACAAAATGATACTCAGGAAGATCACCTATGGGACCCAGGCAAATATTCTTGCATGTAATGCAAGTGTGAGGCACACAAACGTGTGATGATCTAGCCGATGATGAACTGGCACCAACATCATCAACACGAGGAGGCAAGACTGACCTAGCCTGAGATATCATTAGGCTACTCAGCCTATGAATGGCTCTGATGGTCTGAAAGCTAGCCTCTGCCATAATATCTGGATGCTGCACTCAAGGAGGGGGGGAGATATCGGGGGGGGGGGGGGGGGGGGGGGGGGCGCAAAGTGCCAAGTTTCTTCCACTGGGAAGAGGGTCTATCCTGAGGAGCTTCATGCTCTAATAGTTCACTTTAAGTTTCAACACATATTCTGCATATAATTTTTTAAGGAAATAAAATGGTATGTCTAAATTTCCATGTGGAGGGATATCAAAGACCATCCACCAATGGTCCCAAAAATTTGCACGTATGGCGTCATTTGTGCACCATTTAATCGATAGTTTGGTTTTTTTTGGGTCAACTGGTATACCCGTTTTTGGGTTAGCAAAAAGGCTTGCCAAATCGTCTTTGGTTATGTTGAGGGCCGCGACCTCGTCATAATCCAAACCATCATCAAACATCTGGTGCATTTCATCACACCAACGAAGAGTGGCATTTTGTTGGTTTGTAAGAGTTTCAATGTTATCCACTATGGTGTTTAACGTGGATAACATAGGAGCCAGTGCAGGTACATTATTGTATGTTCTATGCAAACCTCTCAACTCAGTGAGATTTTCATTTATCAAATCCTCAATTCGAGGAGGGTTTTGAGGAGGTAGAGGATCATTTGGTGGACAGTTTTGTGGGGATACTGGATCGTTTGGTGGTGGGTTGCGAGGAATATTATTCCCTGCCTCAGTGTCATCATTTTGATCAGCCATTCCTATTGAATTGCAAAATGTAATATATATTAAAAAAAAATCTAAATTTTAACCATTTTTGTCAAAAAAAACCCTAGATTCAACTAAAACAAACAAAATCTTGTTAAAATCTATTAAATTTAGGTTAAAAATGAGTCGGGGGTGGGGACATACCTAATATCTGATATCCGATTTGCTATCTGATATCCGATTTATTATCTGATATCCGATCTGACTGGCCCAAATTCACGTGAAAATAAGGGCCGCGGGTCTATGATTTTGTGTTTAATCCATGCACAGGTATCAGATATCCGATATTATAATATATATAATATAACATATATATTACATTTTATATATTTTTATATTATATTTTATATTTATTATATTAATTTACTATATATTATAATATAAAATATTATTATTATACTATATTATTATAATTTATAATATATTATACTTTTTTATTATATATTATATTACAAGATATTACTTTTTATTATTATATTATATCATATATATATATATATATATTATATTACATTACTATATATTATAATATATGAAATATTATATTATATTATTATAATATAATATTTTATTATAATATTATTATTATAGTATAATAATTATTATAAAAATATTATTATTATATTATAGTATAATAATAATTATAATAATATTATTATATTATAGTATAATAATAATTATAATAATAATATTAAATAATATATCATACTATTATATGATTTTAATTATTAGTCGGATATTGGATTTAAAATCGAATATCCGATATCAAATCGGATATCCGATATGATATTGGATATCCGATAAGGCTCGGCTTAACCTTCCAGGTTTGGTTCCTGGATAGGTAAAAAAAAAGTTAGAGCAGATTTTGAAGCACTTTTAGGCGTCTTCAAACTCTTTTTTTTTCACATCGCCACGTTTTGGCACACCATGATCCTACACATACCCTTAAAGGGAGAGATTGTTGGTCTTAGATAGTTTTGATATTTGAGTGTCAACACACTTAAGCATTTTTTGTATTGAAGTCAAATACATTATATCTACTAAGCCATACTGTGGGTGTCGAGTTAGTATTTCAACAGGTTCCAAGTGACTTCAAGTATCGAGTAGTATATAAGTGTCGAGTGACAAATAGGTGCCGAGTCATAGTTGATGTGGAGCAAGCCAAAATGTAGTATATGCTAAGTGAGCCAGAATCATGTAAGTGCTAAGCGAGACAAACTATAATAGGTGCTAAGCAATCTAAGATAGTATGTGCTGAGCACCAGCAATCCAGTATGTGTCGAGTAACACAAAATAAGCATAAGAGTTTGTACCCTCAAATACTCAAATGTAAACAATTTTTGGAGCCAACATAGAGAGATTTTGAAAAGGAAAAAGGATAAGAATGAATCATTTATATTTCCTATGCGATCTACATGTAGCCAATTAGAAAAATGGAGAAGGCATGCAACCAATGAGAAAAATGCAAGGTATGAGTGGGAATTTAAGATTCAATGTGGATCGTAGATCCATAAGTCTTCACAATCTTTAAAAAGAGGTTGAAAACTCCATTAAAACCAAAAAGGGAAGAGAACAGTGTATGGGGAGATTATAGTGAAATTTTAGAGTGAAGAAGGAAAGACTTAGAGGAACAGTGTAGTAGTTTCATATCTAGTTGATTAGAACGGAATAGGGGACACATAAAAAGATTAGATCAAGAGAGGATCAAAATAGGAAGAGCTGATCTAGTACCTAAATCCAGCAATTGAGGATTACACTCTATCAAGTCAAATGTTCTAATACTTTCTCACCATTGTATTAGATGTTGAAATCCTATATTGATAGGTTAGCTTAATAGCTAGGTAGGAAAACCTTTGGAGAAGGTGATGAAAAACCTATGTATTAGGTGGGTTTAACAACCTATTGTAAATCCTTTAACAATGTGACACTTAATGTAAAGTGTTTGTAAATCCTCTAACTAGGTCACTATTAACATAGTGTAAAGCCTTTAGCAGGGTAGGCCTTTCACAGGGCAGACCATCAGAAGTGGTTGAACACATTGCTACAGTAATTTTTGTGGGTGTCATCCCCACCCCAGTTTTACCTTCTTATTCTTGGAGGGTTTTCGGGTTACCAAATCTCTTGTGTCATGTGTTGATGCATGTTTTCATTTCATGTTTATTTATATGTTTACATGCATATACTTTACTTTCAATTATGAGATTAATGAAGGTTTAAAAGAATAAAAACTAGTTACTTCTTATTCACCCCCCTCTCAGAAGTACTCTTCCCATTTGAACATTCCAACAATTATGCCTCTGCCATGGACTGAGAAAAAATTCTCCACCACTAGTGCTCTTTCTATCATCAACACTTCCTACCCAACCAACATTTGTGGATGCTTTCAAATCCAAATTGCCTCCTTTTTTGTACCATAAACCATATTCTTCGATACCTTTTAGATACCTCATGATTCTCTTGACTGTCATCATGTGATTTTCTCTGGGATTTGCTAAGAATCTTTCTACCATACCAACTACTAAGGCAATATTAGACATTGTGTGAACTACATATTGTAATTTTACAATCATTGATCTGTATGTGGTTTAATCTACCTTTTTGGAATCATCATTTTTGGAAAGCTTATGTCTACTAGACATAGGTGTTCCAACTAGTCTTGAATCTCCCATTCCAAACTTCTTTAGTATCTCCTTGATATATTTGGATTAATTAATGTAAATACCATCTTTCTTCCACTAGATTTGCAATCCAACTAATAATTTATCTCTCCAAACATAGACATCTCAAATTATTTATTCATCTCTATTGAAAATTTCTTGCATAATGTTGGAAATATAAGAGGAGTAACTGAGAGGGGAGAGGTGAGTTAGTTACTACCAAAATATTTATCCTAGATCCCTTAGATGCCAATATATAATAACTGAATATTGTTGATGCTCGGTAAACACACATAAAATGATGTAACTCAGTAAGTACTGATTATGAAAATCTTTAAATGTTATATGTGATTACCCTTATTTTAACTTAGTTACAAACACATAAAATAGAATAGCATGAACACATTTGGCACCAGGATTTAATGTGGAAACCCAATTTGGGATAAACCACCAATTACAACCAGTTACTATTTTCACTCTTTTGAAGAGAGCCCTGTTAGGAGACAACCCTATTAAAAGATTTAATCATCTTGTTAAGAGTGGCCTTGTTAGAGTCTTAAGACAATTCAATAGAATTGTCACCTTGTTAGAGGATTTACAAATAGCTACTAAACCAACTCTATTAAAAGGTTTATATTACTGCTACAATGGTTAGAGAGTAACAATGAGATGACCTAATTTGAATGCAACTAAATTTGCTAATTACAAATCTCTATTCTATCTTATACTTGATCATTGCTAATCGAATATATCTTTTCTACTCTGTAAGGATATTTTGTTTATCCTTCAAATTTTCTTCCTTTCTTCATCATTAAGTCTTCAATACATTCATAATTTCTTAGTTCTTATTGAATCCACAACTTGACCTTATATTTATATCTTTCATATTATCAAGTCAATTCATATACAACTTTAAATAATTAATATTCATCATCTTAGTTGGCTAGAACCAATAGATAATTTGATTAATCTTAATATGCCAAAATAAGAAAATCTTTCGTTAGCCAACCTAGCTCAATAGATACTAACTTAGAAATAATTTCATGTGTTAACTAATAGAAGCTCAGTTAACACTGCAAACTTGCAAAGATCCTTTGGCAACCAAGTGAGCTCAGTTAATATTGGTTCCATCCAACTTTTCTTCATTAAACTAGTGAGCTTGGTTAACACTCATCTTCTATAGACTTTCCTTCGATGCTCAAGTGAACTCGGTAGATATTGCCTTCTAAACTAGGCAAACATAGGAATGCTTAGTAAACATAGAAAACTGTCTTCACTGCTCGAGTGAACTTGACATATACTAAGTAATAATGATATGATATTTGTGTAACATAAAATACATTACATAATTAATCAATTTTATCCAACAACACAAGTCATCATTTCCTGTAAATAAAGTGTCATCCAAAAATATTTCTGCCAACACAACCTTCTTGTCTAGTCCATCTTTTATGCATAGACTACTATTATCATTTGTTCTTTGAAAAATAATTTTTATCAAGTACTTATGAAGTTTTTTATACCAAGCTTTGGGAGCTTACTTGAGACCATACAATGCTTTATGTAATTTTCAGATCATATCTCTTTTGCTAGGATCTACAAAACCTTCAAGTTGTTCTATGTAGACTTCCTCATCAAGAATTCCATTCAAGAATGAGGACTTTACATCCATTTGATAAAATTTAAATCCTTTGTGAGTTGCATATTCTAGTAAAGTTCTAACACATTCTAATCTTACAATAGGAGCAAATAATTTACCATAATCAATAGCTTCTTCTTGAGAATAACCTTTACAAATTAATCTTTCTTTGTTTCTCCAAACTTCTCCTTCTTCATTTAGCTTATTTTTGAAAACTTTCTTTGTGCTAGTTATATTTTTATCCTTGGGTCTAGGAACAAGAGTCCAAGTCTTATTCTTCTCTATCTATTATATTTTTTCATTCATAGCTTCAATTCAACTTTCATTATACAAAAGCATTTTAAACATTTTTAGGTTCAATTTTAGCAAGAAAACATGTACTTTTCAATTTTTTTCTTATCATTGTTCCATTTAACTTGTCTCCAATGATTTGATCAGGTGCATTGTGCTTTTTGACATATCTTACTAAGATAGGTACCTTAGATTTGGAGTTTGTTTCACTAACCTCTTCACGATTTTCTATATTAAGCTCGAGTTCCACTATTTATGACTCAAGTCCATTGGACTCAATTTTCGTTGGCAATAAATTGATAGCTTCTAACTATGACTTAGGTCCATCACACTATGACTTAGGTTGCACTAGTTTCAAATTGATAGCTTTAGGATATTTTGGGGACTCGGGAGGTGAAGCTTCCTAACTTCTAGATAGATTTGGCAATATACCAGGTTCATAATAAACAAATCTTTTGTAATTCTCAGGTTCTTTGATCCTCTCTTCTTCATTCTTTTTTGCAAACTCATCAATTCTCACATGTGCACTTTCTATAATCTTATGAGTAGACAAATTCAAATATTTGTATGTTTTACTTGTACAGGAGTATCCTAGGAATATGCCTTCATCACCTTTGATATCAAATTAACCTTTCCTAAATTCTTTTAAGATATAAATTTTTCTACCAAATACTTTCAAGTAACTTACATTAGGTTTGTAGCCATACCATAGATCATAAGGAGTTTGATTTGAGTTTTTCTTCAACTATACTCTGTTCAAGGTATGCATTGTGGTGCTGATTGCTTCCTTCTAGTATTTGATTGCAACATTATTTTCTATCATCAATGTTCTTGCACAATCCATGATGGATTTGTTCCTTCTTTTTGCTATACCATTCTTCTGAGGTGTCAAGGGCTGATACTTTTCTTTTAATTCATTTTTCAATGCAAAATTCACTAGATTTATTGGAAATGAATTCACTAGCTCTGTTCAATATCAAACATTTTATCTTCTTTCCAATTTCTTTCTTTATTCTTGCTAGATACCACTTAGATACATAATTACAGTCATCATTATAGAATAATCATTAAAAAAAAGAATAAAATACTTATCTCCATTATAACTCTCTATTCCAATAGGTCCACATAGGTTTGTATGAACTAACTCCAATACTTCTTCTAAATGATAGTCCTTACCTCTAAAACTTGTCTTTCCCATCTTACCAATTTGATAATTTTTGCATAGGCCCCTATCAAGTTTCCTTGGGCTAGGAATACCTCTTACTCTTTTCTTCTTACTTATCTTGATTAGATTATCAAAGTTTACGTGACATAATCTTTTGTGCCATAACTAGCTTTCCTCTACTTTAGCAATAAAGCATGAACTTTCACTGAGATCTAGGTAAAATAGGTTACCTTTTATTTGTTTGCTAGAACCACCTAGATCTCCCTTTCCATCTAGTAGTTTGGCCTTCCCATTCATGAATTCTACCTTCAATCCAATGTTATTCAATTTTGTGCCATACTAAATAGATTATGCTTTAGTCCTTCAACCCAATAAGCGTTATCACATCTGAGTTCATTGGTTAGTGAGATACAACCTTTTCTCTTTATGCAACAAGGTTCATTATTTCCAAATCTCACATTACCACCATCATAATGTTCCATGCGTTCAACTTTTGTTTTATCACCATTCATATGATGTGAGTAGCCGCTATCATTAATCCATGTATCATTCTTGCTAACATGAGAAATCAGTATCATTTCATCTCCTTCATTATCAAATTCATCTTTTACAACAATATGTACCATTTCATCATCTTCATTACTATCTGAATTTTTAGCTATGAAACAAGATTTCTTACCTTCGTCCTTGTAGTCCCTACAATTTTTGAAATCCTTCTTGCCTTTATACCTTTTGTGCTTCTTTTCATTTTTGTCTTCTCTGTTTGGACATCTTGCTGTAATGTGTTGAACTTCTTCGCAAGAGAAATACATTAAAGGAATTTTACCTTTATATTTTCCTTTGCCTTTGGGATATCTTCTTGCAAGTAATGTTTTAATGGCTTCAAGATCAATATAAGAAATTTCTTCCTCTTCACTTTTAGATTGTTTGCTTTTACACCTTTTGGATTTCTTATTGAGTGATATTTTGGCTTCAAATGTAGACTCAAGATTGCTAGAACTAGAAATATAATTATCATAGTTATTTAATTCAAATTTTGTCAACCTTCCAACTAGTGCATCCAAAGTTATCTCATTATTTGGATCACATCTCATCTCTTGAATAGAAAACACTCTGATTGCATAGAGAGGGAGAAGGGTTCTGAGTGTCTTCCTTACCATTGTTACATCTTCAATTTTTCCTCTAGAGGCTTTGATAGCACTGACACTGGGTTTGATTCTTTCAACATATTTTGCAATGTTTTCATCCTCTCTCATTTTCATTTGATTAAACTAATCTCCCAAGCTTTCAAATTTGTCTCTCCTTACATTGTCATCTCCTCCATAGATGACTTTCAACTTAATCCACATTTCATGAGTTAGTTCAAACAATCTTTGACCTCATCAAATTTGGCATAGTTGAGAGATGAACCAATATCAATCATCATGATATTATCACTCTTTTTCTCTAAAATTTCTTCTACAAACATTGTACTGGTAGGAGCCTTATAAGTAGTGTTTAAGTATTTCAAACCTAAATAACTGATGGTTGCAAGATGCAACTTCATAAGTTCTTTCCATGCTGCAAAGTTGTCTCTATTCAACTTGGAAATCTTTCTTTTGTAAGGCATCCTCATCTTTAGCTCAGGTCCTTGAAACCTTATCTGCAAACACCAAAAGCTCTGATACCAATTGTTGAAAATATAAGAGGAATAAATGAGAGGGGAGGGGTGAATCAATTACCAAAAAAATAAATTCCAAATCCCTTAAATTTCAATGCAAATCAAAACTCTGATTAAACTATATTCTATTGTAACTCGGCAAACACACATGCACTTGGTTAACACTAGCAAATGTTGTAACTCGGTAAACACTAAAAGTCAACTTTAAATTAACAATAACTGAATATATTGATCATAATGTGATTAACCTTAACTTTAACTTAGTTGCATACACATGAAAGAAATGGCGTAAACACAATTGAAACCAAGATTTAACATGGAAACCCAATTTGGGAAAAACCACCAATTGCTACTAGTTACTGATTTTCACTCTTTTGAAGTGAGCCCTATTAGGAGCCAACCCTATTAAAGGTTACAAAACACACTATCAGGTGTGACCTTGTTAGAGGATTTAACCACCCTATTAGGACTAGCCTTGTTATAGGTCTTTAGACAATTCAATCTAGAAATGCCACCTTGTTAGAGATGACTTGATTTCTGATACAAGTGAATTGCTGACCTAATTTTTGATATAATTAGATGACCTAATTTATGGTACAAGTGAATTTTTGATTTTAGATATCAATTTTGGCTTTTATACTTGAGCATTCCAGATCGAATGTATCTTTGTATCTCTACAAGAATATTCTGCTTGTCCTTCTAATTCGCTTCCTCTAAGAATCATTAAATCTTCAATTATGTTCCACACATTAAATCCTCAACTTGACCTTATATTCATATCTTACACATTGTCAAATTGGCTTGAACACAACTTAGAATATTATTATTCATCTCCTCAATCGGCTAGAACCAACAAACAAATCAATTGAACTCAATATGCCAAAACAAGAAAATCCTTCTTTAGTCAATCCTACTTAGTACATACTAACTCAAAATGATTTTCCTATGTTAACCAAGTGAACTCGGTTAACACTTTGTATTCATGAATTTCCTTTGGTAACTGAGTGATCTCAGTTAATATTGGTTCCGTCCAACATTTTCTTCATTAATCAAGTGAGCTTGGTTAATACTCAACTTCTATGAACTTTCCTTTGATGCCCAAGTGAACTCACTAGACACTGTCTTTTGAACTAGGCAAACTCTAGAATGCTCAGTAGAAACACAAAAATATCTTCAATGCCTAAGTGAGCTCAACATACATTGATTGAAAATGGTATGAATTTTTTTTAATATCAAAGATAATACACAATTAATCAATTGTTTTCAACTGTACGTCGATCACATGAGCATGTAAAGAAAGAGACAAGTATACAGTGCTATAATCAAATCTAGTGTCTCATATATATCATGATAAATTAGTACAAGTACAATTTGAGATTAAAATTTGGATACACATCTCTCAAAATGGTACATCAAAACTATCACAAGGATTTTTGGATTATGCTACATGTAGACAATAAGAATGAATCCCTCCCTCTTGTATGGGATGTGGCTATGGAGCTAGTGCTTGAGTCCTATCCGAAAAATGCACTAGTCCCTCTAACCTCCTTGCCTTCTTAGAACTGTTTGGAAACTCATTTCCCAGAGGTACAACGACTCTATAAGTTGTGTAATAGTATGGAAACCCCTGTACTAGTCTCTCTCTCTCTCTCTCTCTCTCTCTCTCTCTCTCTCTCTCTCTCTCTCTCTCTCTCTCTCTCTCTCTCTCTCTCTCTCTCTCTCTCTCTCTCTCTCTCTCTCTCTCTCTCCCTCTGCAGCTTCTCACGATGAGAAAAATCATCTATAAGTTGGTAGTCCTACATGAAAATGGTTGTCCCTACCTACTACAACTTTGCCTTCAGGGCCCTAATTCGCTAATCCTTGGGATCCTCCCCTCTAACGTGTAGGTGCCTCTTGCTTCTTCTCCTATCACTACTACCTCTCCCTCTCCATCGAAGGCTGCATTGAAAGACTCTCCTCCTCTGTTGGCTTTTCCTCCTCCCCCTCTGCCCTTTGTGCCCTCTACTATGATCTCATTTGAATGCTGGACAAAACCCAAAAGCTTCTAGCTCCCTCTCTCTCTCTCTCTTAGTGCATCAGGAGTCATGAATCTAGGGAATGGTCATCTCCTCATCTCTCGAGCATAATCAAGATAAACCCATGCACGTGTCTATGTTGGGAGGTAATCCTAGATATTCTTGTGTAAACCCTATGTCTCCTAGAGAAATTCCATATAATCCAAAATGGGAAAGCAACCCATGTCCTCCTCCTCTTAGACCCACACATAAGTTGTGGTGTTTATAGGGATCCTCTGTCTATGTCCAAATTTTCTCCATTGACAACTAATAATAAAATGCCAACTCATCTACAATGTCTCCCACTATACCCTCAATTTTGGTGACTTATATAGGAAGGGTCTAGACATCATGCTTCTTAGGTATCTAGAAATGGATGAGTCTGAAAGAGCAATAGCTGAAGTCAACAAAAAAATTTGTGGGACTCACTCTGGTGGCCTTGCACTTGCTCAAAATCTACTTAGAACTAGTTATTATTGGCCCACTATGCAAGAAGATGTTGCACACTATGCCAAATCTTGTAAGAAATGTCAACTACATGGAAACTTAATTCATGCTCTTAGACGAGAATTGATTCCATCCATCACACACTGGCCTTTTCACTAATGGGCCTTTGATCTAGTTGGCAAGATTCATACCAATTCTTCAGGTAGACACAAGTTTATCACTATGGCTACAAAATATTTTACAAAATGGGTTGAAGTTGTGCCTCTTTCTACTGCTACTGGGAAGTATTTTGCTTTTTAAATTCTGAATCACATCATTTTTCATTATGGCATTCCCTCCTCCATCATTATTGATGATAAGGTAAAATTAAAAAAGGACGTTAGATAGCTCTCTAAGAAGTTTAAGATCAAACAACACTAACCCTCTATTTATTATCCCTAAGGGAATGGGCAAGATGAAGTATCAAATAAGGCATTATTGAAAATCTTGCATATGATTGTACATAAATCAAGAAGAGATTGACATCTGCAAATCAATCTTGCATTATGGGCTTATCGAACTAGCATACACACTCCCACTAGAGCTACCACCTTTGGTCTAGTCTATGGTTCTGAAGTTGCTCTCCCACTAGAGGGTGAGATTCCTTCTTTGCATGTCTCTTTAAAAGGATTGATCATTGATGAAGATTATAAGGAAATGAGAATACATGAGCTTGAAGTCTCGAGTGAATGTTGTAAGGCCACTTTCAATCACATGGGGGCTTATAAATTGATGCATTAATTAACCTTATATTGTATATTAAATTGATTAAATAAAAATAAATATGTAAAATTGATAAATTGATGTATCAATTCTAACCTAGATATATAAAGATATAAATATATCAAATCTTGATCATATAACCATGATGAAGTAAACATCACATAATATATGAAATTCCTGAATAAACAAATAAACTTGTATTTATGAAAAAAAAAACTTGTATATGTATATATGTATGTATGTATGTATGTATGTATATGTATATAGATGTGTGTGTCTATATATACATACATACATGTATATACACATATATGTATATAGATGTATGTATGTATATATACACACACACATCTATATACATATATGTATAGATGTGTATATATGTATATAGATGTATGTATGTATATATATAGACACACACACACACACACACACACACACATATGTATATGTCGTGTGTGTGTGTGTACATCTATATTTATATATCTATATCTATATTTATATCTATATCTATATATGTGTATATATACATCCATATATGTATATGTGTATATGTATATACGTGTGTGTATATAGATATATATGTGTGTGTGTCTATATATATAAAATTTTATAATTACAAGTTATACCAATTATATATTTTTATTTTTCTATTAATTTTATTTATAATATATTCTGATTTAGAATGTGTAAATTATAAGGCAAGAGCCTACAAGACAATGCTATTTGTGAGCCTCTTATCTTGAAGGTCTTAGGTTCAAATATAGTCGAACCTAACAAAAATCATAACAATTTTAAAAAAAAAAAACTTATACCCAATTTTCTATTTAATTAAAAAAATAAAGTAGTAAAATATAAAATAAAAGAAGATTGAAAAGATTGTCAAAATTTTAGCAATAATATACATACTTATTTAAAAGTTGTTTTACTTTCCTTGTTGTGATAAGTATGACTATCTTGATATCAAACCGTTATTTAATATATTTTAATAAAAGAATAAAAGGTAGTTGATATAGAATTCAATTATTTATATTTATATGTAAAAGAATTGCCATTTGATAAAAAGGAAAAGTAATAAGCTAAATTGCAAGACATAAATTTATTATATTCAAGATGAATGATATATTCCATCCACTGGAAATGAAAGTTAATTGAGAATAAAGCCAAAATATGCAGAATCCAGCTGATAGAATTCAGACTATGACACAAAGTGAAATAATTTTAATGGAAAGAAAACTGAAATGGCAGTGCTAATGACTGCTTGCAAATGCAGTTAGAAAGGAATATGAACAAATGATTTCCATATGGAAAAGCAACTAAAATGACAGTGCTAGTGATCAGTGCTTGGAAACACAATTTGAAAAGAGAATGCCTCCTTTCTTCTATAAAAATGTGAAGTAAAGAGATGCTTCAAGTTGTGTTCGTCCATTAAAATCTGAAGCCCTTTTATTTCAAAGATCTGGAGCTGTCCTTCAATGGCTGTCAGTTCCTGAGGGTCTCCCAAGATAGGCGCAGGCAATAACAGTTACATTTTCAATCTACAAATTAAAAACATGATAATCTTATCAAATTTCTATTACGGTTTTGAAAGAAATAACAAAATGGTTGATTTGGATTAAACAACTTAAGCGATGAGAGATATCAAGTTTCTATAATCTATTATAATTATTTTTATAAATTTCTAGATTCGATTTTGTGTATGTTTTTATTCATCACTCTTTTTGATCTATCATCAAGGTGAAACAAAGCAAGAGATCCACATTCTATTATGCATCTCTTGCTTTGCTTCATCCTGATAATGGACCAAGTAATGTAATCTGAAAAATCCATGCTTAAAAATATACATACAATTGAATCCAGAAATCTATAAAACTAAGTCAAGAAATACTCAAAATTTAAGTAAATGTTTCAAATCCTACTATATTGTCATACTATATGATCTATTATGAAATTAATTCCAATAAAACTAATTGCGCTCTATCCTACATAGCCACACGCAATTAGCAGCAATGTTTCAATCTACGAAACAAAAGTATAATCTTATTATACTACCATTAGGATTTTAAATAAACATTTCAAAACAGAGATCACGGTACATAATAATATGAGACTAATCTAATGAAGCTTTGCTATAACACGAGATTTCATTGATCAGTGGCGGTTAAAGATATCATCATTACTAGCCATCAACTTTGTTTTGTAATCTGTTCTTACAGCATATCATCTATATTCAAAAAGTCCCAGTCCCCATTTTCCTAATTAAGGATTTGAAAGATTTTAAAATCAAAATAATTTAGCATGAATGAACTATGATCAAGTTTATCTTTTATTTCAGACTGTTCCAAAGTCTATCTAGCGGAATCATCTTTAAAGGTGCATCTATTTTTTTAATGCTAATATTGGCGTCCACAGAGTGATTGATATGCATTGTGGTTGAGATCGATAGGGCTGCTTTGGCAGAGAATATAAATTTGATATAGATTTTGTCAACTATAACTATGACTTTTATAAGATGGATCAGGGAGTATCGATAGTTGCAATAAGTAGCGGAGATGAAATGTGACCAATCAAGGAAAAGGGTTCAAGGTGGGAATGAATGGGTATATATATTGTTCCGCACAATCTATTGGAACAAATTCTGAGTGCTATTTATGATGGATAGGCAGAGGACAAAAAATAAACGCAAACAATACGATGTGCTACTACATAATAAACTATGTTATATTTCATTCCACCATTGTGTCCATCCCAATTACATTACATGTTGCCTTTATTTATAGAGATCTTAAATTATTTTTAGAAACATCTACATTAGCCGACATAGGAGAAATAAACTTTTTCTAGAACTATCTACAACTTTCAAAACTTTACCTAACCCTATACGGCTTCCAGAACTTTACCTAACCCTATTCGGTAATCCTCTTGAAATTTTCAAAATCTTTTATTGTTCATTTACAATTCATTTGAGTTGAAATTACACATTCCAAAACTCTCCCTTAATTTCAACCTCAAATGTTATTACATACAAATGTCAAAATGCTTTCTTTTGCCGAATGCCAATATGCCATTTTCCAATAATAATGCCTTTGTTAATGCATGCCTGTCACTTGCCTCATCTGCCACAAATGCCGAAAATCTTTTTTCTTCTTTGATGCCATGCGAAAACCTTTTTCTGCTTTGATGCCATGCTGAAAACCTGTTTCTTCTTTGATGACTTGCTCTAATCCTTTTCCAAATTTTGTTGTATTTCTTCTTACTCTTGAACATTTATACTTAAACAAACTTTTGATCATACTTGTAATTTTCTGCCAATTCGATCCATAGCTCCATCCAAAGTCCATTTTTAAGCACTTGTCCATACAAATATTTTTATAGTACTTATTCCAACACATCTTTTCACTATGACTCTCTAAGCCACAAATATTACATGGATGTAGATCTCAACATTTGTCTTTTGTGTGTCCTTTCCTGTTACAATGTGAACATTGCAAAATATTTATGCCTTCAATTGATTCTCTTAAACTTTTATTCATCTTTCCACTACCTACATCATATCCAAGATCTGCATATTTTGGACTTACTGTAGTCTCAATTGGATTCCTTATTCCCTGTTCATTCTTTCCATAATCTTTAAGCCAATACTATTATTATCATAACAAACAAGATCTGAAAACTTCTTTTCATCATGAACACTTTCAACTTCATAAAAATCACAGTTCTCAATCCCATAATCACTTAAATCATTTGTGTCACAAAATACATCACACAAAGATGGATTAAACTTTAAATTTCTACTCTCTTGCTTTAGATTAAACAATTCAATCTTCAACATACTATTTTCCTCTTCCATTTTCTTCACCTTTTCTTCTAAAGCTTTGTTCTTTTTTTCAACATCATCAAACATTTTTAACTGTTCTTCTAAATCTTTATTTCTAATCTTAATATCATCAAACAACTTTATTTCTTGTTCTAGTTCTTCATTTGCATTTATATAAACACTCATTTGATTTAGAAAACTCTGCCTTTCTACACTTAGTTCATTTCTTAGCTTTGTCAATTCTCCTTGCAAAACATCATTTTCACACAATAATTTTACATTTTCTTTCTTCACCTTCATTAATTTTTCTTCTAAATTAGTTGTCTTCTCTTTCCGAACTCTACTACCTTTTTCCATTGAAACACAAGAATTTAACACACTTTGTTCTTCTTTCCTTTTAATAGCAATAGAGGAATTTCTCAACTAAAATTAAATAAAAATTTGTACCATACCTATTTGCCAAATCCTTTCTCTTCCTTAGATCTTCAGCTTTGCTCTCATTTTCCCTTTACCCACAAGGACATCTTCTCATAAAACAATGTCCATATTTTCTACTACACAACACTTCCTTGTCTTTTATTACACAAATCAATTCTCCTCCATATTTCAGCAGCACCAAAACATTGCTTCTTGTTTAATCAACAATTTGTCCACCTAGTTCTTTTATCACAATCTGAAATTCTATACAACCTTCTATCCAACCAGGCTCTGATACCAATCTGATGGATAGGCAGAGGACAAAAAATAAACACACAGAACAATACGATGTGCTACCGCACAATAAACTATGTTATACAATCTGATGGATAGGCAGAGGACAAAAAATAAACACACAGAACAATACGATGTGCTACTGCACAATAAACTATGTTATATTTCATTCCACCGTTGTGTCCATCCCAATTACATTACATGTTGTCTCTATTTATAGAGATCTTAAATTATTTCTGGAAACATCTACATTAGTCGACATAGGAGAAATAAACTTTTTTTAGAACTATCTACAACTTTCAAAACTTTACCTAACCCTATTCGGTAATCCTCTTGAAATTTTCAGAATCTTTTATTATTCATTTACAATTCATTTGAGTTGAAATTACACATTCCAACAATTTATAACTAAATAGTTTGAATCAAATTATATGTTCTATTAATGAAACTAAAAATTATAGAATATTTCAAATCACACCATACCATACCTCTTGTCCTAAGATCTGATTCTCCTGCTGATAATGGTTTATGTTTGAAATCATCTGTTGCACATCCTGAGGTGCTATACATGTTTCACAGGTAGCGTTGGTAAGTGTATGGAAAAGTAACATGTTTTCATCATGGAGCATTTGGTTTTCCTCATGAAGAGTGCAGGTGTCACTACGACTTTCCTGACCCTACTCCACACTCCAAAAAACAATAATACAGTTAGGTTATGATCTAACATTGTAGATTTGAATGTTCATGAATTCATTCAGTAAAAACATATTGATTGATAACCTTTATCATAGTTCTCCTATTTTGAAACCAGAACTTGATTTGTTGCCAGGTGAGATCCAATTGATTGCTCAGTTCAGCTCTCTGTTTCTCATCAGGATGTGGGCACTGATTGAAATATCTGCATAAGAGAGAGAACTCATGAATATTACAATCTGTAGCATACTTCAAAAATAATTGTTAGTGTAGGAAATTATTGAAAGGGGTGGATGAAGTTAATGACCTTTCCAAATACTGAGTCTGTTCAGGGCTCAAACGTTGATAGGGTTTTCTTGGTTTGTTTCTCATCTCATCATTGCTAGACATCTGTTTGCCTCTGCCCATGCTTTCCATTTTTCTGTTTCACTATTTGCCCTAACTCTATTTATGTCTGCTTGTGAAATGAAGATAGTTTACACGGCTAAACTATCATTTAAATAGGACATCTTAAAGTTAATTTTAAGGTAAAAGTGTTAAATAGTTAAAATTGACTAACTTTTTTTATGGACTTGATTGGTTCTTAGTATGGGTCACCCTTAAACATCACAGACTAAAGATAAAATTAAACTTAAAAAGTAAGACAATTTTACTTATTTAACACTTAAATCTAGGAATGAAGCCATCCTCTGTGATTTTAAGTCAACCTCTTAGTGTGTTGTTTAGGGAGAACCCTATGAAAGTATTTACATAATAAAAACCTAAAATTTCCTTAAAAGATACAAACTACTATAAAAAAAAAAAATCATTTGTAACATAGTATAATGGTTAAATCACATTCTTGTTAGAATCATTCATATTGTAATTTTAAATAAGTTATTGTGATCATCAACAATGTACAAAATCATGCATTTAAATTTTCAAAATATTTTTCTACTACCAATTAAATGAAAATGGGGCTCTTAGAGATTTTACCTCCCTCTTTTTTGTATCTTGGCGAGGGTTGTTCACTTATTCTAAGGTGCTTGCCTTAGTATAAATCTAATGTTAAAATAATAAATGTATCATAATATACAAAATATTTTAATCACAAATCTTATATAGTTAAATTCTATTCATATATATCATCTATACCATTGTAAATAAATTATAGTATGAAAATAAAAATATTTAAATAATAATAATATATAATAGTTTTTCTTAAAATATTATATAATATAAGTATAGATAATATTTTAAAAAACTTCTAAACTAACTTACTCACAAAATATATAATAGAAACTATGTAGTTAAAAAACTTGCATCTAACTATGCATTTTATAATTAAATTTCAAAATGATAAATTTAAACATGTAAAAACAATTTTTTTTAAAAAAAATCACGAGTTAAGACATGAAATACAAAAATTGTCATAAGTTAGCCTATTGCCAAGTACTAAAAATGAGAAATAATATAATAAACTTTGAACCACAATATCTTAGGAAACACAAAGAAATCCAGCTCAATCATCTTCCTTTAACCAAACATTTAAGTAAACTCTCATATATATTGAATAAAATGAAAAGAAAAAATTAGTAGAAAACATGAGGTATACAATATAAAATTCAAACAAATCCAAGTCACTAATATAGCTTGACAAAAATATTAATGTTAATAAAAAATGATAAAGTAAAATTTAGGTCACTAATATATCTTGATCCAATATTTATCTTAGTCAAAATTAATAAAATAACCATTAATGCTATACTAGCAAGAGAACAATCACATTCATGTCATAATCAAATTTGACCCAAACATCATCTCAAATAAATGAAAATATAAATATAAAAAATAATCATTAAGGTTTTAATACCTTAATAATACCATTAAATCATAGCCACTAATCAAACTTGACCTAATCAATAATTTATTTTAATTAAGTAGTATAAAAATATAGATCTATTGAGAACATATTTAATCATTACTTATAATCAAGAAATAAATTAAACACATAAATCATAGCCACTAATCAAACTTGACCTAATCAATATTTATTTTAATTAAGTAGTATAAAAATATAGATCTTTTCAAATTAGGGACATATTTAATCATTACTTTTAATCAAGAAATAAATTAAAAACATATATTAATATTCATAAAAATAGTAATGTATTATATGAATTTGAAAAAATTGGAAGAAAGTAAGTATTTCCAATCAACTAATCTAGTTTTAATATATAAGGTAGTTAAATATATCCTAATACATAAAAATAGTTATTCATAAATTTATAAATAAGTTCATCAAAATGGTAGAAACGTTAAATACTAATAAAATTTTATGATTAATCTAAAATAAATCAATATGGATAAGTTTCCCTATAAATCAAATGAACCAATCATTAGGAGACAAATAATTTAAATAATAAATAAAATTAGTAAATTAATATATAAACTTTATAAATAATGTTTGATTAATCAAAAAATAATTTATTATGATTGATTAATAATGTTAAACTAATTCACTAATGGTGCAAAATAAATACAATAGTTTTGACCTTTCAAATGACATAAACCTCTTAATTTTGTTGCACTAATATATTTGGGCCTCTTTTTAGATGAGCGCGATCAGTGCAGGGGACACCGACACATTTGTGTCAAATTGTCTTTTTAAAAAAAAAAAAAAATTGCAATTGTGTTAGATAGCATCACAATTGTGAAAGCAATTAAGATCCTAGAGTCAACAAGGCATTGACAATCAATCAAGATAAAGAAGCATTGGAATTGACATCATACCCTTAGAACATTGTAAGTTCAATGGCTCTTCTACGCATCTTCTAGATAGGTTTCTTGTAATCTTTTCTCAAGGGAAACCCCATATGTTATGCAATGTCTATGCATTTCCTTCAATTTTTTTTGAATTTTTGATCTAGTTTACCTTTCAACAATCCATCCTTCCTACTTTTACAAGGAGAGATGATCCAATTCTCACTTTCCTCTAACCACACTATTTTTTTTGGTTTTCAAAGAAAGATATTGTCATCTCACTCATGAGATCAAGGTGAAATTATGGAACTCTTTGTCCATCTTGAAGAAGAGAATATTTAGGGCTCCTAGTTGCCTATAATCTAGTTCATTCATCTCTACAAATAAGGGATCAAATCCAATGAATGCCTAGGGATTAGCGGTCTTTTAACATTTCTAGATCCCCATCTAGGAGCTAGTTTTAGGGAACTATACAAGATATATAGGATATGAGGATATTAGAAAATAAATTGCAAACACAAAATGATGCAACGACCACATATTTTCTGTTAAGGACCATAAGGTTCAAGTTCATGACTAAGGTGATCTTCTAGAATAAAAATGATTGTTCAATGTTTTCCATTGGTTATTTTTGTGATGTAAGAATAAGTTCTATTAAATTGTAGAAAAATGTAAAGCTGCATATAGGACACGGACTTGAAGATAATGGTCAATATGCTATGACTAATAATATGAGTTATAAATTATAATGATTCCAAAGCCTCCTATGCTACACATATAGACTAAAAATATAGGTCTTATTTTTTCCCAAAAAGTAACACAAGATAATACTCAAGAAAAAATTTTAATGCAAGATTGACAATAAGAACACATGCAAAACCTAAATAAAACTAAATAAAATGAAGAAACTTTGAATCCAATTTCAACTCAAATATCTCTCTGTATATTATTGATACAAAAGGTTCTACAACAATAGTGATATACTAATATTAATGAAAACCCAAGAAAAAGTTGAAAGAGAAAGGTATGAAATAAGAACACCATATAAAGGAAAACATATACTCCAACGTTGAACACTTGATTTCAGAGAAAAGAAATTTAAGGAGGCATAATTTTCCTACCTTGAAAATTCTGCATCACATTCATAGAAGTCCAAAAATAATATTGTAAGATGGAAAAGGTCCTTGGTTGATACAAGAATTATTGCTCATAGTTTAGGATGAACACTTCTCTCTATATTTTCTTCAATTTATTTTTTCTTACGTAAATATAAAAAATTGAATTCTTATCTCATCTACTGTAAAATAATATAGGAACACTTTTTATATATAATGTTCACTATATTACATACACTAGAGCTATTAAAATAGTTCTATTACTTTATTACCTAATTTTGGAGAAACATAAACATATTTGATCAAACTAGTGTAAATGTCTGAGGACCTTTAAGGATAATCTCAACATTATTAAAATTCAACATTTGGTACCTTAAAGCTTATAATTCACACCCTCTAGAGTTTATAATGTTCATAGTATAATAGGATACCCAATTCAACTATGCCACCAAATAGTATAATGTAAAATTTGAACATAAGTGGCTATGCTTGTTCGAAAGATCTCATTATGGCTTGTCTTGATACTCTAAAGCAAGTTACCACAACTAAACCTTGCAGACAAATAAAATGTGTAGTGTCTGCCCTTGGTTTGCATTTTGTTATCATTGCTGAATTCTTTTAGAGCTAGTTTCATGTTGATGGTTAGTAACATTATTATGAGATTATCAGATATTGTGCTATGGATTCAGTTGATATGTGATGAGATTACTTAGACTCTAGATTTCATGTATGTATGACGATTATTTTCAGTGTTTGCAGTTATTAATGATGATTAGTAAGATGATTTATTATTATATGTATTTTCTTATGGATACTTACCCCATACTTGCATGTGTATGGTGTGCATGTTTGCTTTGTGTGTTTGCTTTTGTATGGTGTGTCTGATGTGGTTAAGGAAGGGAGTCGTAGTCACCTGCTAGTCAGGATCTACACGATGCACCACTTCTTGCCATTGCCTGTTTAGTTTAGTATATATTGTGCTTGTACATGCATGATTTTTATGCAGGTTGCAGGTACCGGGTATCAACTTCCTTGAATTGCCAAGATGAGCGTACCCTATCACATTATCTCAATGATAAGAGAGGGGAGATAAATTCTCAAGTCCAAATTCCAACCCTTTAAGCCATTTGTTCTAATTGAAAAATTAGGACAAGTATCTGGGTTGCGTACCCTCTGAATGTGTCAGATGATGTAATTCGTGATATAAACCCCTTGGTTTGATTTGTATGTATATTGGCTATGATGGGTTTTTCGTATTTTTACCTTTGTGAGTCTTTGGAGTATTTTCTATTAATTAAGCTTAATTAAAAGATTTAGTTAATGGTTTAATTTAATAGAAAAATTATATGATATTTTGATATTTATTTTATTTAATTAATTAGGAAATTAATTAAATAAAATAATTTAATTGGAAAATAAAAGTTATAATATTAAATTTAGAATGTGACAATATTTATTTTAATAATAATATATTTGGAACTCATTTTTAATAGATGACTAAATAATATTATTATTAAAGCTAATAAATATTTTAGCAATAAAGTTTTGGAAAATAAAATTTAAAAGTGAAAATATATTTTAAATTATTAAAAGATTCTAAATCTCATATGATTAAAATATAAATATATTAAGATTTAAAAGTGGAGATAATAAAGTTAGTGCATGAGACTTAATAAATAAATAAATTAAATTGAAAAAAGTAAAGTAAATTAGAGTTATAAGCTTGCATGGAAATTAACATGTGTTAACAACACGGAGGTTAGTGCATCAATTAAGCACAAGGTGTCTACAATTCTATGACTCATCAAAAAAGAATTGGAAAAGACCCATGCTTGGTGACACCTTTCAGCGGTTTCAAAAAGCATTCCAAAGGTTTTTTGAGAGCTCTTGATATTCAGGCATTCATAGAAGCTTAAAAGAAAAGCTTTATGGAAGCTACAAGTTTAATGGAAGCTACAAGCTTAATTGGAAACCACGAGTTACAAGCAAAAATAGAAGCTTCAAAGCTTACATGCATGGGAGAAGATTCATATGCTCATATATTTTCTACTTGCTTCTATGCTCCTTCTAGCATTTCTAATCACTTAGAGGATTCGATCGGCTTGGATTCTTGAAAGAATTGCAAATGATGGAGATGGAAGAGATTTTCTATGGACTTTTGAGGCATAGAAAATTAGCATCAGTGTCCAGGTGCACTCATGATATACTCATATATCTTTTGCACACTTTCTCTTCCTGTCTTCATCATATCTGTTTTATGTGTCTGAATACTCTCTATGATTGAATCTACTATTTGAAATTGGAATCTAGATATTTTATTTGGATGAGAAGAAAATAATAGAGAAAATCTTAGATCCAATTAAGGAGAAATAATTAGATCTTAATCGGGTTTGGGTTCGAATTTATATTGTGAAATTAGATAGACAAGATTTGGAATTAAAATAGAAATTTTATGGTGAAAATTCGAATGATTAGATGTAATCTTTCTATCAATTATATTTTTAGATGCATATGAACAAACCCTTTTATGGTTAAATTTAGAGAACAATTATTTTAAGAGAAAATTCTTAATTCATCACAAATTGTTCTGTCGCTGCCTCTTGGATAGACCCGAATTCAATCATTCATAACTTTTTATCGGGATCGAATTTATTCGATTGCTCCAATCAAAATCGATGCAACTTGGCCCTCTCCAACATATTTAAATTTCAGCCCGATCCAAAGGTTTATTAGGGAGATATGACCGTCGTACTGGGACTATTTTATTCAAGAACAGATGTCTCTTCATTTTCCATAACTAAGAGTTCTTTATGCTTAAACGTCACAAAAATAATATATCAAAGTAATATAATTAGAATTTAATTAGTCTAAAAGACTAATAAGAATGTTCTAAATGAATTAATGGAGATTTTTAATGGAAAGTTTGTGGATGGAGCTAATGGATAGAGATATTGAATTCAATAGAGAATAGATGACTTTTAATATTAATTATTTAATGTATATTAAATACTATTTAATATATAGTTAAGGGGTAGTAAAAGTGTTTAATGATGATTATTAATAGACTCAAATTTTAATGATATTGGATTTAGATTTAAATAAGAATTATTATATTAACAAGGAGTCATAGTTACATTATAACATTGTTATAACATAGCTACGATTTGAATTATTGATATGCCTTAAAGGTTAGTTAAATAATAACTAATGGGGCTTATGGAAACATAGTTTGATGAGTTTATTATTTATTAATATTTGTTAGGTCTAACAAACTATTAATAAATAATTGTTTAAATAGTTATCAGCAAATTTGATTAGAGATAATCTATTGGAGATTATTCAATGAATTAAAAATATTATTGCAATCTTCCCTTATTAAAATCTTATTAATATGCATTAATTTTATATGGTCTATTATCTAATCTAATTAAATCAAATTTAATTAAAATTAGTTAATAGTAGAAGAAGTGTAGTTAATTATTAGTCAATCTAAGTAAATGGATTAAAAGAAAAGAGATTTTAATATAGTTTATATAGTGGACTTTTTATAATGTATATTGAATACTATTAAACAATTTTAGAGTTGTTTAATGAAGATGATAATGCTAAAAATTTGAAAATTATTCATGTTAAAATCTACAATGAGTCGTATTGGTTTGTGATAAGGATTTTTTTCAAACAACTTTTGTATAGACAAAATATTATTAGAACAATTAGAAAATGGAGTCTAATGGTTGATTTTAATATTGATTAAATAATTCTAAGATGATAAGTTATATTATGTTGATTTAAATTTAAAAATTCTAAATGATATTAGATTAAGATTGAATTATTATGTTATTGGTTAATACGCTTGAATACCTTAATGGTATTAAAAGTTAGCTAATGAAGTTCTATGTAAAAGTTCTCTAGATTGATTATTTATAGTTATGACAAGTTTATTATTTATTAATTTTTGTTGGGTTTAACAAACTATTAAGAAAAAATAGTATAAATAGTTTAAATAGTTATTAATTAATATGAACAAAGTTACTCTAAAAGAGATTAGTTAATGATCGAAGTACTGTAAAAGATATTAATCAAATTGAATTGGTTAATAATTTGGAAGATTATCAGTTAAATGAATCAACGTACATAGAAAAAACTTATTTGAGATAATAATACCTGGTATTGAAGATTTATTATAACTTCTTATTATTAAAATATAAATGAAAAAATTGTTGCAAAGTGATGTATGTGATTATTAAAGATTTAATAATAAGATTTCCAATATAGCTTGTCATTAAATATTAACAAGTTATTATTATTGAATTATTAATATGATCATTTGAGTATTGAATTATAGTTGACTTTTAACTTACAGAATTCTAGTTAGTTATTAGTCAACTGATGTTAATTAGAACGTTCCTATGGTTATACAATTATTAATTAAATCAATTAATGAGAGTTAATTAGATTTAATTAATAATTAAGTTATGTAATTTTGATATAATTCTTTTAACGAAATTGTAGATTATCTATATTGAAGTTGATAGGTCTTATTCTTATGACTTAAATTATGACTTTAGATATTGTATGGTTGTCAACGATGGTGACGATTAAATTCAAAGACTCAAACTTTAGTAATACTCAATTAAGTTTCTAATTGAAAACTAAAAGATGTTAATAGGTCATGGATGGTGTACCTATGTTAATGGATTGAGATAAATAAAGTTATAATCTCTTATTCGAAGAATGATAATTGGTCCTCTTATAATATAACGAATAATGATCTTAGAAAAGTTGAAAGGTTAATCAATTAGAATATGGATCATGGTTAAATAAGAGAACAATTTAATTAAAAGTCAATAATGATCAGTTTAGTGAATATTTATCCTTAAGTTATTCTTTAAATATAATTCTTATTAATGGAAGGATAATGTTATCGGAGAACAAACGGGTTGACTTGTAGGTCAAATGATGAAACTGGAGACACTTGAAAATATACTCGCAAACAGAAAACTAAAAACCTCTACACTTGATTCAACTATGTAAGATAGCAAAACCAAAACATGTGTTTGCATCGTGTATTCTTTATGCTTCTTATTTTGAATTTTTGGGTTGACTAGTGTTGACCAATTTTAGGTTGTTACCAGAGGCTCGGGGGTTAAGAGATGTGTTGGCAGGTTGATCTTATTTGGTCTCAATCTTTATAAGCCCAACCATGGTAATGTGATCGTATGCTCTATGAAATGTTTTTATTTACTCATTGTTATTATTCGTCAGTCTTCATGTGTGAAGCTGAGATGTATGCATATGAAACACTTGAGCTAATCATTTTTGAGTCATCGATTAGTTATCCTTGGATTACTTTCTAGTCACCATGATGGGACTAAAATGTGGATTTATTCTTGATGATGTCATGTTGTGACATGTTTGACTCAACCATTTTGGAGTCTTCGATCAGTATGATTTTGAGATATTCTTGGTTGCTTGTTGAGAACCAATGATTATGGTGATTTATTTTGAGATATATTTTGGTTATTGAAAACCAATAGATACTTATGATTATTAGTGATGCCTTCAGTTGCCAATAGAAAACTGTTGTGGTCATGATTTTCTATGGATGCTTTTCGAATGCTCATGGAGATTTGATGATTCTTATCTTGGAGATTTGATGATTCTTATTATGGATATTTGATGCCTATTTGATGATTCTTTTTATGGATTATCTTTTGGATTTTCTTTACAATCGCTTATATAGGACTGTGGTGATTTATGATTTCATGAGCCTAGGGTAGGTAATCTACTTGTAGTGTCGGGAAGTGGCTTGCAATGGGGGCCGGGGCCCTAAGAGGCTGCTAGGGTAACTCATTGTAAGTTGGATTAATAAGTGATAACATTCACACCTAATACTAACTGAATGAACCTAAAAAGATAAGAGTTTTGGTTCTCGCCCATGCCTTGAGTGCTTGTATAGGCTAGGATGGGAGTAGTGAGAACGCATGGTTGCGACCTTACATTCCATAGTATGCCTTGTCAATATGAGAGGATACTAGTGGCCGCATGAGATCTGTATGGACCCGTGGAGTTTAGCTAATTGCCAGGATAACTTGTACGAGATAAATGTGATGACACTTTCTCGCTTGCATAGTAGGTTTCCTACATGTCATTGTGTGCCTCTGAGAATTAGATGTCGATTTTTGTGTGTAATTGGAACCTTTGAGTAAGTATAATTTTAGGATTCCTGAATTATAGGGATTTATGCTATGTGATTTTGATAGCCTGCTTGGGACTTGAGATTATCTCCTTAGCACGGTGGGAGTGGACCTCTTAGGTACCATGTGGTCGGGTGGAAGTGTAGTTTCCACTCTTATCATTTGAGATTCATTGAGACATCGTGGCTGATGCGTCCTTTGTGATGGTGGATATGTATCCTTTCATTGATGATTAGCATATGTTAGATGATGTTATCTTATGCTTTTATTTGCATGTAGATTACTTTCTGCATATGATGTTGTATATGTTAGGAGTGACATTCCTATTATGTTAATATCGATGATCTCTTCGGTATTTTGGGATGTTACGCACGGAGGGATGGTTAGGGCCCACGATGGTCTAATGATGCTATTAACGGTTGGGAGGAACCGTGCACTTAGTTTATTTTGTTTGACCTTTATGATGGATGTATATGTCTTCTATGATGATGTATCATGTGATTATCTTTACTTTGATGTATCATGGATTAGAATAGGATGATGTTCCTTATTCTACATATGTATATTCTTTGAGCTTGTCACACCCTATGACATGTATAGAGGATGAATGAGTATTTGAAATGTAATATTTAAACATTAGACTTATCATTATTATTTCATGTGGATGTTGTACTAGATGGATTCATGTATGTAATTCAACGTTAAGGGATCTTTAAAGAATGTAATCGGTTATGTATGTTATGTTTACTTTCAGATGGACATTGCTATTGCTTCCATTATTAAGTACAAGTTATATGTGGTATTTACTTTCATGTTATTTTTAAAAATAAAAAAAAATGTTATCAAATTTAGTGAAATTCTAGGTTAATTCTTTGGTTCCTTTGGCGGGGCATTACATTTGGTATCAGAGCTCGAGTTTCAACATTGGGAGCTCTGGGTATATTGGAATGTCACTAGTTATTAACTAGTTAAACAAAATAAAAACTTTGAACTATCATGTGTATCTCTTTCAAACTAGGTGAACTGAAAACAGAATTTAAAACTGTTACTTGCATATTTTTCATACTTCAACACTTAGTTTTCAAAATTGAAAATTCTACTGAAAACTTAAATGAGGGAAAAACTGAAAATTGAAACTTATTCTAGTTGAAAAACATGTATCTTTTATCTAAGTTTCAAAGTAGTATACCTTTGTTGATCTTTGCAAGCATTAAGTTGCTCTTGTTTAGAATGTATTAAGGGATATATTTCAGTAGTTGTTAAAGGAATGATGTTGGATCGATATGGTTTTTGGTTTACTATTAAACCAGAATCATATTACTCTAAGTATGTTGTAAAATTTTCAGTGGAATAATATTCCCCTGTAAGGAGGAAAAGGGTTCAATGGGACTCGCATAGTGAGTATCTTAGCTTTTCATTCTTGTAGGCTTCTAGGAGTAAGCCTAATCCCAAGGGGGGTGGATGTAGTGTCTGCCCCTGGTTTGCATTTTGTTATCATTGTTGAACTCTTTTAGAGCTAGTTTCATGTTGATGGTTAGTAACATTATTATGAGATTATCAGATATTGTGCTATGGATTCAGTTGATATGTGATGAGATTACTTAGACTCTACATTTCATGTATGTATGATGATTATTTTCAGTGTTTCCAATTATTAATGATGATTAGTAAGATGATTTATTATTATATGTATTTTCTTATGGATACTTACCCCATACTTGCATGTGTATGGTGTGCATGTGTTGCTTTGTGTGTTTTCTTTTGTATGGTGTGTTTGATGTGGTTAAGAAAGGGAGTTGTAGTCCCCTGCTAGTCGGGATCTACATGATGCACCACTTCCTGCCATTTCCTGTTTAGTTTAGTATATATTGTGCTTGTACATACATGATTTTTATACAGGTTGCAGGTACTGGGTATCGACTTTTCTGAATTGCCAAGATGAGCATACCCTATCACATTATCTCAATGATAAGAGAGAGGAGATAAATTTTCAAGTCTAAATTCCAACCCTTTAAGCCATTTGTTCTAATTGAAAAATTAGGACAACTATCTGAGTTGAGTACCCTCCAAATGCGTCAGATGATGTAGTTTGTGATATAAACCCCTTGATTTGATTTGTATGTATATTGGCTATGATGGATTTTTCGTATTTTTACCTTTGTGAGTCTTTAGAGTATTTTCTATTAATTAAGCCTAATTACAAGATTTAGTTAATGGTTTAATTTAATAAAAAATTTATATGGTATTTTGATATTTATTTTATTTAATTAATTGGAAAATTAATTAAATAAAATAATTAAATTGGAAGATAAAAGTTATAATATTAAATTTAGAATGTGACAATATTTATTTTAATAATAATATATTTGGAATTCATCTTTAATAGATGACTAAATAATATTATTATTAAAGCTAATAAATATTTTAGCAATAAAGTTTTGAAAAATGAAATTTAAAAGTAAAAATATATTTTAAATTATTAAAAGATTCTAAATTTCATATGATTAAAATATAAATATATTAAGATTGAAAAGTGGAGATATTAAAGTTAGTGCATGAGACTTAATAAATGAATAAATTAAATTGAAAAGAGTAAAGTAAATTGGAGTTATAAGCTTGCATGAAAATTAACATGTGTTAACAACACGGGGGTTAGTGCATCAATTAAGCACAAGGTGTCTACAATTATATGACTCATCAAAAAAGAATTGGAAAAGATCCATGCTTAGTTGGTGACACCTTTCAGTGGTTTCTTGAAGCATTCCAAAGGTTTCTTGAGAGCTCTTGATATTCAGGCATTCATAGAAGCTTAAAAGAAAAGCTTTATGGAAGCTACAAGTTTAATGGAAGCTACAAGCTTAATGAAAGCCACGAGTTACAAGCAAAAATAGAAGCTTCAAAGCTTACATGCATGGGAGAAGATTCATATGTTCATATATTTTCTACTTGCTTCTATGCTCCTTCTAGCACTTCTCATCACTTGGAGGATTCGATCGGCTTCGATTCTTGGAAGAATTGTGAATGATGGAGATGGAAGAGATTTTCTATGGACTTCTGAGGCATAGAAAATTAGCATCAGTGTTCACGTGCACTCGTGATATTCTTATATTTTCTTTGCACACTTTCTCTTCCTGTCTTTATCATATCTGTTTTATGTGTCTGAATACTTTCTATGATTGAATATACTATTTGAAATTGAAATCTAGATATTTTATTTGGATGAGAAGAAAACAATAGAGAAAATCTTAGATCCAATTAAGGAGAAATAATTAGATCTTAATCGAGTTTGGGTTCGAATTTATATTGTGAAATTAGATAGACAAGATTTGGAATTAAAATAGAAATTTTATGGTAAAAATTCGAATGATTAGATGTAATATTTCTATCAATTATATTTTTAGATGCATATGAACAAACCCTTTTATGGTTAAATTTAGAGAACAATTATTTTAAGAGGAAATTCTTAATTCATCACAAATTGTCCTGTCGCTACCTCTTGGATAGACCCGAATTCAGTCATTCATAACTTTTTATTGAGATCGAATTTATTCGATCGCTCTAGTCAGAATCGACACAACTTGGACCTCTCCAACATATTTAAATTTTAGTCCGATCCAACGGTTCATTAGGGAGATATGACCGTCGTACTGGGACTGTTTTATTCAAGAACGGATGTCTCTTCATTTTCCATAACCAAGAGTTCTTTATGCTTAAACGTCACAAAAATAATATATCAAAGTAATATAATTAGAATTTAATTAATCTAAAAGAGTAATACGAATGTTCTAAATGAATTAATGGATATTTTTAATGAAAAGTTTGTGGATGGCGCTGATGGATAGAGATATTGAATTCAATAGAGAATGGATGATTTTTAATATTAATTATTTAATGTATATTAAATACTATTTAATATATAGTTAAGGGGTGGTAAAAGTGTTTAATGATGATTATTAAGAGACTCAAATTTTAATGATATTGGATTTAGATTTAAATAAGAATTATTATATTGACAAGGAGTCATAGTTACATTATGACATTGTTATAACATAGCTACGATTTGAATTATTGATATGCCTTAAAGGTTAGTTAAATAATAACTAATGAAGCTTATGGAAACATAGTTTGATGAGTTTATTATTTATTAATGTTTGTTAGGTCTAACAAACTATTAATAAATAATGGTTTAAATAGTTATCAAAAAATTTGATTAGAGATAATCTATTGGAGATTATTTAATGAATTAAAGATACTATTGCAATCTTCCCTTATTAAAATCTTATTAATATGCATTAATTTTATATGGTCTATTATCTAATCTAATTAAATCAAATTTAATTAAAATTAGTTAATAGTAGAAAAAGTGTAGTTAATTATTAGTCAATCTAAGTAAATGGATTAAAAGAAAAGAGATTTTAATATAGTTTATATAGTGGACTTTTTATAATGTATATTAAATACTATTAAACAATTTTAGAGTTGTTTAATGAAGATGATAATGCTAAGAATTTGAAAATTATTCATGTTAAAATCTACAATGAGTCTTATTGGTTTGTGATAGGGATTTTTTTCAAACAACTTTTGTATAGACAAAATATTATTAGAACAATTAGAAAATGGAGTCTAATGGTTGATTTTAATATTGATTAAATAATTCTAAGATGATAAGTTATATTATGTTGATTTAAATTTAAAAATTCTAAATGATATTAGATTAAGATTGAATTATTATGTTATTGGTTAATACATTTGAATACCTTAATGGTATTAAAAGTTAGCTAATGAAGTTCTATGTAAAAGTTCTCTACATTGATTATTTATAGTTGTGATAAGTTTATTATTTATTAATGTTCGTTGGGTCTAACAAACTATTAATAAAAAATAGTATAAATAGTTTAAATAGTTATCAACTAATATGAACAGAGTTACTCTAAAAGAGATTAGTTAATGATCGAAGTACTGTAAAAGATATTAATCAAATTGAATTAGTTAACAATTTGAAAGATTGTCAGTTAACTGAATCAACGTACATAGAAAAAACTTATTTGAGATAATAATACCTGGTATTGAGAATTTATTATAACTTCTTATTATTAAAATATAAATGAAAACATTGTTGCAGAGTGATGTATGTGATCATTAAAGATTTAATAATAAGATTCCCAATATAGCTTGTCATTAAATATTAACAAGTTATTATTATTGAATTATTAATATGATCATTTGAGTATTGAATTATAGTTGACTTTTAACTTACAGAATTCTAGTTAGTTATTAGTCAACTGATGTTAATAAGAACGTTCCTATGGTTATACAATTATTAATTAAATCAATTAATGAGAGTTAATTAGATTTAATTAATAATTAAATTATGTAATTTTGATATAATTCTTTTAACGAGATTGTAGATTACCTATATTGAAGTTGATAGGTCTTATTCTTATGACTTGAATTATGACCTTAGATATTGTATGGTTGTCAACGATGGTGACGATTAAATTCAAAGACTCAAACTTTAGTAATACTTAATTAAGTTTCTAATTGAAAACTAAAAGATGTTAATAGGTCATGGATGGTGTACCTATGTTAATGGATTGAGATAAATAAAGTTATAATCTCTTATTCGAAGAATGATAATTGGTCCTCTTATAATATAACAAATAATGATCTTAGAAAAGTTGAAAGGTTAATCAATTAGAATATGGATCATGGTTAAATAAGAGAACAATTTAATTAAAGGTCAATGATGATCAGTTTAGGGAATATTTATCCTTAAGTTATTCTTTAAATATAATTCTTATTAATGGAAGGATAATGTTATCGGAGAACAAATGGGTTGACTTGTAGGTCAAATGATGAAACTTGAGACACTTGAAAATATACTTGCAAACAAAAAACTGGAAACCTCTAAACTTGATTCAACTATGTAAGATAGCAAAACCAAAACATGTGTTTGCATCGTGTATTCTTTATGCTTCTTATTTTGGATTTTTGGGTTGACTAGTGTTGACCAGTCTTAGGTTGTTACCAGAGGCTCGGGGGTTATGAGATGTGTTGGCATGTTGATCTTATTTGGTTTCGATCTTTATAAGCCCAACCATGGTAATGTGATCGTATGCTCTATGAAATATTTGTATTTACTGATTGTTATTGTTCATCAGTCTTCATGTGTGAAGCTGAAATGTATGCGTATGAGACACTTGAGCTAATCATTTTTGAGTCATCGATCAATTATCCTTGGATTACTTTCTAGTCACCATGATGGGACTAAAATGTGGATTTATTCTTGATGATGTCACGTTGTGACATGTTTGACTCAACCATTTTGGAGTCTTTGATCAATATGATTTTGAGATATTCTTGGTTGTTTGTTTTTGATAAGGTAAACAGGTTTTAAGGGGTCCTGAAACCCATAAGTTTAACAACAAGAAAGACTGAAAATAAGCAAAAAAATGCCCAGCCAAAACATAGTCCTTACGGCTGAAAATAAGCCCAAAGGCCCAGCCCAAAACAACTGCCCACAAAAAAGGCCAGAGAACCAACCAGAAAAACAGAGACCAGACAAAAAGCCAAAGCCAGGAGAAACAAAAACCAAAGGACAGAGACCCAACCTAGCAGACTACTTCTCCATCTCGAGCATGGTCTGGGCAGCTTCGGCGCACTCTTGTTGCTCTTCTTCCTTATGATCCTGGGCATTCGTCAAATCCTGCTCCATAGTGTTGTCCTTGGCTTTATCCACATCCAGCCTATCTTTGTCTCTGTTCTGTTTATCATCTTCCTCCATCTGGTTCCTATCTTTGAGATTTTCCAAGAGAGAGAGGATGTTGTTGTTGATCGAAGCAAGGAGGGAGATCATTTGACTTGCCAGGTTGTGATTGTAGTTCTCAATATTTTTTACTCTCCTCTCCATCAAAGTCTCCTAGCTGTTCCAGTCGCCTTGGCTTTCTGCACCTGTCTTGCTCTTGATTTTTTCCATTTGGGAAACCCTATCTCTGACATCCTCAAGCTCATGGAAAAGCCATTTAATTGATCTGAAGTTGTCAATCATGCTATTGCGGGCATTGTTCAACAGATTCATGCCCGTTTCTCTTGCATTATCAGAAATAGCCACCATAGCTGGGTCAATTAGCTCATTGAGTCTAGGCTTCTCGAGGTCGTCCACCAGGAGTTGGGGTTCATCGCCTCTCTGTAGATTCCCATAGTGGCCGTTCTCACATTGAAGTTCTTCCAAGCCTTCCTTCTGTTATTAACTTGCACTTCCCCCTCAATCTGTCCAGAGTTATCATTTTCCTCCAAAGGAGGCTGAGGATGTATAGGGGAGAGGGGAATGGGCAGAGAATCCTTTCCCTGACTACTGGAGTGCTCCATGCTCTCTCCCTCCCTCTTCTGTCTTTTTCTCAGTTTCTCCTCATCCAGCTCCTCCTTCGAAACCTTGTCAGAATCATCAATATCCATTTCCTCCTCCACCTCAGCAGAGCCAGTTTTAGCTGGGGTATGACCTCTAGGGCTCTTTCTGCTGGGTAATTTGATAGAGGGGTAATCCTTCTTATGTCTTTTAGTCTTCTTACCTGAATGCTCAAAAACCTCATCAGAGCTGATGCTCTCGACATCGTCGGAATCTGAGGAAAAACTGGAGCTGCTCTTGTCAACATCTGCCCCCTGGATAGGGTTTTGCTAATGGTTTGAGCATGGAAATGCTCATGAATTAGAAGCAGAAGACCCTCATGTAGTGCCGAGTTGATGGTAGCTTTCTTTTTAAAACTAGAAATGGCCTTATTCATCGAGTTAAAAAGATAATATGGGAAGGAGATCTTACTACCATGGCGAAAATGATTCAGAATCACAAAATGGTGAGTCCTAACCCTATCAAACCTGGGGTCTAGGGTTATATATTCAATGACAGCGTAGAGAACATACCTCCAGAGCTTCTTTATAGTATTCGTTACAAAAAATGTCTCTTTCTTGCCCAGCTTGTTCAGCTCTTCAGTGTTTTTCACAAAATCCTTGATTGCATTAGAAGACATCTTCTTGTCTCTGAAGAATTTATGCCCCTCCATCAGAATCCCTGTGACTTCAGCAACCACATCCTCAGTAATTTGAAAGTAGACCCCGTTCACCTTAACCTTACCATTATTCCACGAATTCACCATGCTGTTAGTGATCTCAGGATCCGAGCCATGAAGTTTCTTGAAGAAATTAGTAACCCCACCCTTTTCCAGCTCTCTCCAAACTTTGGCCTTGTTCTTCCACTTCTAAACTTCCCCCACCGGCTCCTTTCTGCTCCTCTCACCCATCATGTTTACCTGATCAACATCCACAATTCTCATGAACTCTGATCTGTACAAGTTATTTGCATTTGAAAAAATGGTGATGTTTCTTTTATGATACCCGTGAGTATACCCCTTTCTGAAAATAATGGTATCGTCCTTTCGAACATGTCGAAAAGTCAGAGGAAACCCCTTTTGCTGGTGCAAATCATGATGCCAATAATGGCACTTACCATTTATTAAGCAATCTTTATTATCCATAATTGCATTGGATTTGAGCCATCCTTCCCAAGATTTTATCTTGGTCGATGAGCAACTTTGCCTCCGCCAAAAAATCTTTTCCGGCATGCCAGGACAGATTATTGGTGGCGTTAACCCCTTTATTAGCAAACCAATCAGCGACTGGGTTTGCCTCTCTGTAAACATGAGTGACGTGGACCTTATCGAACTTTGTGAGAGTGGCGTAAGTCTCCGCAATTATGTTCGCAATCATCCACGAGGGAGGGGAAATACCATTAATGGTATTAATAATGTTTTTGGAGTCCCCCTCAAGCCAGAGTTTAGTAATCTCGGCTTCAAAAGCCAACTTGACCACCTTACTCGTAGCTCTTGCTTCAGCCAGATGAATAGTCTAGATTCCCAACGGGGAAGCAAAGGTAGCTATTCCCTCCCCATAGCTATTTCTTATGATTCCACCGCAACCTGAAGGGCCTGGGTTACCCTTAGATGCCCCATCAAAGTTGGCTTTTGACCAACCATCTAGGGGGAGAAGCCAGCTAGCATCCTGCCTTTTGAGGTTCCTATCTTTTTCTTTAGCTATCTTTTTGTCCCCTTCTTCTTCTTCTTCCTCCTTCAGCACTTGGAGGTTTTCCTTTATATTCTTCGAGACCTTCCTGCCAAGGATTATAGCCAGCTCCTCTCTGTCTCTAAATATTCTATTATTCCTTTCCTTCCAAATTCCCCAGCAAAAATGGGGTAAAATCCAGTCCGAGTGATCCTGCCGACCAGCAATCTTACAAAGACCTTTCCACTGATGGAAAAAATCCATGAGATTATCCAGTTTGCACCAGAGGGTTTCATTATCATGTGTGATGACATTCCACACCTCCCTGGCATAGTCACATAAGATGAAAATGTGATTTCCGGTCTCAGCCTGATTCTTACACAAGGGACATCTGCTGGGCATAACATGTCCTCGCTTCATGAGATTGTCATGAGTAAGGATTTTGTTCTAAAGAGCCAGCTAGTAAAAAATGTTGATCTTTGGAGTGAGACCCAGAATACAAGCCTCCGCCCAAGGGGCCTTCTCTTTTAAGCTCCAAAGGGAATTATAGCCTGAGGCAACAGAGTATTTTCCATTGGGATTATTCCTCCAGATCAGCTCATCCCCCAAATTGATAGGAATCATGGAATTGAGCATAAGCATTATAGGAGTCAAGTCCTCAGAGATGAGGGATAGGTCACTCCATTCCTGGCCATTCCAATAATCACAAACTTTGGACCCAATTTGATCAGTACAAGCTTGCATCCATCTCTCAAAAACAGGGTTATTGATAAGTGGATCTTGGGAAAGCCATCTATCCAACCAGAACTGGATGTCCTTCCCATTTCCTAATTTCCATGATATCCTGGCCTTAGCCAGGTCCCTGGCTTTCATGATCCCATTCCAAATGTTCGATCCTTTTGGGATATCTTCATTAAAAAGGGTGAAAAGAAGAGTGGGTCTTCTAAGGTACTTGTTTACCAAGGTGTCCCTCCATTCACCAGTGCTACTGAAGATCCGCCATATTTGTTTAGCAAGGAGAGCCTTATTGAGGTGAGTGATCTTTCTAATGCTCAGACCTCCGTACCTCATAGGGAGGCAAACCTTCTCCCAAGCAACAAGAGGATATCTTTTCTTCCCTTCATTACCATTCCAAAGGAAGTCTCTCTAGATTTTCTCCATTCTCTCTGCTATTTTCCCCGAAATTCCAAAGAGGCTCAGGGCGTAGATTGGCAGATTTTGAAGAGAAGATTTGACTAAGAGGCATTTCCCCGCTTGACTAAGAGAGACCCCTTTCCAACCAGCCATCTTCCTATTGAATCTGTCCAAAATACCATTCCAAAAAGACTCCGGGGGTGAGGATCCCAAAGGTAAACCAAGATAGGTAGAGGGGAAAGAGCCTACCCCACAACCCAGAATCCTGGTGATTTTTCTTTGTCTAAACTCAGAGGTGTTGATGAAAAAGAGCGAGCTTTTGTTCCAATTAATCAGCTGACCCCTCCCACTGGAGTAAGTATCAAGAATCTTCTTCAGGGCTCTGGCCTCTTTGACAGAAGCTTCCCCCCCAAAGATAGTATCGTCAACAAATTGCTGATGAGTGAAGGGAACGCAATTAGAGGAGGGAAGGATCCATTTGATGCAAGCCTCACGCTTTCTATAGTCTATAATCCTTCCTAAGAATTCAGCTAAAATGATGAACAAAATGGGTGAAAGGGGGTCTCCTTGTCTAAGGCCTCTGGAAGGTTTGAAAAAATTAGAAGGGACTCCATTAACCAGAATAGCCAAGGAGGAGGTGGACACCAATTGAGAGATAATTTTGCAAACTTTACTGTCAAAGCCAAAAGTCGAGAGGACCTTCCCAAGGAGAGACCAGTCCACCCTGTCATAAGCTTTAGAAAGATCCAGTTTGAGAAACATACCTTCCCGTTTGGATGCCTCAAGAGAGTGGATGACTTCGTGCACCATCTGGACAGAATCCAAAATTTGTCTCCCTAGAACAAAACCCGATTGATGCTGCAAGATTATCATGGGCAATATCTTGAGCATTCTTAAAGTGAGAACTTTAGAGATGATCTTGTAGAGAGAGTTGCACAGACTAATAGGTCTAATGTTGTCCAACGATTCCACCCCAGGGGATTTAGGAATGAGAACCACAAAAGTCGAGTTTAGCTCCTTGAGAATAGATTTGGCTCCAAAGAATTCCTGGACAGCCTGAACAACCTCTCCCATGATCACCGGCTAGAACCTTTGGAAGAAAAAAGTGGGAAAACCATCCGGGCCTGGAGCCTTGTCAGCAGGCAGAGAAAAGAGAGTCTCTCTAACTTTTGAAGCATTAGGAATAGCGCAGAGCTGTTTATTATGGATAGGTTGAATGAGCTGAGGGATACAGAGCAACAAATCCTCCTGGTCCAAATTGGAAAGCTTTGGGTCCTCAGAGAGAAGGCTAGAGAAAAAGGAAACAACTTCTTCTGAGATGGCAGATTCTTCAGTTAACAGCTCCTGCCCCTTTCTGATACCGTAGATCCTATTGTTAGCACGGTGCTTGAGGGTGGTTAGGTGAAAAAACTTAGTGTTCCGATCTCCTTCCTTTAGCCAGGTGATCCTCGATCTTTGCCTCCAAAATTTTTCTTCCTTATTAATAATGTTATGAATTTCAGACATGGTCTTGAGCTCCGAAACCCTGTTGGTCTCAGTGTAACCTTCCTTCTGAATGCAATCTTGGATAATAGTTAGATTATCAAATAACTCTTTCTTTTCATGGAAGATGTGACCAAAATCAAACTTGTTCCAAATTTTAATCACCCTCTTCACATTGCTAAGTTTTCTGGTGACTCTGAACATGGCTGAGCCCTCCACCTCTATCCCCCACCATTTCTTGATATTATCTAGGAGGGCAGGGTGAGAGGTCCACATTTTCTCAAACCTGAAAGGATGGTATCTCCTATGTACCAGAGGGGAAACTAAAAGAGAAATGGAAGAGTGATCCGAGCCAATTCTGGGAAGTAGAGATAGTCTGCAGCTGAAGGATTGAAGCTAGTCTAAAGATATAAGAGCTCTATTCAGCCTAACCTGAATGCAATCATGGCCTTTTCTCTTGTTTGACTAGGTAAAGGATCCGCCCTTAAGCTCTACGTCCATGAGGGCCAAATTATTTATGAAGTTAGAAAGATCCTGTTTACTTTCCCAATCCGGGGGCATACCTCCCTTTTTCTCTTTATCTTCTAGCGGTGTGTTAAAGTCTCCCATGATTATACCTTTCTTAATGTCACAATCTTGCACCATATTACCAACTTTGGTGTAGAAGTTTTTTCTATCTCTCTTATTATTGGGGGCGTAAATATTCACTAAAAACTAGGAATCATTGGTGTGCAAATGTTGAACTCTGCAGAAAAGAATGTTATCTTCATCATACTCAGCTACTATATTGAAATACTTATCATTGAAAAGTAATAGCAGTCCTCCAGACGCTCCTTCAGAGTTAGAGGCTATGCCCTTCATGCTATTGTTGAACTTAATATTTTCCATCCTTTCCTTCTTCATTTTAGTTTCCTGGATTAGAAACACATCAGGCCTTTGGTCCCTTATCATATTTCTAATAACTTCTTGCTTGTGGATTCCATTGAGTCCACGAATATTCCAAGATAAGATCTTCATGATTTAACTACTGAACATGCTTCCTGGATGGTGCGCTGCGTACCATCCTTAATGTTTCTTCTGGCTTCCTCTTTCCTGATTTCATTCTTATTTTTCCTTCCCACTAGGTTAGATTTGTGGCCGAGATCAGCCTTGGCCATGCTTCTAGTAGAAGGGCGAGATACCGGAGAAGGGTCCCTACTATTCTTCTTCTTTCTACTCCTAACTTCCGTCCAGGGATTCTCTTCTCCCTCTAGTCCTTTGTCCAGCCAAGCATCAATTCTCGCCAAATCTTCCATTGTCAATGTAGACAGCCTCTCTATGATTCTGTTTACTGTTGAAGGGGGGGGACAACACACCGGGTTAGGGTCCTGGGACATGGGTTCCTCCTCCTTTTCTTCCATGGAGTTCGGGACAAAGGATAGTTTCAAGTCATCCTCCTGAGAATCCAGAGGGGGAAGAGTCATATTTTCACCTGTCTCCTCAGGTTTCTTCTCAGATTCCTTCGCATTAGGGAGAGGTGTTGAATCATCTTTCACTCCTTTCTCTTCTCCCCCTCCTACGTTTCCAGTCACCCGAGGAGGCCCTGATTCCTCTTGGGGCGCATTAGGATCAGTATTTGTTTTTCCTTCTGCCTCTCCATTTGCCTTGACTTGCGATGCTTTTTTCCTCCATTCTTTTTTGGGATCTAGAGAATCTTTTATCCCCCCTTGTGGACGAGCTTTTCCCACCGTACTCTTCCCTTTGAAAAGTGGGCATGATCCAGCCTTGTGGCCAGCCTTCTTACAATGGAAACAAGCAAAAGGCACACTTTCATATGGTTGCTTGTTGAGAACCAATGATTATGGTGATTTATTTTGAGATATATTTTGGTTATTGAAAACCAATGGATACTTATGATTATCAGTGATGCTTTCAGTTGCCAATAGAGAACTATTGTGGTCATGATTTTCTATGGATGCTTTTCGGATGCTCATGGAGATTTGATGATTCTTATCTTGGAGATTTGATGATTCTTATTATGGATATTTGATGCCTATTTGATGATTCTTTTTATGGATTATCTTTTGAATTTTCTTTACAGTCGCTTGTATAGGAATGCGGTGATTTATGATTCCATGAGCCTAGGGTAGGTAATCTACTTGTAGTGTCGGGAAGTGGCTTGCAATGGGGGCCAAGGCCCTAAGAGGCTGCCAGAGTAACTCATTATAAGTTGGATTAATAAGTGATAACATTCACACCTAATACTAACTGAATGAACCTAAAAAGATAAGAGTTTTGGTTCTCGCCCATGCCTTGAGGGCTTGTATAGGCTAGGATGGGAGTAGTGAGAACGCATGGTTGCGACTTTGCATTTCATAGTATGCCTTGTCAATATGAGAGGATACTAGTGGCTGCATGAGATCTGTATGGACCCGTGGAGTTTAGCTAACTGCCAGGATAACTTGTATGAGATAAATGCGATGACACTTTCCTACTTGCATAGTAGGTTTCCTACATGTCATTGTGTGCCTCTGGGAATTAGGTGTCAATTTTTGTGTATGATTGGAACCTTTGAGTTAGTATACTTTTAGGATTCCTGGATTATAGGGATTTATGCTATGTGATTTTGATAGCCTACTTGGGACTTGAGATTATCTCCTGAGCACGGTGGGAGTGGACCTCTTAGGTACCACGTGGTCGGGTGGTAGTGTATTTTCCACTCTTATCATTTGAGATTCATTGAGACATCGTGGCTGATGCGTCCTTCGTGATGGTGGATATGTATCCTTTCATTGATGATTAGCATATGTTAGATGATGTTATCTTATGCTTTTATTTGCATGTAGATTAATTTCTGCATATGATGTTGTATATGTTAGGAGTGACATTCCTATTATGTTAATACCGATGATCTCTTCGGTGTTTTGGGATGTTATGCACGGAGGGATGGCTAGGGCCTACGATGGTCTAATGATGCTATTAACGGTTGGGAGGAACCGTGCAGTTAGTTTATTTTGTTTGATCTTTATGATGGATGTATATGTCTTATATGATGATGTATCATGTGATTATCTTTACTTTGATGTATCATGGATTAGAATAGGATGATGTACCTTATTCTACATATGTATATTCTTTGAGTTTGTCACACCCTGTGACATGTACAGAGGATAAATGAGCATTTGAAATGTAATATTTAAACATTGGACTTATCATTATTATTTCATGTGGATGTTGTACTAGATGGATTCATGTATGTAATTCAATGTTAAGGGATTTTTAAAGAATGTAATCGATTATGTATGTTATGTTTACTTTCAGATGGACATTGCTATTGCTTCCGTTATTAAGTACAAGTTATATGTGGTATTTACTTTCATGTTATTTTTAAAAATAAAATAAAATGTTATCAAATTTAGTGAAATTCTAGGTTAATTCTTTGGTTCCCTTGGCGGGGCATTACAAAATGCCAGAAGAATAATAATAAAATTTAATTTTGGTGAAAAAATATATAACATGGAAGTGAGTGAATTCTATTTTTAAGAAAAGGGAAAAGGAAAACACATGAACACTCATTGCTCATGATTATGGTTATGGTTAGGATCATAATAAAAAAATTGAGCTAATATTACATGTAGCTTTTCTTGTAGACATGAAAACCTCACAATTAGAGAATTCTAATCAAACAAGAAAATATAAAGAAGGCTTTATGAGTGGCCAAGATGAAGGCCAAAGATTACAAATGGGTTTCACAAATTTTTAGAATTTTGGAAACTAAAAAATCAGAATTATAGACAAAAATTCTACAAGTTCAAGAATAAATCAGGGTTGGTAAAAATTGTTGAAAATAATTATTCAATTGTATATTGTTATTGATGTTCCACAAATGTCACACTCTAAGCAAACACAACTAGTGTTAATCAAGCTCAGTCGGGCGCTATAGAAGACTCTGGTATCAACCGAGCAAATTTTTGTGCAAATCAAGTTAAGTTGTTCATTAAAGGAAGTTAGTGTAAACTGAGTTAGGTTGGTCAATGAAAGGAGTTAGTATTAACTAAGTTAGGTTGGTTAGCAAAGAAAATTTTGTATTAACCAAGTGCTCAGTCCAATGTTGGTAGACTAAGAGTAGATTACTTTTGTTAATTAAATAGTTAATACAAGCCAACTAAGTGGATGTTAAATTTTTTTCTAAAGGGGTATTCAAGCTAACTTGACATTGGGTTTCATATGTATGAAAGGTCAAGTTGTGGACTAAAAGTAAGCAATAAGAAGAATCAGAAAGATGCAAAATAAGAAGGATATCTGATTAAAGAAAAAAGTCCAAAGAGTTGCAAAAAATATTCTAATTAAGGAGGATCAAGAGGATAATCTAGAACTACAATCTTAATATGCAAATTTAGTTGCTTTATCAATCAGGTCAATCATTTTTACTCTCTAACAATTGTTGCAGTGAAGAAGCCTCTTAACAAAGTTGACCTAACAATCATTTTTCAAAATCCTATAACAAGGTAGCATTTCTAGATTGAAGTGTCTAAAGACCTCTAATAAGGTGATTCAAATCCTTTAACATGGTCACACTTAGCTCTATGTTTTGTAACATTTAACATGGTTGTCTCCTAACAAGGCTCACTTTAGAAGAGTGAAAAGTTGTAACTAGTTGCATTGGTGGTTTTCTCAAATTGGGTTTCCACATTAAATATTGGTGTCTCCTATGTTCATGTTATTTTCTTAATGCTTAATGTTTCTACAATTATGTCACTAAAGGTTAATACACATTAATATATTAAGACTTCTTTGTTAACCAAGTTACATAGCATATTTAGTTCTAACCAAGAAGAGAAAGGATTTGATAACAAAATGAGAAGTTTTTATTGAAATCTAAGGGACTTGGAATTTTTTTGTGGTAACTAATTCACCCCTCCCCTCTCAGTTACTCCTTTTACATTTTCAACAATAATATCACAGAATAGAGGATTTCAGGCTTCTATAAAATATCAAAGATCTTATAAGAAGCTAGATACTGGTTTTAATGCATTCAAGGGTAATGCTAAAGGAATTGCTTCACACAATTTAGCATCCATAGAGCCCAACCACATATATTTTTCTATCATTTCCTTCCTTTCATATGAAATATCTTTGTTCAATCATAAGGGGCCCCTTGCTTCAAATTTCTCGCACCAAGTAACCAAGGACATAGAGTGAGATGGATATTTGATGAACACTATTATGATTATATCAAAATGATTACCAAAAAAGAGTTGCTAGACTCAAACTAATTCTCTATCACTTCAGTATACATAGAAACAACCAAGCAATAAAGAAATAGATCCTATTGTGATGTAAATGCCATCATAAGAAAACCAAAATGACAATTTTTTTAAAATAAAAGACCAAATGTTATATAAATACATCACTTATGCTTACATATATAATTTTGGGGCTAGTGATAGATTTCTAAGATTCTATATATATTGATAAACATAGGATGGTTGATTAGTCATGCTTGACATTGTTAATTTTTAATTGTAACATATATATTTTTATGATTTTTTTTCAGCAAACCCAATATGAGCACAACCCTCTAATTTCTTTCATCTGAGCCCATCAACCAAATCCCAAACCCAAACCCAAATCCATACCAATACAAGTAGCTTAGAGTACAAGGAGTAACATAATATTTTTCGACCCTATCATTACTTGAAATTTAGATTTTGAAGAGATATATGCCAACTTAATTCTCCTCTTCCACTATGATTTATACTCCCAATTGCTTCTTAAAGAGTGTTTGAAGACTCCTTTATTGGAAATATAAAAGGAGTAACTAAAAGGGGAGGGGTGAATTAGTTACAAAAAAAATAGTTCCAAATCCCTTAGATGTCAGTGCAAACTTTTTACTAATCAAAATCCTTGTACTGTTCGGTTAGAACTAGACATCCACAGTAGCTTGGTTAACAAAAGAAGTTTAATATATTAATGTGAATTAACCTTTAGTAACTTAGTTGTAGAAAAATAAAGTAATAAGAAAATAAAATGAACACATGAGACACCAAGATTTAATGTGGACACCCAATTTGGGAAAATCACCAATGCAACTAGTTACAACTTTTCACTCTTATAAAGTTAGCCCTATTAGGGGCCAACCCTATTAAAGTTTAAAAAACACACTATTAAGTGTGACCCTCTTAGAGGATTTGAATCACCCTATTAGGAGTGGCCTTGTTAGAGGTCTTCAAACACTTCAATCTAGAAATGCCACCTTGTTAGAGTTTTTACAAAATGACTGTTAAGTCAACTCTATTAAGAGATTTTTTCACTGCTACAATTGTTAGAGAGCAACAATGATTGACTTGATTTATAAAGAAATTTTTTTTACAAATTTAGATCACTGTTCTAGTTAGTCCTCTAGATCCTCCTTGATTAGAATATTCTTTGTAGCTCCTTGGATGTTCTGTCTTCAATCAAAATTCCTTCTTAATTCAAATATTTTCTTGTTCTTCTTGCTCCACACTTCAATCCATTACTTGACCTTTCATATATATTAAATTCAATTCCAAGTCATCTTGAATACCCTTCCAAATAAATATTTAACATTCGCTAACCTGGCTTGCACTAACCATTAGATTGATGAAAGTATTCTATTGCAAGTTGGCTTATATTGAAAAATTAATCACTCGGTTAACACTGAATTCCTTTGGTAACTGACCTATCTCAGTTTATACCGACTTTCCTTTAGTTAACCAACCTGACTCAATTTATATTGAAATTTCTTTTGGTAACTAACTTGACTCAATTTATGCTAAACTTTCTAAACTTGGTTCCTTTTGAATTCTGCTTAATTAATATTGGAATCTTCTTCTCTGCCCAACTGAGCTCAATTATTAGTAGATGTGCTTGGTTAGAGTCTGACATTTTGTGTAACATCAATGAAAATATACAATTGAATAATTGATTTCAACAATCTCCCTCTTTCGCATTGATGAAAACACAACATGTCATTAAGAAAAAAATATTTAGAGTGATAGAATGATTTATAAGATTTTATAATATCTTTAGTTTCATTCTGATTCTTCATCTATGAGAACTCCCTCTAAGATTCTCCCTCTAACATCTTATCTTCATACTCTGTTTGTACTAATCCTTTTCTCTAAATATTTGATATAACATCAATAAATCTCTCCCTCTTTGACATCAAATGCCAAAGACTTTATACAATGAATTTATAATGTACTTGATGTACTAATTCATATATGCAATATTGTTCTCTCAAATTCTTGCATCAACTTGATAATTTCTTCAGTGAAGCTTTGTTGATGCATCACTAATTTGTACTCTAGTGGGCATTAGATAGGGGATTGACCCCTAGTTTACCTCTTAGATACAAAAATGCATCCTTAGGTAATAGTGAATTCATTTTATTCAGAGGCAATGATGACATTCCTAGATGTACCCATGTTAGATGTACAAGAATCAGTAAAGAATTGTGATGTATTTCTTGTGATCAATGAAGATGGACTTCCCCTAAGAGTAGCAGGAGGTGATGAGGACATTCTAAGTGCTTTAAATATTGCTCATTTCTTAAATATTTTAGATGTTAATGGGGAATTTAGATGTTAGGGAGGGGGGTGGGGACAAATGAGCTTCCACCTACACATGGCTGGACCTTCTTAGTAGATAATATTAAACTATTCTCAAAACCAAGTGAAACTCAACATTAACCTCATATGATTGCATGACAATTAAATGTGTGAATCTCTTGGTTTCAAGCAATACAAAAGGATGTCATAGTTCAATATGCAATCTAACTAATTGAAAAATAAAAATTAGAAGACAATTCATGATATAGATTGCATGTACTCAAAAAATACGTTGATCTCAAAGACTAAAATTGGAAAGCCTCACATTTGACTCAATTGACATTACCCAACATGGCTTAACATACACTGCACTTTCATGACCAAAGATAATTGAATCACTATTTCTATTGAAACCTTTACTACCAAAACTTTTTAAGGTCAAATCAAATATCCACCATGAAATGTCCCACCTTCAAGAAAATGTGCAATGGAGACTTGAAAATCCCCTAACTTGCTTAGTGCATGCATCACAGATACTTTTCTACAAATTAAACACACATAGCTTGAGAACCCATATCAATGATATTATGAATGCTATGAAATTATGACCTTTTATACTCTATGCCTCCAAGAGGTCCACTTACCTCGATCTTATTTAAATTGTAATCACCAAAAAATGGCCATCTAGACTATGAGCCCCCTTTCTAACATTTTTGCATAATTTATCTATTCCTTATCTTTGATAAAAAATGAAAAATACATTTATTTCTATTATAACCTATGGTTTGATCACTTTATCCTAAGTACCTATTCAATTAAAAGGAACTTTCTTCTCTTTTTTAAAATAAAAAGCCTCACTTCCCACTTATCCTAAAGAGTGCACACATAAAGCATTTTCCTTATTAAAGAAAAAGGCTTTTTATCTCATACAAATGACACAAAAGTTAATTCTTGATTGTGATTGGTTAAAATTCTTGTGTACATGGATCATTCAACATTCATCATCGGCCCTTGATTAGATCTCTCTTTTCCTCTCTATCATCCATCTATCTTTAAAAGGGAGAGCTCTCTCCTCATCTCATATTGAATGCTTTTGTACTTTAACATAATGCTACAAGATTTTTAGGTACTCTTTGGAGCTTTGAAGAGCTTGTGATATCATTCCATCAAAATTTTCATTTAATAGTAGTATTATGACATATTTGCATTAGCTTAGTTTCTTTTCATGCTTTAGATTAGTTCATTTAGCTTAAATAGGACTTGTAACACTCTCATGCTTGATTAGTTTAGTTTGCATTTGATATTTATTTAAGCTTGGTTTCCATTTTGCATTTCTTTGCATGTCGGTTCTTGGACATTAGTATTGTTTCTTTGTCTTTGAATCTCTCATTCTATGGTGCACCTAGCAAGGGGTGCATAAATAAACTCATTTCAGAGCCACAATACTTCTACTTGTATATATAAAAAAAAAACTTAGATATATATGTATATGTGTGTGTGTGTGTGTGTGTGTGTGTGTGTGTAGATATGCATATATAGATATGTGTATATATATACATATGAATATGTATATATGTATGTATATATATGTGTGTACATACACACTAATTAAAAGTTATATCAATTATATAACTTTATTTTTTACTAATTTTATTTATAATATATTCTTATTTAGAATGTATAAAGTTATAAGGCAAGAGCCCACAACACAATGCTGTTTGTGAGCCTCTTATCTTGAAGCTCTTGAGTTCAAATATACTCGAGCATAACTAAAAATCATAATAATTTTTTTTTTTTTTTACTTATACCTAATTTTTTATTTAGTTTTTTTTAAAAAAAAGTAGTGAAATATAAAATAAAAAAAGGTTGAAAAGGCTCTCAAAATTTTAAAAATAATATATATACTTATTTAAAAGCTGTTTTACTTTCCTTGTTGTGATAGGTACGACTATCTTGATATCAAAATTTTATTTAATATAAAGACTAAAAAGTAGTTGATATTAGAATTCAGTTATTATTTATATGTAAAAGAATTACCATTTGAAAAAAAAAGATAAAATAATAAGCTAAATTGCAAGACATAAATTTATTATATTCAGGATGAATGATATACTCCATCCACTGGAAATGAAAATTAATTGAGAGTAAGGCCAACATATGCAGAATCCAGCTGATTTCTATGCTCCAAAATTTTAGAATTCAGACTACGACACAAAGTGAAATAATTTTAACGGAAGGACAACTGAAATGACAGAGCTACTGACTGCTTGCAAATGCAGTTAGTTCTTGCAAACACAGTTTGAAAAGAGAATGCCTCCTTTCATCTGAAAAAATGTGAAGTAAAGAGATGCTTCAAGTTGTGTCCGTCCATTAAAATCTGAAGCCCTATTATTTCAAAGATGATCTGGAGCCGAATTTGAGTGTGACTGTCCTTCAATGGCTGCCACTTCCTGAGTGGGTCTCCCAAGATAGGGGCAGGCAATCTAGAAAACAAAAACATGATAATCTTATCACATTTCTATTAGTGTTTTGAAAGAAATTACAAAATGGTTGATTTGGATTAAACAACTTAAGCGATGAGAGATATCATCATTATTGGCCATCAACTTTGTTTTGTAATTTGTTCTTACAGTATATTATCTATATTCAAAAAGTCCCAGTCCTCATTTTCGTAATTAAGGATTTGAAAGATCTTAAAATCAAAATAATTTAGCCTGGATGAACTATGATCATTTTATCTTTTATTTCAGAGTCTTCCAAAGTGTATCTAGCGGACTCATCTTTAAAGGTGCGTCTATTTTTTTTAATGCTAATATTGGCGTCCACAGAGTCATTGATATGCATTGTGGTTGAGATCGATAGGGCTACCTTGGCAGAGAATATAAAATTTGATATAGATTTTGCCAACAATAACTATGACTTTTATAAAATGGATCAAGGAATATCCATAATTGCAATGGGTAGTGAAGATGAAATGTGGCCAATCAAGGAGGATCCATTATTGTGGTAGATCTGGAAAAGATTGCAAAGCGGAAATGATTGGGTATATATATATATATAGTTGAGCACAATCTATTATTAACCAACTCCAGCATATTCCGAGTGTTGTTTATAATGAAATAATTTAAATTAACTTATACTATCTATATATTGATGAAACTTAAAATTATTCAATATTTCAGATCACATTATCAAAAACTCTAATTGCACCATACCATACCTCTTGTCGTAAGATCTCATTCTCATGCAAAGTGAGAATGATTGGGTATATATATAGTGTTGCGCACAATCTATTGGAACATATTCTGAGTGCCATTTATAAATAATTTAAGTCTATTTATCAATGAAATTATAAATTATTCAATATTTCAGATCACACTATCTAAAACTCTAATTGCGCCATACCTCATGTCTTAAGATCTTGCTGATAATGGTTTATATTGGAAATCATCTTTTCCATGCCTTGAGGCCCTATACATGTTTCACAGGTACCGTTGGTAAGTGTATGGCGAAGTAACATATTTTCATCCAGAAGCATTTGGTTTTCCTGGCCAAGCATGCGTCACTATGACTTTCGTGACCCTGCTCTAAACTCCAAAAAACAATGATCCAGTAAAAAAACATTTTGATTGACAACCTTTATCATAGTTCTCTTATTTTGAAACCAGCACTTGATTTGTTGCAGGGTGAGGTCCGATTGATTGTTCAGTTCAACCCTTGTTTCCCATCAGGATGTCGGCACTCATTGAAATGTATGTACAAAGAAAAGCAGAGAACCCATGAAAATGACAATCTATAGTATCCTTCAAAAAATTGTTAGGATAGAAACTAATGAAAGGGGCAGATGGAGTTAATAACCTTTCCAAATACCATGTGTGTTCAGGGCTCAAACGTTGATAGGGTTTTCTTGGTTTGTTTTTCATCTCATCATTGCTAGACATGATCTGTTTGCCCATGCTCTTCATTTTCCTTTCGCTCTTTGCACTGGCTCTGCTTGCGTCTGCTTGTGAAATGAAAATAGTGTACACTGCTAACTCTTTTTTAAATAGGACATGGCTAATTTTTAGGTAAAAGTGTTAAATAGTCAAAATTGACTAACTTTTTGTGGACTTAATTGGTTCTTCACACAGAACATCACTTTGTCATGGAATGCCCGACTTAGAGTGACACTATGTCAAGTTTGATCATCAATATACACTGAATAAGAGAAGAGTTAGTCAAAGAGTTACAGCTGGATTAGGTTTTAGTTGGTCAACCTTGATCATGAGTTAGTGGACATTATTAAAATCCTTCATATCATATCATATTTAGTATGGGTCACCCTTAAACATCACAAGCTAAAGATAAAAATAAACTCAATTTTACATATTTAACACTTAAATCTAGGAATAAAGCCATTGTGTGTGATGTTTAACTCATTTGCTTAGTGTGTTGTTTAGGGAGGACCCTACGAAGGTATTAAAACCTAAAATGTGTTTAAAAGATACAAACTACTTTATTTATTTTTTGTCATTGGTAACATAGTATAATGGTTTAATCACATCCTTGTTATAATCATGCATATTGTAATTTTAAACAAGTGTCACATAGTGGCTTAGTACTTGCCTTTAGTTTTTATATAAATATAATTTAAATTTAATAAATTTATTGTACTATATAAAATATTTTAATTAACAAAAATGTTATATAACTATATTTTTCTATAATATATTAATTTAAATTTAAATTTTATTCATAAATATAATTATTGATCTATATGTTCTATTACATATATATCATATGATACTATTATACTATAAATAAACTATAATATGAAAATAATAATATTTTTATAATAATAATAAATCTTAAATGATTATATAATATAAGTAATATTATTTTTAATTGAATGACAAAAAATATATTAAAAAAATACAATACTTAAATATAAAAATCTAAATCAATGCACTTACATTCAAAAAGATATATTATATACTTATAAATATAAATCTACTAAGAGATAAACCTTTTTTGTAGATTTTACTTTCTAACAACTACTATTTAAAATCTTGACATAAATAATATAAATAATATTCCTAAATGAACTTACCAAAATGAAGTCTTGCTCAATATAAAGCCAAGACATCATATACTAGTAATCACATCCTTTTGTACACGAGTGCGTCGATAGGAGATGAGATTTAAGAGGAAAATGTAGAATGAACATTAAATAATGTAAATGTAAGTTTTTTTTTTAATGAAAATAAACTTTGAAAAAATATTACAAAAACATTAGAAAACAAATTTTAAAAACAATTTACAAAAAATTAGAAAATTTAGAAAACAAATTTGTAGTGCCTACCCTCATTCACATCTTTTCTAGACTTATTGTTGTTGTTATTATCAGACTTTGATGGACTAGTTTTATGTTGATGGTTTAGTGGTATTGTTTTGACACTATCAGATATTATGATATGGATTCAGTTGATATATGATGAGATCATTTAGAATTTACATTTCATGTATGTATGATGATTAGTTAGATGGTATATTATCTCATGTGTTTTATGATGGATACTTACCCCATACTTGCATGTGTATGGTGTGCGTGTTTTCATATTGTATGTCGTTTCTGGTGTGGTTAAGCAAGGGAGTCATAGTCACTTGCTTAGTCGGGATCCACACGATGCACCACTTCCTGCATTGTCTGTTTAACTTAGCATTATATATTGTATGTACATGCATGATTTTTCTGCAAGTTGCAGGTACCGGGTATCGACTTCCCTGAATTGCCAGGATAAGCGTACCCTATTATACTATCTCAATGATAAGAGAAGGTAGATAAATTCTCAAGTCCAAATCTCAAACCCTTAAACCATTTGTCCTAGTGAGTTAGGACAAGTATTAGAGTTGAGTACCCACAAAATGTGTCGGATGACATATTTCGTAATTTTTAACCCTTTAGACTGATTTTGTATGATTTGTTCTCTGATGAGTTTTCATATTTTATCTTGGAGGTCTATGGTGAATTTTCTATTAAATAAGTCTTAATATATAGATTTAATTAATAAATTAATTATTTTGGAGAAAATTAATAAAATATCATGATCTTTGATATTTTGAGTATAATTAATTAAATTGAGAATTAACTGAAAGAAAAGAATTAAATAAAAGAAAATTAGATATTAAAAATTAATAATAATAATAAAATAATAATAAAGTAATAAATAAATAATAATAATAAAATTTATAAAAATTAAAATGAAAGTTATAAATATTTAAATGGAAATTATATTAAAAAGTGAATTGGAGTTATAAGCTTGCATGCACTTTTCTATTTCTCATGTGTCAACAACATGGAGGTTGGTGCATCAATTAAGCACATGGTGTCTTCAACCCTGTGGCTCATCAAAAAGGTTGGAAAAGACCCATGATTAGTTGGTGACACCTTCTAGCTGTTTCTAGAAGCATTCTAGATATTTCCTGAAAGCTCTTTATATTCGGGCATTCATAGAAGCTTAAAGATAGCGTTGGAGAGCAATTGGAGCATTGTCGGACTCGAGAACTTTGAAGAGGGGAGCTTGCTCTACGGGTTTTCTGAGGAAGAGCGAATTAGCATCAGAATTTGGGTAGATTCTTGTGATTTTACTTATGCTATTTCCACATCTTGCATTCCCTGTCTTCTAGGTGTCTTCCATATGTCTTTTGAGGAATTTCATATCTTTATTCTTTCTCAATATGGGCAATTAAATTTATTTGAGAATTCTAAATGCATAGATCTGAAAGGAAAATGGGGCTAGGGTTTAAATTATAGCCAAACCCATTAGAAAGTTATTGAGAAAATTTAAAGAGTAAATATTTTAGAATCGTATATATATATATATATATATGATTTTAGGTCTGCATTTTTAATGCATATCCAAACATATATGTTTATAAAAAAATTCTGCATATATATATACACACACACACACATACACACACACACACACATATATATATATATATACATATATGCATATATGCATATATATATAATTATATTTATTGAAATTTCAAATGTCGAATTTCATTTTTCTGTAAAACATTTATAAATGTTTTTTATTAAAACTGAATGACAGTGGTAAAACGTTTATTTCAAATGTTATTGAAAAGCACAATTAAAAATATATATATATGGGAGGGGCGTACAACCTCCCCCCATACCCCATGTAAATGATATGAAGCCTGCGCACCATACCTGCAGTCGCAGGCCCTGCGACGGCAGGCAGGGTCGTACGGCCACTGCCAACGGTGGTGGCTTTTGTTTTTTTTTAAAAGAGGTTATTAAATTGAATGCCTCCATTTATACATGTAGCACATGAATTATATCAATCGAATTTTGTTATAATTCAATTTTACAATGTTAAAGATTGTGTTATTTATGATAGAGGTTGACAATATATATGTTATTATATATATATATATATATATATATGTATGTATGTATATAAGTATATATGTATATATAATTAATTGTAAATGAATATTATAAAGTTATAAATTAATGGATCACTCTTTTAATGATTTAAAATATTGATATTGAGCTTGTCAATTATGAAGAGATATTAATAATTAATTTAATTAAACTCAGTTTAATTAAGATTAGTTATTAGAATGTATAATCGAAGTTTTGATTCATTGAGAGTGTCAATTTTCAAACAATGTTATATAAACAAAATATTATTAGATCAATTAGAAAATTGAGTGTAATAGTTTTGGGGAGAAACTTTTATCTATCAAACAAATACATGGGTTAGGAAAAACGTGAAATATCTCCACTTAATATAATTTGGAAAAATGTAAACTAAGACTTTTAAATTCAAATTTGAAAACTTAGCAAAACCAAAACATGTGTTTACATTGGGTATTCTTTATGCTATTGTTTTGGGTTTTGGGTTGACTAGTGTTGACCAGTATAGGAGGTCTACCAAAGGCTTGGGAGTTATGTGATTGTGATGTCATGATGATGTTTTAATCTTGATCTTTATAAACCCAACCATGGTTTGTGATGGAATGCTCTATGTATTAGATGTGATTACTGATTGTTATAGTTGAGATTCTTGTGTATGAGACTCTTGACCTAACCATTATTTTGGTCATCGATCAGTTATCCTTGATTATTTTCTAGTCGCCATGATGGGACTGAGATGTGGATTTATTCTTGATGATGCCATGTTGTGACATGTTTGACTCAACCATTTTTGGAGTCTTCGATCAGTATGATTGAGATGTATATATTTTGGTTATTGAGAACCATTGGATATTTTGATTATCAGTGATACTTCAGTTGCCAATAGAGAGCTGTTGTGTTCATGATTTTCTATGGATGTTTTCTCATGGAGATTTGATGCTTTTATGCATATTTGATGATTTTGTTATGAATTATCTTTTGTGATTTTGAGATTTATGAGTCCATGAGCATTAGGGTAGGATATCTATATGTAGTGACGGGAAGTGGCTTGCAATGGGGGTTGGGGCCCTAAGAGGCTGCCAGGGTAACTCATTGTAAGTTGGATTAATAAGTGATAACATTCACACCTAATACTAACAGAATGAACCTAAAAAGATAAGTGTTTTGTTCTCGCCCATGCCTTGAGCGCTTGTATAGGCTAGGATGGGAGTAGTGAGACGCATCGTTGCGACCTTGAATTCCGTAGTATGCCTCATCAGTATGAGGGGATACTAGTGGCTGCATGAAATCAGTATGGACCCGTGGAGTTTAGCTAACTGCTAGGGTAACTTGTACGTGATAAATGCGATGACACTTTCCCGCTTGCATAGTAGGTTCCTACATGTTATTGTGTGCCTCTGGGATTAGATGTCAAATTTTGTGTTTGGAACCTTTGAGTTAGTATACTTTTAAGATTCCTGGACTCATAGAGATATGTGCTATGTGATTTTGATAGCCTGTTTGGGACTTGAGATTATCTCTTAAGTACGGTGGGAGTGGACCACTTAGGTACCACACGGTCGGGTGGTAGTGTATTTTCGACTCTTATCATTTTGAGATTCATTGAAACATCGTGGCTGATGCGTCCTTCATGATGGTGGATATGTATCCTTTTTCATTCATGATTAGCATATGTTAGATGATGTTATCTTATGCTTTTATTTGCATGTTAGATTACTTCTACATATGATGTTGTATTTATTAGGAGTGACATTCCTACTATGTAATACCAATGATCTCTTCGGTGATTTGGAATGTTACGCACGGAGGGATGGCTAGGATCCACGATGGTCTAATGATGCTATTGATGGTTGGGAGGAACTGTGCACTTAGTTTATTATGTTTGATCTTTATGATGGATGTATATGTTCTCTATGATGTTGTATCATGTGATTATCTCTACTTTGGTGTATCATGGATTAGAATAGAATGATGTACCTTATTCTACATATGTATATTCTTTGTGCCTATTATACCCTATGACATGTAAAGTGGATGAATGAGAATTTGAAATGTAATGTGTAATCATTGGATGTATCATTATTATTTCATGTGGATGTTGTACTAGATGGATTCATGTATGTAATTCAATGTTAAGGGATCTTAAAAAATGTAATCTGTTATTTATGTTATGTTTAATTTCAGATGGACATTTCTATTGCTTCCATTATTGTGCATAAGTTATATGTGATGTTTACTTTCATGTAAAAAAAAAAAAATGCTACTAAACTTAGTGAAACTCTAGGTTAATTCTTTGGATCCCTTGGCGAGGCATTACATTTGGTATCAGAGCCAAGTTTCTACATTGGGAGCTTTGGGTATTTTGGAACAACTAGAACTTTGAACTATCAAGTGTATATGTTCAATTTGAAACTAGGTGAACTGAAACAGAACTTGAACTATTACTTGTATATTTTTCATACTTCAACACTTAGTTTTCAAAACTAGAAATTTTACTTAAACCTAAACATAGAATTGAACATAGTCTATGGCAACATGTGATTTTAATAGTACTTTTTACTATTGTAGGATGGTATCTGGGACTAGGTCTTTTGTTAGAGGCCATGGTAGAGGCCGTGGTCGTAGTAGAGTTGTCAGTGCCATGAGTCTGCCCATGAGGGATCGGCTCGTGTAGAGAGCAGGGAAGAGAACTCTAGTAGGCATCAAGAAGAGAGCCGTAGAGAGGACCAAGCTAAGCCTGAAGAGGTTGGTTTGAGATAGATGACACAGACTATCCTAGAACATCTACCTCCTATTCAAGGATAGCCTAAAGTGCATCAGACAGAACAAGAGCATAGACCTAGATCTAGAAGTCCTCAGAAGGAACGTCAGAGGTCCATTGTGTCCACTCAGATGAAGGATCTTTCAAGATCCAAGGTTAAGCCTTTTAACAGGCAAGGTTTTGGTTATGTGGCCGAGCAATGGCTTATTTCTCTCGATAGGATTTTTGCCATGCAGGAGTTTGACAACAATGTTAAGGCAAGGTTTGAAATCACTAATTTAGAGAATTTTGAGGCCACTTGGTGGAGGATTGAGGAGAAGAAGTTGGGAATCGATATGAGCAGTGTTACATGGGAATTATTCCTAGAGAGTTTTCGTGAACAATTCCTACCAGAGGAATGGAAACAACAAAGGGCTGATGAATTTCATAATCTTAGATAGTATACTTTGTCAGTGACTGAGTATGAGTGTAAGTTTTATGAGCTCATGTCTTTTTTAGGGTTCAGTGAAAATTCAGCTCAGTTGACACAACATTATATTAGGGGTTTGAATAACTGTATTATTGGGGGAGTTAAGGTATTTGAACCAAAAACCCTCAAGGATGCAGTGCATCAAGCTATCCTTGTTGAGAAAAGTGTCAACCTTGGTCAAGGTGGTTTTGTAGGAGCACTAGCAGCATCAGGATCTAAAAGCAACTACAATTCAGGTGGTAACAAGAAGTTTTCTTTCTCTAAGGGGAAACAGTATCAGCAGCAGTCTCAACAGACACAGCAACAGAAGGGCTCAAATTCTCAAGCTCAAGGTGGTAGCAAAGGTTCTAACTTCAAGAACAACAGCAATGCTCAATACAATAAACAGAATCATACTAATCAGCCAACTTAGAGTAGCTAGTCTTTTGTGAGTAGGAACAGTCATCAGCAATCTAATGTACCACCTATGGGAAGAGGATCTGGTAGAAATAAATTTTTTTTTTCATGTGGTCAGATTGGACATTATGCATCTCAGTGTCCATAGCGAGCACCTCAGTTTTCAGGACCTAGGCCTACAGTTTCAGAGCCTACAGTTGGTGATGCAGGTAGAGCTCATAGAGTATTTGCAGCAGTTGATCAGTGTCAGGTAGATCATCAAAGAACAGTGGTTGAGACCACAGGTGCTATTAGAGGTATATCTCTTTTAGTATTGTTTGATTCAGGAGCGAAAGATTCATTTATTTCACCATATATAGTTTCTAAGTGTAAGCTGGATGCAGTGAAGCAAGATCGTGGTTGGCAAGTGGAACTAGCCTCAGGGATTAAGGTCTCCATAGATTCTGTAGTTCATAAGTGTGGGCTTAGTTTAGGAAGCTTTGATACGGTAGTGGATCTTCGAGTCATACACCTTGGTTCCTATGATGTGGTTTTAGGCATGGACTGGCTTGGATCTCATAGAGCTAGTATAGATTATAGGAAGAAGATTATTATGTGCCAAGATGACCAAGGGAATGATGTGAAGATAGTTGGGATACCAAGGCCTATATCTCTACGGATAATTTCTACTAAGCAATTGAAGTGAAATTTTTGTAAGGGATGTCAGATATTTGCTGTTATGGTAAATGATCTTGATGAGGAAGATCCTGTGAGGAAGACTTTGGATCCTGTGAGGAAGACTTAATTATTTGAGAAAATTAATATAAAATATCATGTTATTTCAGGTGATGGTATTTCAGTGGATCCTACAAAGATTCAGGCAATAATAGAATGGCCTACACCGACTAATGTGTCAGAGATTCATAGTTTCATGGGTTTAGCTGGTTATTATCGTAGATTTGTCCAAAATTTCTCTAGGATAGCACATCCTATCACTTCTCTTCAAAGGAAAGGAAAGAAGTTCGTATGGACAGAAAAATGTGAGGAAGCTTTTCAAAAGCTCAAGGAACTTTTGACCAGTGCACCGATTCTAGCTGTACCTGATCCAGAAGGTGATTTCATGGTATGTACAGATGCTTCTCTTGAAGGGATTGGGGCAGTGTTGATATAGAATGGACGGGTGATTGCGTATGAATCACACAAGCTCAAGGATCATGAGTTAAATTATCCTACACATGATCTTGAGTTAGCAGCAGTAGTTCATGCTTTGACAAGGTGGCGACATTTCTTGTTGGGGCACATATTTGAGCTACACAGCGATCATCATAGTCTTCAGTACATTTTTACTCAGCCTATTTTGAATACTCGCCAGAGGCAATGGATGGAGTTTCTATGCGAGTATGATTTTGAGGTTAAGTACATTCAGGGTAAGGAGAATGTGGTGGTGGATGCTTTGAGTCACAAGAGACATGTGGTATCATCGATGACTTTTAGTGTGGATTTGAGAAGTCGTATTCTTCAGGCACTTCCTACGGATTCCTGGTATCAGGAAGTGTGCAGAGAGATAGATTTAGGAAGATCTTTGGAAGGTAAGTTTGCAGGTTACATTTGAGAATCAGATGGTCTTTTGAGACATTTGGGGAGGATTTATGTGCCATTTTTGGATGAGCTTCACACCTTGATTCTAGCAGAAGCCCATCGTACACCTTACTCAGCACATCCAGGTGTTAAGAAGATGCATGCTGATTTGAGACGTTTGTTCTTTTGGTTTGGGATGAAGCGAGATATTGCTGATTTTGTGGCTAGGTGCCTTGAGTGTCAGAGGGTTAAGGCTGAACATCAGCACCCGGTTGGACTTTTGCAGCCTGATCTCATTCCTTCTTGGAGGATGTAGCTAGATTGAGGGAGTTATATCCTTATTTGTTTGTAGGCTTCCAGGAGTAAGCCTAACCGAAGGGGGGGTGGATGTAGTGCCTACCCTCGTTCACATCTTTTCTAGACTTATTGTTGTTGTTATTATCAGACTTTGATGGACTAGTTTTATGTTGATAGTTTAGTGGTATTGTTTTGACACTATCAGATATTATGATATGGATTTAGTCGATATATGATGAGATCATTTAGACTTTACATTTCATGTATGTATGATGATTAGTTAGATGGTATATTATCTCATGTTTTTTATTATGGATACTTACCCCATACTTGCATGTGTATGGTGTGCATGTTTTCATATTGTATAGCGTTTCTGGTGTGGTTAAGGAAGGGAGTTGTAGTCACCTGCTTAGTCGGGATCTACATGATGCACCACTTCCTGCCATTGTTTGTTTAGCTTAGCATTAGATATTGTATGTACATGCATAATTTTTCTGCAGGTTGCAGGTACCGGGTATCAACTTCCCTGAATTGCCAAGATGAGCGTACCCTATTATACTATCTCAATGATAAGATAAGGTAGATAAATTCTCAAGTCCAAATCCCAAACCCTTAAACCATTTGTCCTAGTGAGTTAGGACAAGTATCAGAGTTGAGTACCCACCGAATGTGTTGGATGACATATTTCATGATTTTTAACCCTTTAGACTGATTTTGTATGCTTTGTTCTATGATGGGTTTTCCTATTTTATCTTGGAGGTCTATGGTGAATTTTCTATTAATTAAGTCTTACTAAATAGATTTAATTAATAAATTAATTATTTTGGAGAAAATTAATAAAATATCATGATCTTTGATATTTTGAGTATAATTAATTAAATTAGAATTAATTGAGAGAAAATAATTAAATAAAAGAAAATTAAAAATTAATAATTAATAATAATAATAAAATAATAATAAAGTAATAAATAAATAATAATAATAAAAGTTATAAAAATTAAAATGAAAGTTATAAATATTTAAATGGAAATTATATTAAAAAGTGAATTGGAGTTATAAGCTTGCATGAGAATTAATGCACTTTTATATTTCTCATGTGTCAACAACACGGAGGTTGGTGCATCAATTAAGCACATGGTGTCTACAACCCTATGGCTCATCAAAAAGGTTGGAAAAGACCCATGCTTAGTTGGTGACACCTTCTAGCTATTTCTAGAAGCATTCTAGATGTTTCCTGAAAGCTCTTTATATTCGGGCATTCATAGAAGCTTAGAGATAGCATTGAAGAGCAATTGGAGCATTGGAGGACTCGAGAACTCTGAAGAGGGGAGCTTTCTGTACGAGTTTTCTGAGGAAGAGCGAATTAGCATCAGAATCCGAGTAGATTCTTGTGATTTTACTTATGCTATTTTTGCATCTTGCATTCCCTGTCTTCTTCACGTCTTCCAAATGTCTTTTGAGGAATTTCATATCTTTATGCTTTCTCAATATGGGAAATTAAATTTATTTGAGAATTCTAAATGCATAGGTCTGAAAGGAAAATGGGGCTAGGGTTTAAATTATAGCCAAACCCATTAGAAAGTTATTGAGAAAATTTAAAGAGTAAATATTTTAGAATCGTATATATATATATATATATATATATATATATATATATATATATATATATATATATATATATATATATATATATATATACTTTGTGGGAAAAAAAAAAAAAAAAAATATATATATATATATATATATATATATATATATATGATTTTAGGTCTGCATTTTTAATGCATATCCAAATATATATGTTTATAAAAAAGTCCTGCATATATATATACACACACACACATATATATATACACACACACACATATATATATACATTTAAATATATATATATATACATATATACATATATGCATATATATATAATTATATTTATTGAAAGTTCGAATGTCAAATTTCATTTTTCTGTAAAACGTTTATAATTTTTTTTATTAAAACCGAATGGCAGTGGTAAAACGTTTACTTCAAACGTTATTGAAAACCACAATTAAAAATATATATATATGGGAGGGGCGTACCCCCCCGTACCCCATGTAAATGATATGAAGCCTGCGCACTATACTACAGTCGCAGGTACTGTGACAGCCGTTGCAGGCCCTGCGACGACAGGCAGGGTCGCATGGCCACTGCCAACGGTGGTGGCTTTTATTTTTAAAAAAAGAGGTTATTAAATTGAATGCCTCCGTTTATATATGTAGCGCATGAATTATATCAATCGAATTTTGTTATAATTCGATTTTACAATGTTAAAGATTGTGTTATTTATGATAGAGGTTGACAATATATATGTTATTATATATATATATATATATATATATATATATATATATATATATATTTATTTATTTATTTATGTATGTATGTATATATATGTGTGTGTGTGTGTGTGTGTGTAAGTATATATGTATATATAATTAATTGTAAATGAATATTATAAAGTTCTAAATTAATGGATCACGCTTTTAATGATTTAAAATATTGATATTGAGCTTGTCAATTATGAAGAGATATTAATAAATAATTTAATTAAACTTAGTTTAATTAAGATTAGTTATTAGAATGTATAATCGAAGTTTTGATTCATTGAGAGTGTCAATTTTCAAACAATGTTATATAAACAAAATATTATTAGATCAATTAGAAAATTGAGTCTAATAGTTTTGGGGAGAAACTTTTATCTATCAAACAAATACATGGGTTAGGAAAAACGTGAAATTTCTCCACTTAATATAATTTGGAAAAATGTAAACTGAGACTTTTAAATTCAAATTTGAAAACTTAGCAAAACCAAAATATGTGTTTACATTGGGTATTCTTTAAGCTATTGTTTTGGGTTTTGGGTTGACTAGTGTTGACCAGTATAGGACGTCTACCAGAGGCTTGGGGGTTATGTGATTGTGATGTCGTGATGATGTTTTAATCTTGATCTTTATAAACCCAACCATGGTTTGTGATGGAATTCTCTATATATTGGATGTGATTACTGATTGTTATAGTTGAGATTCTTGTGTATGAAACTCTTGACCTAACCATTATTTTGGTCATCGATCAGTTATCCTTGATTATTTTCTAGTCGCCATGATGGGACTGAGATGTGGATTTATTCTTGATGATGTCATGTTGTGACATGTTTGACTCAACCATTTTTGGAGTCTTTGATCAATATGATTGAGATATATATTTTTTGGTTATTGAGAACCATTGGATACTTTGATTATCAGTGATACTTCAGTTGCCAATAGAGAGCTATTGTGTTCATGATTTTCTATGGATGTTTGCTCATGGAGATTTGATGCTTTTATGCATATTTGACGATTTTGTTATGAATTATCTTTTGTGATTTTGAGATTTATGAGTCCATGAGCATTAGGGTAGGATATTTGCATGTAGTGACGGAAAGTGGCTTGCAATGGGGGCCGAGGCCCTAAGAGGCTGCCATGGTAACTCATTGTAAGTTGGATTAATAAGTGATAACATTCACACCTAATACTAACAGAATGAACCTAAAAAGATAAGTGTTTTGTTCTTTCCCATGCCTTGAGCACTTGTACAGGCTAGGATGGGAGTAGTGAGACACATGGTTGCGACCTTGCATTCCGTAGTATGCCTCGTTAGTATGAGAGGATACTAGTGGCCGCATGAAATCAGTATGGACCCGTGAAGTTTAGCTAACTGCCAGGGTAACTTGTAGGTGATAAATGTGATGACACTTTCCCGCTTGCATAGTAGGTTCCTACATGTTATTGTGTGCCTATAGGATTAGATGTCAGATTTTGTGTTTGGAACCTTTGAGTTAGTATACTTTTAGGATTCCTGGACTCATAGAGATATGTGTTATGTGATTTTGATAGCCTATTTGGGACTTGAGATTATCTCCTTAGTAGGGTGGGAGTGGACCACTTAGGTACCATAGGGTCGGGTGGTAGTGTATTTTCCACTCTTATCATTTTGAGATTCATTGAGACATCATGGCTGATGCGTCCTTCATGATGGTGGATATGTATCCTTTCTCATTGATGATTAGCATATGTTAGATGATGTTATCTTATGCTTTTATTTGCATGTTAGATTACTTCTACATATGATGTTGTATTTATTAGGAGTGACATTCCTACTATGTAATACCGATGATCTCTTCGGTGATTTGGAATGTTACGCATAGAGGGATGGCTAGGATCCACAATGGTCTAATGATGCTATTGACAATTGGGAGGAACCGTGCACTTAGTTTATTATGTTTGATCTTTATGATGGATGTATATGTTCTCTATGATGTTGTATCATGTGATTATCTCTACTTTGATGTATCATGGATTGGAATAGAATGATGTACCTTATTCTACATATGTATATTCTTTGTGCCTATCATACCCTATGACATGTATAGTGGATGAATGAGCATTTGAACTGTAATGTGTAATCACTGGATGTATCATTATTATTTCATGTGGATGTTGTACTAGATGGATTCATGTATGTAATTCAATGTTAAGGGATCTTAAAGAATGTAATCTATTATTTATGTTATGTTTAATTTCAGATGGACATTGCTATTGCTTCCATTATTGTGCATAAGTTATATGTGATGTTTACTTTCATGTAAAAAAAAAAAATGCTACTAATCTTAGTGAAACTCTAGGTTAATTCTTTAGATCCCTTGGCGGGACATTACAAAATTTACAAAAAATTTACAAAAATATTAGAGAATTTATAATTGAATATAAAATTTAGAAAAAAAAATAATAAACACAAATTAGAAAATTTATAAACAAATATAAGCAAATTTGGGTAAAAAAATTACAAAATATTAGAATTTTTTTTTAAAAAATTACAAAAGCATTAGAAAATTTATAATTTAATATAAAAAATTAGAAAACAAATTTAGAATTTTTTTTTTTAAAATTAGAAAATTGAGAAAAAATATTTTTAAAATATTAGAAAATTTAGAAAAAAAATATTTTAAAAAATAGAAAATAAATTTTGAAAAAAATTAGAAAAAATATTAGACAAGTATTAAAAAATTTATAATTTAATATAAAATTTAGAAAACAAATTAAAAAAAAAATATTGCCAAAAAATTAGAAAATTTAGAATTTAATATAAAATTTAGAAAACAAATTTAGAAAAAACATTATAAAAATATTAGAAAATTTATAATTTAATATAAATTTTAGAAAACAAATTTAGAAAAAACATTACCAAAATGTTTTAAAATTTATAATAATATAAATTTTAGAAAACAAATTTAAAAAAATATTGGAAAGGCATTATAAAATTTATAATAATATAAAATTTAGAAAAATATTTTAAAAATATTAGAAAAACATCAGAAATATATATGGTAATGTTTAATATAGACATATATGTTTTTGATATTAATGTTTATATATATATATATATATATATATATATATATATATATATATATATGTCAAATTCACATTAATATCTTAATCTTAGAAGTTTAATTAAATGACATATCTTAAGGGTCTAGATCCTAAATTGTACATGTAACAATATAGATTAGAATATATAATTTTTTATTTTGAACATAGATGTACATGTATATTTTTTCATGGTTAAAAGTAGATGTATGTACATGTTTTTAATAAATTCATATTTTTATATGTATAATTTGTGTATATATATATGTTAACTATTGATCTTAATTTATCTTATAACTAAGTGTACAATTAACTATATTTAATGACACATGTCTTAACCTGGGAGATCCTAAATTATATATGTATAAGAATGTAGATTAAAATGTATATTTTATTTCATAAATGTACATGTAAATATGTTCATGTTAACATAGATGTGCATACATGTATGTGTTCAATATTCATGTTTAAATGTGTAATTATTTTTAATGTCTTAATAATCAGAGTATATAATTAGTTATATAATTTTCAATGTCCATGCCTTAAGGGGAGATCCTAAATCATACATATATAAGAATGTCGATTAATTTGCATATAGGTATGAATATAACATACATGTGTACATATATAGGAACATATAATTTAGAACATGTATGGTGTAAAGAATACATATTAGAATATTTAATTAATAAAAGTTTTAATTATAATCTAACATAACTTGATTAGAATATTTACAAACATAAAGAATTTTCATCATGTATATTTGAACATGTAAAGATCTTATATATTACTTAAATTTTAACTCTTAAACCTTAATGTTAAACAATAGGAGCCTAAATACTAAACATGGTCATAATCCCAACTACAAAACCATAAATTTCATAAATTATAACCCATAATCTTAGATGATTAAACATAACTCCTAAATTTCAAATCTTAGATGAACCCTAATACAAATCCTAACCCTAAAACCATAAATTTTGTAAATTAGAACCCCTAATCTTAGATGATCCCTAATACAAATCTTAACCCTCTAGCCATGCTGAACTAACAATGATGTAAACCCATACCCTAACCCTCTTTAAACCATACTTCTAACAATGATACAAACCCATGTTTAACCTCTACATCTAACCTTTTAATAATAATCATTTAAACCATAAATGTTAAACCATGACCCTAAATAGTAAACCCTAATCTTTGTACACTAATCTATCTTAAATGTTAGATTTAAAGGCTAAATTGTAATTCGAAAAGAACACTTAGACTTTAATGTCTTATTCTAAATATAAAATTAACTATTTAATATAATTCAATGACATGTCTTAAGGGGAGATCCTAAATTATACATATACAAGAATGCACATTAATTTGCATATCTACTTGGTACGTGAATATATAACATACATGTACATCCAAACTGTAACCCTAACCATTATCAAAACCTTAGTGTGCAATAGGTACGTTGAATAAATTTTGAAGGTCAATTATGGAAAAGATCATAACCTAGATTATAAACACAACCCTAACCTTGATTATTACATAAACCTAAACCATTATCCTAACCATAACCCTATGCTTAACCATAAAATTAAATGTGTTCCAAAGTCTAACTCTAATTCTAACCTTACCCCTAATTCTAATCCATGATAATTTGTATGTTGTAATCCCTTATACTAACCATAATTGTAATATTTTCCTAATCTTAACTCCAATCCTAACCCAAACATTAAAACCTAACACAAAATAAGATTATAGCCCAAACTCTAAACCTAATCTTAACCATAATTGTGACATAAACCTAAATCATTATCCTACCACTAACCCTAATTATGAATCTAAATGAAATCCTGAAATGTCCCTTTTCTGATTTTTCATGATATTTCCAACCTCTAATCAGATCTTTAAAATCAAACAGCTAATATCCCAAAGATCCACCAAATTCCTCAAGAAACCCCAAATCGGGTATGTTGAAAATAGTGCTAAAAGCTTTACAACTTCACAAATTATTAATGAATCTGAAAATGGAAATTTTTACAGAAATTTCAGCAGCATAACACCCTACAAATTGACATTTCCAGATCCGTATAGCCTTTACACAAGAGCTCGAAAATGTAGGACCAAAACTATGCTCATCGGGCTCCCGAAATAGCACAAAATATGCCCGGAAACACCACAAGAACACTAATAATCTATCTCAGAAGTTTAATCACGTCCCAATATATAGATTCAGCTCTATTTTAACAGCTTAAAGTATAAAATACAGCAGCAACCAAAACTGATATGAAATACTCAACCGGAAACACCAAACTCTTACAAAAATACACCCGGAAACTCACAAATCTGCACTGTTCAGCACAAAGGCAAACTCTGTATGAGTATGCACATGGAATGGCTTCAAACTCCCGTTCTTAGCCTTCCTGGAAACCTGCAAACTCCCGTTCTTGGGTCTCCCTGGAAACCTGCAAACTCCCGTTCTTGGGTCTCCTTCTCCACAGGTTTGGCAGCCTCTGAAGAATAACAAAGAATCAGCAAAAATCAAGTTCTGGAATGTGCCCAAAAATGCCTCCAAAACCCTTTAAAAGAGGGCATAACTGTAACTCACATCCAAGAGAGGTTAATGAAACATATTTTAATAATAATTTTTATTTATTAATCCAACGGTTTCCAAAGATTAACCCCCTTTTTCCGAAACTTCACTTTCTTGGGCCTGCCTGCCTTAGCAAAGATTATTATTTTTTAATTATTTGAAAATGGGACATGACAAGTCCTCCCCTCCCAAACATTGCTTGTCCTCAAGCAATGGCTGAACAATAAACCAATCAATCCACCTGGATCCCAAATGTAGTCATGAACTATACTACTACCAATTAACACAGGCTCCTGCAATATCCTTTGCAATATGACCAAGAGGAATCCATAATCAAACTGACAATTATAGCTCAAGAAAACTCCAAAATCACCACTACCATAGTCAAAAACCCCTGAGACACAAACTTTTAGAACATCAGAATCCAAGTAAAGTGGACAAATCAAACTACCAACACAGCAAATACCATCAACGCATCCCACTGGCCTATACGGAATGTACAATCCAACTCTGCAACAATGGTGAATGCTCTCGAATGAAACTGTACCAAGTATGGAGAATCCACACACTGTACAACTCCTGCAGTCAACACAACTCTGCAAATCACCGGCCACTATCTCATAACCATAACTCCCATGCACTGCTGATGGTGAAAAGACATTACAAGATAAAGTGTAAGAAATGGAATCCAAACCAAATTTTCCTGCCATCAACTCCTCAAAACAAGGATCAAATGCTAACTGATGTTCATACCCTGTAATATAATGTTGATTAAAAAAACCAACCTCAGTCAACAGCTCACCATGAACAAGTGATACAACCCACTGTGACTGATCACTAGCTAAGTCAGGAGATGTCATAGCCAAAGGAGTAGAATCAATAATAACACCCACTAAAGCATCACTCCCAAACTCCTGCTCTAAGTCACATATTATCAAGCTGTCAACTGCAGAACCTATCACCATGTCATGCCCATCACAACTCTCATCTTGAGGCATCAAATTGCCCCATAACTGATGATAAGCACTAGGAACCAAAGTACATCTTTGTATCATTATCTCATCAACATGGTCATCAAAGGTAGATTGATGAGCGTACCTCATAGTGTAATGCCGATAGAATGTGCCAATCTCAGTCAGTGGCTCAGACTGTAATCTAGATGAAACTAACTGCAATTGATCATTAACCATGTTGGAACTAACTACTACCTCCGAAGATATCACCAAGGGAGTAGTATTACTAGCAAGAACCATGCCAACTGTCGACTCACCAACATCACACATGATCTTTGATACATCTCTAGTCTCTGTGCCATCAATACTAGAGGCCACCACCCTGTCAAGCATACAACAATCTGCTACAACACCCAACTCAACTGAACCTGACTCTAGTGGGAATGAACCTGATATGCCAATGTTAGTATCAAGAATGGATGCATCCCCATCTCCACTGTCTCTGACAATCTCGGCCATGGACATCCTCGGATCACCAAACACCATAGCTTGTGACTGTATAGAATCAGGTAAAGACTGTAGTCACTCTAACTCCATGGTCACCTTAGCCAAATGAAACTGTGACTCCTTGAAAGCCAACTGTGTACTCTCAAGAATCTCAGAAGTCACCTCAAGCTGCTCAGTAAGCTCACTCACCTCATCTTCCTTGGCCAACAATGCATCATATGTTGTACTGCCCCACTCCATAAGATAATCTCTGTCGGCTACCAACTGCATATAATTTTGTCTCAAAATCCAAATAGCCTCCCATAAAGAGTGGATCTCTGTCAAGGAAAGATAACTTCCTCCTTGCTCATCACTAGTAGGAGAACCCCATCCATAAACTGCTAACAACTGATGAGCAGCATCGAAATGTTGGCAAGTGATAGCAATGTCTTGGTCACTAACTCTCAACTGATTAGACACATGATGGCACTGGCTTGACTGTCTCCTACAAACCTCCTCTGATGCACTGTCTGAAGGAGTGTCCTCAAAGTTACTAGTCTCTAGAGTATTACCATCCATATCCTGTGAATCAAATCTAAAGCTCATATCAACATACGGAGTATCAAAAACATTAGCATTGCTGTCCAACTCCTCTATACCCAAGGAAACTAAGTCTTCAAAACTGCCCACTGCATCCTCCTGGATGTCATCAATGCCAATATGATCTTGGGACTCATCTATACACACTGCCAAATATGAAATATCATCAACACATTCCAGCAAGTATGGTCGACTAGATATATGAACAAAGCCCAACATGGGTGTATAAAAACTAATACCAACACTGGACAAGCTGCTAGCACAAGAAAAGACAACATCGTGCAATCTGCTGATCAAATCCATGATAGCATCCAAACAAACACTGCTACCAAAAAGTGTTAAAGATCTCCTGTCAACTGAATCCCAAATGCCAATATAACAATCTTGAGTCCATATCTGTAAACTAGAATCAACTGGTAACTCAAGCAAAATCCTCACCTGAGTAATATGACCAATACCAACTAACTCTACATACCTGTCATGATGAGATAATGAAGTCACAATACTATCTTTGTTCACCTTTAGCTGGCTGGAAAAATCATGTGAAGTACTACCAGCCTTGACCTCATGTGATGAAGCATCTAACTGTGCCTGGTACTCTTTCTCAGCAAAGTCATGAATGTTCAATGTCTGCTCATCTCTACCAGGTATCTCACCATCCTGCACAACAACATCCTCATAACCATCATCTGAACCCACTACACTGGAGTCACTGCCTGTTGTAACTATACCGTCTTGAATACCTGTGGCATCACCCTTTGACGACCTGTAAACAATTGTCTCAATTTGAGTATCAAGTTGACTGTTACTATCAATCTGTGTGATATCCTTTCCCACCACCTCCTGTGGCAGAGTAGAATCTGAGACCTCTACCTGGCTATCAGCTAGTTTCTCAAAATCCTCATGCAAGTTCTTGGGAATTGTGTCATCTGTCCTGTGAGAAAATCTGCCAAATAGAAATCCAGTCAACTTATCCACCTTAGCTGGGTCAGATAACATGTCATTTATACGGTGGTGCTCAACCAACTGTTTAGACATGTCATGGCTTATTTTCATAAGTTTATCTCGAATGTCTAAATAACCATCCTTTCTACTATTTTGACTCTGGCTATCAATTGTCCAAGATCGTTCCCTCTGAGACTCTATACTATACCTGTCCATTCTGGATAAAGTAGAGTGTAACCCCAATAGGATATAACTTCTTCAAACACCAAGAACTAACATGCAAATGATTAGAAGTAGCATGCAACCATAGATTTGGACATGCAACTGATTAGAAGCAACATGCAACCACCAAATTATGACATGCAAGATCTGGGTAGTTGTCAAAACTAACATGCAAGATCTGGGTAGTTGTCAAAACTGACATGCAAACTTCTACAACCACCAAATTCACCAAGAACTAACATGAAAATGATTAGAAGTAGAATGTAACCATAAATTTTAACATGCATCTGATTAGAAGAAACATGCAACCATAAATTATGACATGCAAAATCTGGGTAGTTGTCAAAACTGACATGCAAGATCTGGGTAGTTGTCAAAACTGACCTGCAACTTCTACAAACCCTCAGGCTGGCAAGATCATGGCTCTGATACCACTGAAATGTCCCTTTTCTGATTTTTCATGATATTTCCAACCTCTAATCAGATCTTTAAAATCAAACAGCTAATATCCCAAAGATCCACCAAATTCCTCAAGAAACCCCAAATCGGGTATGTTGAAAATAGTGCTAAAAGCTTTACAACTTCACAAATTATTAATGAATCTGAAAATGGAAATTTTTACAGAACTTTCAGCAGCATAACACCCTACAAATTGACATTTCCAGATCCGTATAGCCTTTACACAAGAGCTCGAAAATGTAGGACCAAAACTATGCTCATCGGGCTCCCGAAATAGCACAAAATATGCCCGGAAACACCACAAGAACACTAATAATCTATCTCAGAAGTTTAATCACGTCCCAATATATAGATTCAGCTCTATTTTAACAGCTTAAAGTATAAAATACAGCAGCAACCAAAACTGATATGAAATACTCAACCGGAAACACCAAACTCTTACAAAAATACACCCGGAAACTCACAAATCTGCACTGTTCAGCACAAAGGCAAACTCTGTATGAGTATGCACATGGAATGGCTTCAAACTCCCGTTCTTAGCCTTCCTGGAAACCTGCAAACTCCCGTTCTTGGGTCTCCCTGGAAACCTGCAAACTCCCGTTCTTGGGTCTCCTTCTCCACAGGTTTGGCAGCCTCTGAAGAATAACAAAGAATCAGCAAAAATCAAGTTCTGGAATGTGCCCAAAAATGCCTCCAAAACCCTTTAAAAGAGGGCATAACTGTAACTCACGTCCAAGAGAGGTTAATGAAACATATTTTAATAATAATTTTCATTTATTAATCCAACGGTTTCCAAAGATTAACCCCCTTTTTCCGAAACTTCACTTTCTTGGGCCTGCCTGCCTTAGCAAAGATTATTATTTTTTAATTATTTGAAAATGGGACATGACAAATCCCTAACCTTCATCATAATTACAACCACAATATAAACTTTCAGGACAACCATAACCATAATTTTAAACCCAAATCCAAATCCCATTAAGAATATGAACTATGATATAAATATTAGCCCTAATCATAATAGTAATTATAATTCTAATCCTAAAATCTAAAAAATAATTGTAATCTTAACTTGATAATAATCTTGATAAAAACTTTTGTTCTAACTATAATACCCAGGATCACATAATATTAATAAATAAACAAAATATTACATTATTTAAGTTAAATATAATAATAGAAATTTTGAATGAACTAAATTTAGAATTAAACAATATAACTAAATAGTCTATGTGCTATCTTATTAGTTTCACAATTTCATTAAAAAGTAGACCATATATCTTGTAGACATATCTATAATACAAAATAAATAATGCTAACAAAATTAGTTTCATTATTTTTGTTTTATATCAAATTAATTTTTTTAATTTAATATTTAAATTTTCATTATATATTATATTATCTTCTGCTATATTAAATTTAATAATTAATAATATATAATTTGCACAAATAATAAATATATAATATTACCTTCAAAATATTTAAATCTAACATTTTATATACGTTTTCTTTTTTTTAAAAAAATTACATGACACATTATAATTTATAAATTGTTTAGTTTTTCATAAAATAAAAATTAGTTTAAATCTAAAATATTAAGAAACCATTAAGTTCATTTTATAAGGTTATACTCTTAAAATATAATTTAATCAAATTTGCCAAAATAAAATCAAATAAAAATGTTAAGGAATAGAGGAGGTTAATTTAATTTGGCCGACATTTCAATTAATTGATTTGAACAAATTACTACAATCATAACCATATTTATATTATTATTACAACATCGGTACCTTAAAAGTATTTATGATTATGAGAAACCTTTTCCCAAGCAGGATACGTCTTTAAATCGTGGGAATGGTACGATTTCAAATGCACACTTGACTCAATAACCCCAATCAAAATCATTCAAATTCCATTTGAAAAATTTAACAAATATCTTCCAAAATGTAAAACTTCAAAAAGGCTAATGTGATCAAACTCCTATTATTGGAATGAACTCCTAGATATCAATTGACCTCCCCAAATCATAACTTGAATCGATGACTTCAATAAAAAAAATCATTTACACCTAATTAAAAAAACACAAAAGAAACTTCAAAACCCTAAATCCTCCTGAAGGCTAATGCGATCAAACTAAAATAACAATGCAATGGACAATAGCTCTTACCTTCCTTGTTTGTAACTCCTCATTCTTTGAAGACATGATCACCACAGGAATATCCTTGAGTGTTGATAACTCCTGTTACATGAAATTTTTTCCAGGGAGTGAAAAAGGAGAACCCATTTCATTTTGCATATTCCCAAATGAACTTGAAATTTCTTAAGTAGGCCAGATTGATCATGAACAAAAAGAGATATTAAATACCTTGACTCTCCTAAGATATATAAGATCTTTACATGTTCAAATATACATGATGTACATTCTTTATGTTTGTATATATTATAATAAGTTATGTTAAAGATTATAATTAACTTTTATTAATTAAACATTGTAACATGTATTCTAAGTTAGGTCGTACATGTGTTCTAAGTTATATGTTCTTATATATGTACATGTGTATGTTATATTCTTACCTATATGCAAATTAATCTAAGTCCATGTGTTACAGATTATCTAGGTCCATGATGTGTGATGTATGTTCAATTACATACATGTGTATAATTTTTAATTTTAAAACTAAAAAATTGTGTGTATAGTAGGCAGTTCAGCGAGCTTCATACATTTCTACAGATCTATGGCTTTACACGATCAGTTTGATGCGGCTCCTAGTGTGGCACTTGATGTAGTTCCTGCTACGGCTCTTGTTGTAGCTCCTGCTATAGCACAAGTTGGTGCGGCACCTGATGTAATTCGTATTGTGGATCCTCATACAGCTCGTTGTTTTGCTTGTGGTGGGGCTCGTGCTGCAACTCATGGTGTACCTTGACATAGGGCTCATCGTGCAGCTCATGTTCCACTCTTGGTGTGGCTCCAAGTGTTGGAGGTCCTACCGTGGCTCCTAGTGTGGCTCATATTCCAGGTCAGGCTACACCTGGAGGTCCTGCTGCACCACCTCCATGCATCGATATTGATGCTCTATTTGCATTTTTAGAGCAAGAGATTGTTAGATTACAACACTCTATATCGACCTCTGATGATGGTCTTTATAGAGACATATGTACTACGATATGTAGGAATTTACAAGATTTGACAGCTAGGTTTCAAGCTCACCATTCATTTACTCCTACCATATTAGCTTTCGTATCTAGCGAGCTTAGGGCTGAGGTATTAGGAGATGCATCTTTCGATGATGTCAAGAGGGTAGCCCACAAAGACATCATCAAGAGAGAGCTCTTTCTAGAGTATGAGGGTACATGGGGTAGGGTGAGAGGTTACATAGTCACACGATGCAGAGACCCTATTATTGCTAGCATGATCTATCCATGATTTTAGTAGCACATGGTCATTATCCTAATAACGACCAGATACCCCTTTATTTTGCATAATAGTTGTACACTGAGTTCTGTATAGGGCTCAACATCAACTTCTTGGATATTCTTGATTTGTCATGATCACCTTGGAACCTGTCATGTATTGCATCTAAATTTTCTTTGCCATTGCTTATAAGAGTGTTTCAAGGTTGGCAACCACTTCAACATCCTTTGCATGGTTTAAAGGTAATGTCATTGTGGCAGAGGCTTCTGCAAGGGAATGAGCCTTGTGATTATGGCATTTACACAAAAGTAGAACTTTCTTCTTCAACTCCTTTCACTTAACTCTTCACTGAAGTTATTCTTCCAATAGTAAGAATAGCTACTACAAATTCTTGGGAGCCAAGGGAACCTAAACCTATGCTACATTTTCTAGAGAGATGGGAGAAGTTACTATCGGATTCAATGTTGGAAAATGAAGATGGGGTAACTGAGAGGGGAGGGGTGAATTAGTTACCACAAAAAAAAATTCAACAGTCCCAAAGATGCCTTAAACTTAGTTGCTGCTGCTACTCGGTAAACACATAAATTACTGCTTAAAACTTGATAGATGTTTAGTTAATTTATTAAGCATTTACTGAAATAAGCGACCATGCAAAAGAAAGTAATCATGAACACAGTAGACACCAGATTTACGTGGAAACCCAATATGGGAAAAACCACCAGCAACTAGTCACCAATTTTCACTCTTCTGAAGTGAGCCCTGTTAGGAGCCAACCCTGTTAAAGGTTACAAAACACACTGTTAGGTGTGACCCTGTTAGAGGATTTAATCACCCTGTTAGGAGTGGCCTTGTAAGAGGTCTTTAGAACAATTCAACTGAATTGCCACCCTATTAAAGGATTTATGGAATGGCTGTTAAACCAACTCTGTTAGGAGATTTTGGAATCACTGTTACAATGGTTAGAAAGCAACAATGAATGATCTGAAAATACATGCAACTTATCTTGCTGAATACAGATCTCAGTTTAGCTCCACAAGATCCTTACTGATTAAATATATCTTTGCAGCTCCAAGATTTCCCTCTGCTCAACTCTGCTTAGGCACACACAAGTCTCTTCCTTGCACTTCCTTGCACTATCCTTATACACTCTCTATTCCACACTTTTTCGCATCTTGAGCACCTCTTATTATACTATACATAATACTAGGTCAGCCCAACCAACTTGACAAAACATATTCCAAAGTCGGCTTGAACTAACAATCAAAACAAAATTCTTCACTGGCCGACGCTGCTCGGTCAATACAGAACAAAAAAAATTGCTTCCTGTGTTAACCGGCAGAACTCGGTAAAAACTACAATTATCGGGGAATTCGGTAAACCTGCCACTTCCTTTGGAAACCGACTAGACTCGGTAAAAGCTGTCTTCGACTACCGAGTGAGCTCGATGAAAACTAAGCTTTCCTTAGCTTACCGTGCGAACTTGGTTAACACTAACCGTCCACTACAAAATCCTTTGATACCCGAGTGATCTCGGTAAGAACTAAACTTTCTTTAGCTTATCGTGCGAACTCGGTTAACACTAACTCACTGTGTGACATACAGGAATGCTCGGTATACACTACAAAAGGCTTTACTGATCGACTAAGCTTGGTAGACTCTGTAAACTATTTTCCTGATCGACAGAACTCAGTAGACTCTGTCTGATAACTGATATGGCATTTGTGTAACATCAAAGACAATACACAATTACTTAATTGTATCCAACAATCTCCCTCGTTGGCATTGATGGCAACACAACATGTCATAGCAGAAATAAAATTTGAAAGCAAGTCTACAGCAACACAACACAATTAACAATTCTCCCTCTAAGATAGAGAACTCTCCCTCTTACAGTAATCTCCCTCTATGAAGGAATTACATAATCAAATTTTGGAAAGATATGACAGTAAAACTCTCCCTCTTTGACAACACATGCCAAAGACAATCCAATTTCAATGAATTTCATTGTACCTTTAGTACTGATTCATATGCAATATTTCTTTGATTTGCTGCATCAACTGATGATTGTTCAATTTTGTAAGAGCTGATGCATCACTAAAACTTATTTTTAGTGAACTTCAGATAGGGGAATGACCCCTAACTTAGCTCTGAGATACAAAAATGCATCCTTAGGTAAAGGCTTTGTGAATATGTCAGCAATCTGTTCCTTTGTATGGACATATTCCAATCTGATTTCCTTGTCCTGCACCAATTCTCTGACAAAGTGATACTTGATTGCAATGTGCTTAGTCTTAGAATGCATTACTGGATTCCTAGATATGTTGATTGCACTTGTATTATCACAAAACATGACAACTGGTTCCTTGATTTCCATCTTCATGCCTTGTAGCAATTGCTTGAACCAAACAATATTAGAACAGTTTACTGTTGCAGTAACATACTCTGCCTCTGCTGTTGATTGAGATGTACAATTTTTCTTTTTGCTTGTCCAAGAAGCCAACCTCTTTCCAAGAAAGAATGCACCTCCACTTGTGCTTTTTCTTTCGTCAAGTTTTCCTGCCCAATCAGCATCAGTAAACACTTTTAAGTCTAGGTTTCCTCCAAATTTATACCATAATCCATAATCTTCAGTTCCTTTCAGATATCTCATTATCCTCTTGATTGCCATCATGTGATTTTCTCTTGGTTTGGCTGAAAATCTTGCCACAATTCCAACTGCAAGAGCAATATCTGGCCTAGTATGAACTACATATTGCAACTTTCCAATCATAGATCTGTACAATGTCTGATCTATTTCTTTTGAATCATCTTCTTTGGTAAGTTTTAGTCCAGTACACATGGGAGTTCCAACTGGTTTACAGTCTTCCATACCAAACTTTTTCAATATCTCTTTGATGTATTTTGCTTGAGTGATGTAGATGCCATTCTTGTTCTACTGAATTTGAAGTCCAACAAAGAATTTGATTTCACTGAACATTGACATTTCAAATTCCTTGCTCATTTGTTCTAAAAATTCTTTGCAAAGATCATCATTCCCTGTGAAAACAGTATCATCTACAAATATTTCTGCCAGGACAATCTTATTTTCTGGTCCTTCCTTGATATACAAACTACTGTTATCATTATTTCTTTGAAATCCAATTTGAATAAGATAGCTATGCAATCTTTCATACCATGCTCTAGGGGCTTGTTTCAGACCATACAGTGCCTTGTGCAATTTGCAAACCATGTTCTTTTTATCTGGATCTATAAAACCTTCAGGTTGTTCAATGTAGACCTCTTCATCCAGTATACCATTTAGAAATGCTGACTTGACATCCATCTGATAAACTTTAAATCCTTTGTAAGTAGCATATGCTAATAAGGTTCTAACACCTTCCAATCTAGCAACGGGAGCAAAAGTTTCTCCATAATCTATGCCTTCCTCTTGAGAATATCCTTTGCACACTAATCTAGCTTTGTTTCTTGATACTTTACCATTTTCATCCAACTTATTTCTGAAAACCCACTTTGTACCGATTACATTTTTGTCTTTAGGCCTGGGTACAAGAGTCCATGTCTTGTTTTTCTCTATCTGCTCTATTTCTTCATTCATTGCTTCAATCCAATTATCATTTTCTAATGCATCTTTGACAGTTCTAGGTTCAAAATCAGCAAGTAAACAAGTACCTTTCAACTTACTTCTTGTGATGGTTCCTTCAGATTTATTTCCAATGATCTGATCTTCTAAATGATGTCTCCTGACATACTTGGCTAGAACAGGTTCTTTTCCTTTTGGATGAATCTTGTCGTTATCTTCTTGCATTTCTCCTTCATGCTCGGTTTGGTCTGGCTCGGTATCAACTGGCTCGGTATGCACATGCTCGGTTACCTCTGGCTCGGTAGACGTTGGCTCGGTAGATGTTGGGTCGGTAGATGTTTCCTGCAACTCGGTTAGTGATGACTCGGTAGAAGAAGGTTTCTGATTCTCAGATGCAGTTGATATTATATCCGGTTCACTGAAGACGAATCTTTTGTAATCTTCTGGTTCTCTTCTACTTTCTTCTTCAGTCTTTTCTGCAAACTCATCAACTTTCACATGTATACTTTCTATGACTTTGTGAGTAGATAAGTTCAAGCATCTATATGCTTTACTCTTGCATGAGTATCCAAGAAATATACCTTCATCACCTTTTACATCAAATTTACCTTTTCTAGATTCTTTCAAGATATAACATTTGCTTCCAAATACTCTCAGATAACTTACATTGGGTTTATAGCCATACCATAATTCATAGGGAGTTTTGAATGAGTCTTTTTTCAACTATACTCGGTTTAAGGTATGAACTGCTATACTAATAGCCTCCTTCCAGTATTTGATAGCAACATTCTTTTCTATCATCAAGGTTCTTGCACAATCCATGATGGATCTGTTCCTTCTTTCAGCTATGCCATTTTGTTCAGGAGTACCTGGTGCTGAAACCTGTCTTTTGATTCCTCTTTCAATACAAAAGTCATTGAATTCATGTGAAATAAATTCACCACCTTTGTCTGACCTTAGGCATTTCAATCTTTTCCCTGTTTCTTTTTCTACTCTTGCCAAATACCATTTGAACTTTTCAAATGCTTCTGATTTGTTCCTTAGGTACATGACGGTCATCATTATTCAATAATCATCAACAAAAAGAATAAAATATTTTTCACCAGTATAGCTTTCAGTTCCAATAGGTCCACATAAGTCAGTATGCACAATTTCTAATAAATCTTTAGACCGATAATTTTTGCTTTTGAAACTAGACTTACCCATCTTTCCAATTTGACAATTCTTGCATAAATCGACCTCTGATTTTTTTAAATTAGGAATGCCTCTCACTTTCTTGAATTTTCTTATCTTTACCAAATTGTCAAAATTCACATGACATAACCTTTTATGCCATAACCAACTCTCTTCTACTTGAGCAATAAAACATGAATGTTCACCAAGTTCAAGATAGAACAAGTTACCTTTAGTTTGAGTACCAGATCCAATCAGCTTTCCTTTATCGTTCAGCAGTCTTGCTTTGCCTTGGATGAATTCTACTTTGAGTCCATTGTTGAGTAACTGTGCCACACTCAACAAATTATGCTTTAGGCCTTCTATCCAATAAGCATTATCACATACAAGTTCCTGGGTTAGAGTGATTCTTCCTTTTCCTTTGATGCAACAAGGTTCATTGTTTCCAAATCTTACACTGCCACCATCATACTCTTCAAATTGATCAAACTTTGTTTTATCTCCAGTCATATGATGTGAGCAGCCACTATCAATGATCCATGTATCATTCTTACTTATGTGAGAGATGAGTGCCATTTCTTCATTGTCAGATTCATCTTTTACAGCAATGTAAACAATCTCATCCTCTTCTTCATCATTAGAATCATTAGAATCTTTAGCCATAAAACATGATTTCTTACTTTTATCCTTAAATGATTTGAGATCTTTCTTACTGTTTCATTTATTATCTTTCTTTTCATCTTTATCTTTTTTGTTTGGACACCTTGCAGCAATATGACCGACTTCTTCACATGAAAAGCAGATTAGGGGTACTTTACCTTTGTATTTACCTCTTCCTCTTGAATATTTCCTTGCAAGTAGAGCTTCAATTACTTTAAGGTCGCTGTCAGAACTCTGATCTGATTGATCTTCACTCTCTGACTGAGATTCCTTCTTCTTCTTGCCTTTGTCCTTGAGTGAAAGGTTGGCTTCAAATGCAGACTCAATGTTCTTTGCAGCTAGAACATAATTATCAAAATTATCTAGTTCAAATGCTGTCAATCTTCCAACTATGGCCTCTAGGTTTATCTTGTGATTGGCCTCACAACTTCTTTCTTGAATGGCTGATACCCTGATGGCATAAACTAGAAGTAGAGTTCTAAGAACTTTACTTATGACTGTCTCTTCATTGATACTTCCTCTAGAAGCTTTGATAGCACTGACACATGCTTTAATTCTTTCAACATATTTGGCAATGTTTTCATCTTCTTTCATTTTTATCTGATCGAACTGTCCTCTCAGACTTTCAGCTTTGGCTCTTCTGACATTGTCATCTCCACCATAGATCTCTTTCAGTCTTTCCCACATTTCATAGGTAGTAGTGCAGTCCTTGACATCATCAAACTCTTCATAACTCAAGACAGATGCAATATCAATCATCATAATGTTATGAGTCTTCTTTATAGCAATGTCATTGACTGATAATGTACCTGATGGTTCTACATATTCCTCATCAAGATATTTCAGACTAGTGTCACCAATGGAAGCTAGATGAAGTCTCACTAATCCCTGTCATGCTGAGAAGTTGTTTCAGTTAAGCCTTGGGATTTCCCTCTTGTAAGACATCTTGATCTTTGGCTTAGATCTTTGAAATCTCCTCCTGCAAGCACCAAAAGCTCTAATACCAATTGTTGGAAAATGAAGATGGGGTAACTGAGAGGGGAGGGGTAAATCAGTTACCACAAAAACAAATTCAACAGTCCCAAAGATGCCTTAAACTTAGTTGCTGCTGCTACTCGGTAAACACATAAATTACTGCTTAAAACTTGATAGATGTTTAGTTAATTTATTAAGCATTTACTAAAATAAGCGACCACGCAAAAGAAAGTAATCATGAACACAGTAGACACTAGATTTATGTGGAAACCCAATATGGGAAAAACCACCAGCAACTAGTCACCAATTTTCACTCTTCTGAAGTGAGCCCTATTAGGAGCCAACCCTGTTAAAGGTTACAAAACACACTGTTAGGTGTGACCCTGTTAGAGGATTTAATCACCCTATTAGGAGTGGCCTTGTAAGAGGTCTTTAGAACAATTCAACTGAATTGCCACCCTGTTAAAGGATTTATGGAATGGCTGTTAAACCAACTCTGTTAGGAGATTTTGGAATCACTATTACAATGGTTCGAAAGCAACAATGAATGATCTGAAAATACATGCAACTTATCTTCCTGAATATAGATCTCAGTTTAGCTCCACAAGATCCTTACTGATTAAATATATCTTTGCAGCTCCAAGATTTCCCTCTGCTCAACTCTGCTTAGGCACACACAAGTCTCTTCCTTGCACTTCCTTGCACTATCCGTATACACTCTCTATTCTACACTTTTCCGCATCTTGAGAACCTCTTTATATACTATACATAATACCAAGTCGGCCCAACCAACTTGACAAAACATATTCCAAAGTTGGCTTGAACTAACAATCAAAACAAAATTCTTCACTGGCCAACGCTGCTCGGTCAATACAGAACAAAAAAAATTGCTTCCTGTGTTAACCGGCAGAACTCGATAAAAACTACAATTACCAGGGAATTCGGTAAACCTGCCACTTCCTTTGGAAACTGACTAGACTCAGTAAAAGCTGTCTTCGACTACCGAGTGAGCTCGGTGAAAACTAAGCTTTCCTTAGCTTACCGTGCGAACTCGGTTAACACTAACCATCTGCTACAAAATCCTTTGATACCTGAGTGATCTCGATAAGAACTAAACTTTCTTTAGCTTACCGTGCGAACTCGGTTAACACTAACTCATCGTGTGACATACAGGAATGCTTGGTATACACTGCAAAAGGCTTTACTGACTGACTGAGCTCAGTAGACTCTGTAAACTATTTTCCTGACCGACAAAACTCGGTAGACTCTGTCTGATAACTGATATGGCATTTGTGTAACATCAAAGACAATACACAATTACTTAATTGTATCCAACATTCAATACTTCATAACATTTTTGATTATATAGTGATGCCAAAATTAACAACAACAATAGATACTTGAGATCCTTGCAAGGAGACTGTGCCAATACATGCATGGTTACATCCTTGGCTTCCATTGTTGGGCTAGTACACGGAGCCCTTATATCCAACCATTTGTTATAAGTTAGGGAATACATTTCATGCTTGGAATGCAAGTGATGCATCTACATATGCAATTTTATCACCTTGAAAAATTGTATTTGATCCTACTAGCTAGGAACAACTAATTGCTTAAACTATTTTCAATTGAACAATTATTTCTCCATCTTCAAGTAACCTAAATCATTGCTTCTCCTAGCTATATTGTTTCTCTATTGTTATATATTCTATAATAGACTTTCAATTTCTTTCTCCTTATTTTTATGATGCATTGAAAATCCCATATCATCTTAGGATTACACTAAGGAAAGTGGTTGCAAATATATGAATAAAGAACTAAAAAATGAGTTCAATTAAATAGATAATTTGTGTGTATGATTTTATTTAATGAAATACTAAACTAGCTAATCATCATATACTTATAATGATCAAAGTATGCACAAAGTAAGATCTTGGTACATAAAATTTCAGCCAAAAATAGAAGGAACAAAATTCAAATAGGGAGTTATATAGTATCTAACTATAATTATGAATTAAACATAATATCAAATACAACTCTATTTACAATGTAATATCATTATGTGTATTTTGTTAGTCCACACCAAAATCAATAACCTTGTTTTTACTATACAAACATTTTGTTAGTCACTAACCTTTTTATTTTTAAAATTTGGAAAGTAATCCCCTTGAATTGGGCATATCATGTTTTCTATTCAAGTAGTACCAGGACAAGCACAAATAGCTCCTAGAATTGTTGTTCATAGACCCATTGGATATTCATGCATACCCAATTCAAAAGATGCTACCATTAGATCTCTTTGTTTCAAATAATCATATAAGAATTTGGGTTATGGTGCTGAACCCATGAGCACTCTAAGCGTTATCTTATCTCGGATGTCATCCAGGTACATTCTCTTTCTCCTTTTATTAAATCAGCAAAAAGAATAAATCCCCACATGCCTTTCAAGAATCAATTACATTCAACGTTGAGATCATTGATATTCTTTTTATTAATGGTGGAATTTAGTTTTTATGATTACAAAGGAAACTATTGGAGTGAATGTGTTTCTTGATCAACATCAATACACTAGAGAGTAAAAACTCATCCATACTCCAAAATGACTGAGGAAATCAAAGGCTTAAGAAAACAAAAAATGGAGTATATCTTAGAAATAGATGATCACTTAGCGTTTGGTGGAGCTAAGAAAAGAGTCTAGGGTTGATAAGATTGAACTAATATTACATAGCTCATATTTTCAACTCTATTTATTTTTCTATGCAACAAAAAAAGAAGATTCTGTATAGTAAAAAAATCATTCTGTGTATTTTGTAATATCTACTATGATATGTTTTTTTGTAAAATTTCTCACGAATTCTACCCATTTTTTGTGATTTGCATTATTTTTGTGCAAGATCTTGAAGTAAGTCACTTAGCACGGGTTCAATGAGTTTTATTATTTTATTATATGGATTTTGGAATATGTATGTAGCTGTATATGAGCAATGTTAGTATGCTAATAGAAACCAAATTTAAATAAAGCTTCTACAAACTAAACAAAATTCATAAACTTCAAGATAGACTAAGATGAGCTCTCAATTAAGAATATGAGCCATTAATGGGCTCTCTCAATAAGAAGCTCTCTTGTTGAGTGGCTTTGTCTAAATAGATAGGATGTATGCTCAAGCTTATGCTTCAAAAAGGGCTTCAAATGGAGTTGGAATTTGGGTGTGGGTGTATGGTTTTGATGTAAAATGGCTTCTTAAAATGGCATTATGACTTTACTTCATGGATTGTGTTAAAAAGGCTTGGGAGGGGATTCTTTATATAGGCAAAGGGCTTGAGGGATCAAGGGCTAGGATGCAAGTATGGGAAAAAGCTTATGGAAGGCTCAGATTGCATGAGAGGAGAGCACATGGATTGTGCTTCCTTACAACCAATCAGGGAGTGACACATGTCATAGGGTGAGAGGATGGAGGAAAGGGGAAGGATGAGTCAACAAATGAGGCTCAAGGGATAAAATCTTCATAAAGACCCTCATAATGGCTTGTAAGAGCAATAAAAGGGCTTGGAAGAGTCATTTATGGCCTAGTGGGCTTCATAAAGTTTTATGGTTGGGATATTTTGAGGGAGATGAGAGGAATTTCGGCTTGGGCTTGATTAGGAAGGTTTTAAGCTTGCTTAGGATTGTGCAAATGATTAGAGGATGGATTAGGATGGTTTAGGATTAGGTTTAAAGACATCTTCTAGAAGAGTCTAAACTTTGGATGAGGATAAAGACTTTCTAGAATAGTCTAGAACTTCCTAGGATGAGGATGAAGACTTTCTAGAAGAATCCAGAACTTCTTAGGATGAGGATAAATTAGATTTTTAGGAAATAAATAAAGTTTTATTTATTTCAAGGGTTTGGGTTGAGGAGATATTTACTAAAAGTTTTTTAATAAACATGAGGATTAATATTTAATCTTAATTAAATATTTTGAGTTGGGATTAGGGGTAGGAAATGATGGGATTAGCCTTTAATCAAAATTAAAGAAGGATTAGAAGATTTTGGAAGAGGTTAGTGGTCTTAAGTAAATTGGCCAAGTTTTGGGCAAAAAATAAATTTTTTATTTATTTTGAGTTTTTTGGTCAATTTATTAATTAAATAATTAATAAATAAGGAAATAATATTTAAATAAGATTTAAACATTTTTGGGAGGGATTCCTTAATTAAATATTTTTAATTAAGATAAAGGGATTTAATGGCATAAAAATAAATAAATTAATTAAATAATTAATTAATTAATTAATGATGATGTCATCAAGAATTTTTCAAAAAATAAAAATACTTTATTTTCTAAAGGTTTTTAGGTGTCTACATTTTGCCCCTCTTTGATGTGATGCCGCAAGTGGCATGGCATCAAAGATAAGAAAATAAGATGCCCAAGGCTAGAGCAGAAGAGGAGAGAATGGACTACAAGATGCCCCCTCAAGAAGGCGGCAGGGAGAGAAAGCGAGGCTCGACGACTTCTTGAAAAGTACAAGAATCCAAGATGAGCAAGAAGACTCAGATGGGCAAAGAGAAGGGGCTGAATTAGCTCAAACTCTCACTATGGGAGAATGATAAAGGAGAATCAGATGCACAAGAGGAAGCAAGCTTAAGACTTTAGGGAAGGTGGAGAATGAAGGAGTAGAGCGCTATGAAAAGGAATCCAGGATAGGGAGATGGATGAGAGGATTATAAAGCTGATGCAATAGAATTTCAAAGAGTCAAATTAGTGAAAGATGGGTTTCAGAGATCCTTAGGACTAGGATTGTGGATCTCGAAAGATGAGGCTTGATGGATTGATTTGGATTGGTGGATCCCTAAAGCTAAAGGTGAGGAGTGATTCAAAGAGATATTGATGTATAAGTTGGGGTAGGAGAGACGAATGTTGGATATGGATGGGGGATAATGGAGATGAAAGAAAACCATTGAAGCTTTTTGAGCAGGGGGATACTTCAAAGAGAAGTACCACCATGTAGTTGAGCACTAGATTTGCTATAGGACTGTTGGTTAATTACCAAGGTTACCAAGAACATCAAGGCCTTTTCACCAATTGTCCAGAGGAGTGGCGAACTGACTCAAAACAAACACGCAAGGATTGCCCCAATATCACACATAAATCCCAGAGGAAGCAGTGTGGAAACGACACTGGGTAACCCACAAGCAGAAAAGAAAACAAGCAAAAGACATGATCAAGACCTTACACTCTGATTGCACCAGTCACAGTATACCATGATATGAAAGATTGTGGCAACCTTGAGGAGGGAATAAGGAGATTTCTTGGAAAAGATATTTCAAGACCCAACAAGGAAGAGTCCAAATCAAAAGAAAGCGAAAATCCAAAAGAGAATCGTTTGCCAACGAGATGGGTAGGACGAGGTACTAATGGACCAAGATCAGACATGAGGAAAGCTATATCCTGCAAGGACCTATCAGAGAGCACCTAAGCTGGTGGATTTGGATGAGTGATGCGTCTAGCAAGCTAAACTAAGAAAGATAACACTTTGGTGATAGGAAATCTAGCTAAAGGATGCATTGGAATAGCTAACCAAGATGTGCGATGGGTGCAAGATGCTGGTCAAGGACGAACTGACATGAATGCTGGATAGATACAATGGTACTAAGCTAAAGAGGATGTACAAGCTGACGGACCAAGATATTTACAAGCTGAAGTTGACCAAGATAGTTACAAGCAGGTAAAAGCTCAGGATGATAGGATAGAGGGATGGTTCGATTTTGTGCCAGATGCGAAAGCTAAGGGTGGGGTGATAGCAAAAGATATGGATTTGGAAGGATGCATCCAATGATGATGAGAGATTTTGTGACCAAGGATAGCTAGAGGAGCAAGATGAGATGGTTGGATAGGATGGTAGATAGCTAGGATTATGAAGGATATAAAGAGATGACATTGGGTTTGCATGAGGATAGCCTAGAGCTAGATACCAATGACAAGGGAGGATGGACAAGACAAGATCTCCAAGGAATATAGTGCCCCCAATCAAAAGATAACATGGGGAAGGAGGTCTTATGATGGATGTGATAGGATTGAAGCTAGGATGGAAAATGCTAAAGGGGCTAGGGAGATGGATGATAGCTGGGATGGTTGGCTGCAGTTGCAGGAGATAAGTGGATGGTGTGAGATGGAAGATGGAGGGTGGAGGATAGGTGGATAGATTGGAAGATGGAGTTGGATGTCAAGAGATGACCAAAACCATGAGGGTGATAGGCTAAGCTGGGGATGGCGAGATTACGCATGATGCTTGTTTGCCAAGTTTTCATCATGGTACTTGTCCAAGGCGCTTGAATTGCCAAGTTTTCACCAGTGGATGCTTTATTTTTCTTTTTCTTTTTGAATTTTTGACTTTGGACTTAGCTGGAATGATTTTGGCTTTCTTCAACTATTTTGGCTTTTTTGAGATTTTTCACTGGCTGTTGGAATGTTCAATTTTGTTGCTAGCTATTGGTACACCGGATGTGTGAGTTATGCAATAGATTGGATTAGATGGGATTGCTGGTAGGAGATGGAGGGATGAAAAGGTTGGAAAGAAGCATGAGATAGGGATGCTTGCAGGATCAACATTGGCACATGTTGGGATGGGTGTGAAAAGAGCATATAGGGGATAGATGGTAGATGCGGGCTTGATGGAGGATTTGTGGAAGCGCGCTTGGGGATATAGGCACCCAAGATGGAGTTAGGAGATGGGGGACACGAGTCATTGGATGGAGGATTAGCAATGGTGGATGCCATTATGCATTGGGTTTCAATTTTTTTCTTTGGGATCCACATGGTTTTGGATTTTCTTTTCATAGGCGTTTGCATTATTTTGCATTCTTTGATTGGATTTTTCCTTTTTGGAGTATGTCTTTTAGAATAGACATATGATTACCTAGGATGTGGATTTTTAGCTTTATGCATTTTGAAGTTGGCATTTACATTGCTGTGGTAAGCTTTGGGAAGATGGTTAGGAGAAGCTTTGTGAGATGGAGAGGATATGGGAGAGCATGTAGGGGGATGATGATGGATGATGTGCCTCGATATGTGCCTTTGCTGATCTTACATAGGAATGGAGGGAATAGGATTTTTATCATGGTTGATAGGAGGATGGAGGATGGTAGATTTTGGGACATAGGGAACAAAAATGGATTTAGCGGATGAAGGGGGGATATGGTAGGTTGTTTTAGGTTGCAAAGATGGTGGAGGGGGGATGACATAAAATTTCTTGAAGGAGTGATGGGAGGCTGGCATGGGGGGTTTGTAGATAGGCTTGGTTTGGGGGTGTGGTGTACCAACACCTTTAGATGGTGAGCCTTTGGATACATATCCAAGACCATGAAATCCTAGATTTTTTTGTGCAATAATAGGCTTTATGATTCCTTGCTCTTTTGGTCCTAAACCTTGACCTTGATAATGCCATCGATTGAGCATTTGAACTAGCTGAGGATACTTTTTGCTTGTAGAAAATGGTGGAAGTGCTTTATCAGATGTACTGCAATAGGGAGATATTATTCTTAATTCTTCTGCTGAGAGGAGGCCACTATGGATGAATGCAAATGAAGCAAGAGGGTATATTATAGATGGTGAAATAGCTTGGATAGGTGGTAAGATGGAAGCATGGAGTGGAGGAGATGGTAGGATAGGATCTTGATTTAGCTGATGGGATGAAAAGATATCTTGCAGTAGAGGAGGTATGGCTTGAGGTTTTGGAGATGGAGGGGATAGTGACTGCACTATGGATGGAAGACATGGTACGATGATATCTTCGTTTATGCTTTGGGGGATGTCAACATGCTTTTTGGTAGGATCTTGATAGGATTGGTTTGGAGTGGATGGTGCGATAGGAGGTGAAGGGATGGACTCTTCAAAGACAGTGGATGGATAGATGGGAGATTCAGTAGTGGAGATGGGTGAGTAGAAGATGGATGCATAAGGGTCATTATGGGAGATTTGAGAAATGCTTGGAGGTGATGTGGATAGAATTTGGAGGGTTTTGACAGATGGTGGGATTTTGATGCTTGCGGGAAGTGGAAGGATTTTAAGCAATTTGATGGATGGTATGTGGATGATAGCTATGGGAGATGGAAGTGATATTATAGATGGGGAAGCTTCATTACTGACTACTTCACATGGTTGGATTAGATGACATTGCATATCAACTGCTGGAGGTGACTTTTCTTGTATTTCCTCTAGGAGATTCCTTGGAGACTCATGTATCAGAGGTGGAGGTGGATTGATAGGAATAGTTAGTGTGATGGGGGTGGAAGATTGGAAGCTTGGTTGATTGGGTGATGGAGGAGAAGCTGGGATATCAAATGGCATGACTAGATAGTTTGGAAGTATGCATGGATTTTGTGGGATGCTTGGGGGAATATTTCTAAGGCTTTCAATATACCCGTCATAGTCAACAAGATTTTCATCATCATTGGAATAGGAGGTGGTGGGAGCAAGGACAATACAACCGAACACATCATGATAGGTTTGGGATTTCATGTTTTGATGATGAGTTGGATGGGGATGGGGTCTTGCATATGGATGAACACGGAAGCTCATGGTTGGATTTGGATTAAGCGCAGATTTTGGATTGGCTGATGAAGGATTTCCTAGGGAGAGTCAAAGCTGTATGAAAGACCTAAGGAGGATTGGCTGAAGATTTTTGGCTTTCCTGTGGATGGAATACTTTAAGGGCATGCTGTCAAAAAGTGAGTTTTTCTTTCCTATGCGCTAGATTGGTGGAGATTGTGTCAACTTAAGGATAGACTAATGATCCTATGGGCATGACACAAGATTGACCACTTGTGGATCGCAACCTTTAGCTCAAGGTGATGAGGGATAACAAGTGACAAAGCTAGATTACCCTAGACAAAGCTCTATCAAAGGGATAACCTTGGTAAGGCTGGTGGATTGGTCAGATTGATTGGATAGCAAATTCTAGCAGAATGACAACAACTCTTTAAAGGCTTGGGTGTGATTTTGGATTGGGTTGCTAGCTGGCTGGGGGGGACGATTTGGAGAGACTTTAGATTTGGGATTGTTTTAAAGCAAGGAACTAGATAGATTCGGTTGCAGCGGGGGAGCTTGGATGATTTTCTGATGAGGCAGTGACTACGCTAAGTATGCCTTGAGCTGGAAGCTTTTTTCTTTTTTGGGATTTTGACCAAAGTTGGCAAACATTCATTCAAAAGCTATGAACAAACAAGCAAACAAAATTTTGGAGCAAGCACGTCAAACACACCAACATCCTAGGAAGCTTTCTACAAGGATGAAATTTGTTATAGCTAGGGAGTCCTCAATATATGCAAGGTACGTGAGGCCCAAATCCATAGATGAAACCAAAAAGATGTCACACAGCCGAGAGGAGCGGTAACCCACTTCTCCTCTTTCACTTCTCAAGGGTATAAAGTTCCTTGAGGCTTAGCCTAAGTGACAAAATCTTGATTCCAAGAGAGGTGTCTTTGGATTCACCTCCCGATTTTTATACTTCATCGAAATGCTAGAGTTGAGATCATTCCAAAGGGTGATAAAATCCCCAAGCAGGCCTCCTAAAAAGTTTAAAACAAGACCAAATTCATGATCTTGGGCTTTAAGAGACACACATTTATTCCAATTAATGATTTAGATTTTGTAAACTATGATTGAAGACACTTGTGATTATGGCATATAATGTTCATTCCAATTTGACAGCATCATCAGCATAATGAAAGTCGAGAGATCGTCAACATAAGAAATGCGAGCATCATTGAAAATGTGTCCAAACCATGCAATGTTCATTGATTGTTAGGCATTCAAGATTGAGTGTGAGTTTGTTTTAAGCCCAAAACAAAGATGTGTGAAACTCGATTGCCAAGCACGCGCCCGGAGGCCCTCCACGTCAAAATTTGTTCAATTTTTATGCCCAAATGAAGTGTGAGCGAGATTAATGCGCATTCAAGAAATTTTCTAACTTAGAAAAACCACTAAAGACCCAAGTGAGTGGAGTTTGATGTTTGTGGAGCACTTAACACCCTCTTAGGTAGACCCATCCCCATAGATGGTGCTGAGATTGCAACCAATGGTTAAATTGATGGGTGATTAAAGAGGGTGAGTCCAACTACAAACTTACTCAAAGCGTCTTTATTAGTTTTTAAAACTTAGAAGATTTCAAAAATGTGGATTCTTTTTATGCCCCAAAAGATGATTATTTGATTTATGGCATCCAAGATTGGATTTTTTGTTTTAATCATGCATTCATAAAAAAAAAAAACTTGATTTTAATCCATGACACTCAAGAGTGATTTTAGCAACATGCATTCAAAGACAAGTGATTAAACATTCAAGTTTTTTCCTTTGAGTATTCAAAATTGAGATTTTGTTTGTTGTTTTAAGAACTTTGAAGTGCTTTGTTTTAACCTTAGATCATTCAAGATTGTTTTGGACTCAAAAGTGAAAATGACTCTTTGGACTTTGGTTTTCATTCAAGATTTTGTGTTTTAGTTTGCATATTTTAAGCCCAAAAATGATATTCCTAGATTGTTTTGATGCATGAAAAACCTAAGAAACATTCAAGATTTTGCAACAAGACATTTGTTTGAAACAAATAACAAAGCTTTTAGGACAATTTTGGCAACCATTTAGGACTCTTAGTTTTCATGAGATTTTTAAAAGAACTTTAAAATATTTGCAAATGAGGTTCATTTTATCCTTGATTGATGCTTTGAGTTTGATTTAGATTTTAGTGTGCACTTAGTGTTGATTTTGAACCTTTTGAGATGGAAACTTGAAGTTCTTTTTAAATTTTCAAAAATGAAGTGTTCCTAACTTTGCATGAATGCATCTAAAACCTTGATGTTGCAAGGATGCAAATGATTGGATTGGTTTAGTTTCACTTGTTAAAAGGCTTTTTTTTTTTTTTGCAAATTTTTAGTTTTTAATGAATTTAAGTATGATTTGGGGGTTCATTTTAAGCACTAAAAAGAAGTGTGTATGATTTTGCTTCCTTAAAAAAAAATGGCCAAGATCTCCCACAAGAAAAAGAAGAAGAAATAGATGGAATAAGAAGAATATAGACAAGAAGAGAAAGAAGAATTCAAAGTGCTTTGTCCACCTATAAGCTTGAAAAATCTGCAAACACTATGAGATAGACTATGAGTTCCTTTGTCTTCTTCATGTGCATGTGGACCTACAAAACCAATTTATACAATCCTACCAATTACAAAAACAAGAAAAATTAGCCAAAATTAGAAAATGACATTCAAAACTTGACTAAAAAAGCTAATGAAGACCATGTGGGGTCCCACCAAGCGTGCTAAAATGTATATGAGCAATGTTAGTATGCTAATAGAAACCAAATTTAAATAAAGCTTCTACAAACTAAAAAAAATTCATAAACTTCAAGATAGACTAAGATGAGCTCTCAATTGAGAATATGAGCCATTAATGGGCTCTCTCAATAAGAAGCTATCTTGTTAAGTGGCTTTGTCTAAATAGATAGGATGTATGCTCAAGCTTATGCTTCAAAAAAGGTTTCAAATGGAGTTGGAATTTGGGTGTGGGTGTATGGTTTTGATGTAAAATGGCTTCTTAAAATGGCATTATGACTTTACTTCATGGATTGTGTTAAAATGGCTTGGGAGAGGATTCTTTAAATAGGAAAAGGGCTTGAGGGATCAAGGGCTAGGATGTAAAGATGGGAAAAAGCTTATGGAAGGTTCAGATTGCAGGAGAGGAGAGCACATGGATTGTGCTTCCTTACAGCCAATCAAGGAGTGACACATGTCACAGGGTGAGAGGATGGAGGAAAGGGGAAGGATGAGTCAACAAAGGAGGCTCAAGGGATAAAATCTTCATAAAGACCCTCATAATGGCTTGTAAGAGCAATAAAAGGGCTTGGAAGAGTAATTTATGGCCTAGTGGGCTTCATAAAGTTTTGTGGTTGGGATATTTTGAGGGAGATGAGAGGAATTTCAACTTGGGCTTGATTAGGAAGGTTTTAAGCTTGCTTAGGATTGTGAAAATGATTAGAGGATGGATTAGGATGGTTTAGGATTAGGTTTAAAGACATCTTCTAGAAGAGTCTAGACTTTGGATGAGGATAAAGACTTTCCAGAATAGTCTAGAACTTCCTAGGATGAGAATGAAGACTTTCTAGAAGAGTCTAGAACTTCTTAGGATGAGAATAAATTATATTTTTAAGAAATAAATAAAGTTTTATTTATTTCAAGGGTTTGGTTTGAGGAGATATTTATTAAAACTTTTTTAATAAACATGAGGATTAATATTTAATCTTAATTAAATATTTTGAGTTGGGATTAGGGGTAGGAAATGATGGGATTAGCCTTTAATCAAAATTAAAGAAGGATTAGAAGATTTTGGAAGAGGTTAGCGGTCTTAAGAAAATTGGCCAAGTTTTGGGAAAAAAATAAATTTTTTATTTATTTTGAGTTTTTTGGTCAATTTATTAATTAAATAATTAATAAATAAGAAAATAATGTTTAAATAAGATTTAAACATTCTTGGGAGGGATTCCTTAATTAAATATTTTTAATTAAGATAAAGGGATTTAATGGCATAAAAATAAATAAATAAATAAATTAATTAATTAATTAATAAATGATGATGTTATCAAGAATTTTTTAGAAAATAAAAATACTTTATTTTCTAAAAGTTTTTAGGTGTCTACAGCAGCTAGATCATTTTTTCTATTGTGTAGATAATATGTAATAAGTGCCTTTAAAAAGTTCTCTTTGAATATATAAAGATATCTACTATGATATGTTTTTGTAAAATTTCTTGTGAACTCTGCCCATTTTTCTTGGTCTACATTATTTTTGTGCAGGATCTTGAGGTAAGTCACTTAGCATGGGTTGCGTGAGTTTTAATATTTTATTATTTTGATTTTGGAATATGTATGCAGCTAGATCATTTTTTCTATTGTGTGGATAATATGTAATAAGAACCTTTAAAAAAATCACTGTATATATAAAGAGGTACATGTTTAGAAGGAAATTTAATGACATACATGTTTAGAAGGAAAGGAAAGAAACATTTACATATGCGCCTCTTCTCGCCCTAGAAGAAAATCAAAAAGCAAGGGCATGTAGATCACAAGGGCACGACACGACAATGAAAACATAGAGCAAGGGCATGACATGACAATGAAATCGCAAAGAAAGGGCATGGCACAACAATAGAATCACAGAGCAAGGGAACGATAATGAAATGCAAAGATCATGAGGGCACAACAACCAAATACACCAATCACAAGGGCATCATGACAATGTTCATACCTATCCACCTCGTTTGAGCATACCTCTCCAAAATCAAAACAAAAGGAAAATGATTGTCATGTTTCTTTTTCTTTTTTTATGCTCATGAGGGTATTGTAATTATGATGCCCATGTCAGTATTGCAATGTTGTCAGGGACAATTGCAAAAAAAAAAAAAAAAAAAAAAAGACCACAAATTACACTCTCATCACAAATTACTGTCGCAATTTGACCCCAAATGTTTTAGTACAAGTTTTCAAGTTTCCTCTTCATTATATAGTCCTTTCCACCCTAAAAACCACTTTGTTACTTCATTAAAATCAAAACTTGAACAAAGCCAATGATAAAACAAAGCCCATATTCTAGAATCCAAATGATAAAACAATAAAACAAACTCAATCCATGCTAATTGACTTAGCTTAAAATCTTGCACAGAAATAATGCAAACAAGGAAAAATGGGCAAGAAATTTTAGAAAAATATATCATAGCAGATATTTTATGAAAAAAACAAGCCATAACCTAGTTAAATTGGTCTAGTTACTGTTTAGCTAGTTTGATTACAAATTTATGTAGAACTATCATCATATTAGCTACAATAAAATGAACAATCAGTTGTTCCTAGCTAGTAGGATCAAATATAGTTTTTCAAGGTGATAAAATTGTATATGCAAATGTATGTATGTTGTGCCCAAAATTTGGTGCAAAAATGTAAGGAAACTTGGCAATAAAGAATATAACTGTTTCCACATAACTCATAATAGATCTGAAATAAATATGAAATTAAAATCCGCATGCAAGAGAATAGACAACATACCCACAAAATTGTGACACAAGATATACCCTGGGAAATCCTCATTGAGGGAAAGAAAAAAAAACTCAGCCTCCAAAAGCATCCATCACTATGTATTATTCAATGAAAATACTATTGCCATACAACCATGGAAGCCTTCATAGCCATAGCCACAACTAAGAAAACTATGTGAACAAGTATGAATCCACACATCCCATGCTATGCTCTCAAACTTCACAAATGCTCCCTTGGCTAACCTGTCAAGCCTTGTCCTGCTCGACTCTTTCCTTTCTAACTCTTCCTCTTGTCACACCAACAACTACCCTTGTGGTTTCTTTTATAGTAGCAAGTCCCACAAAACCACTAAGTGGTATTACATAAACCATGTGCTACCTAACCCTCTGACCCCACATTCAATATTGTGCATTTAATTCTTTTCCCCAATATTAAATAATTACATGAAATATTATCACAATGTTACAATACAACTCATCAAGAATATTCCATGGGAATATTTACATGTTGCACATCCATCTAAGCACAACATTACATAATAAAATAAAATAATAAAATATAACAATATTATGCAATGTGTGCAACACCAATTATCTCAACAAAAAACACATCAATTTGTTTTTAAAGAGATAATTAATCCATTATGATAATATATACTACACCAAAAAGGTTACTGGAAGTACACAAAGGATCAAAAGTGAGTTTCGTTACATTTTATTACAATGCAGAGTTGACATCTCCACATATTGTATGGGTTCAAACCCCTAAGTCCTAACACTACGTGAACACTTAGTTTCAGTTGAATGAGTTGATTAATTAAACATTAAGTTCAAATTAAAAAGGTACAACATCAATTTCAAGATACGTTTTAGGGTTTCCAAGTTCTTAAGTCGAGTATGATACTATCCCTTTATCACTATACTATATCAACCCTTAGGAAAATCTAATTCTGCATTTAAAGGTTAATCTATCATAACATAATAATACTTAATCTCGATATTATCATAACTCATTTTGAACTAATTAAAATATTAAAACATTTATCAGTAAACTATTTACAACAAGTGACTCATCTTCTATCATAACCCGATCCATCATATTACATTACCTAGTCAACTTTGAGTTATAATACTTCCCGATCCACTAACCACATTCTAGGTTTAAAATTCAAATGAAAAATATCTCAATACTATAATCACCAAATAAATTTAAATCCCAACAAAAGACTAATAACATAAAATTTATAACTAATCCATTTCCAATCCTACCCTTCACTTAATTATTAAGAGAACGCTTATTCATTAACAACTAATACTAGCCTTTGACATAAAATCTTTTTACCCTAATGCAACTTCGAGTTTACTAAACCCATAATGTATTGAGTTAGAAATGATTCATTGTTTAAAATTTTAACTAACCCAGATAGTAAAATTTTGATAAGGTACATGCATAAAGAATTCACTATGTTCTTGCATAACTATAATTAGTTAGAAAAAATAAAAAGATATATTGTATGTAGTTCAATTTATTTAAGGAACATAAGGTATCAATAAATCGTAGGATAACTTATATTATTCAACATCCTCTTTAATTAATAAATAGAAAATAATATATATATATATATATATATATCTAATGTATATATTTGCTACTTTGCACATTAATGATAGAAACAACAATAAAATTAAACTAAGCAATCTTAATAAATTACTAAATCTATTTACTCAAATATTAAAGTTATCCTAACTATCTAACTCCATTAATTCCTTTCCTTACCATCTACTAATTTTTAATACTATCTTATTCATAGTCCTAACCTAACACCAATCTTTAATTGTTACTATATTAATACTAATTAAAACTAGATATAAATCTAAACACTCGACATTAAAACCTTATCTAACACTAAAATAAAACTAACTAAAAGTTAACACCTAACACCACTAATCTAACATCTAACACCACTAACTAAGAAAATATCCTAACCTTAACATTTAACACATCCTAACACCTAACCCCCTATAAGAATTTCGTATAGCTCTAATACCATGCAAGAATTTTCCTTAGGGCAAAATGACACCAAGATCGAGAAGCTCAAGAACAAAGCACAATATGAACCAAATGATATATGATCATAATAAAAATATGACAACAAATAATTGATATAATACAAACTAGAAGTGCCTGTATATAGAGGCATCTAGAATGACTAGAAGTTAGCAAAGTGATAAGCTTCACAACTAAGCACATGTCCACCAAGAGTGGATTATCCTCCATTGAGCACAGGAGTTTGTGCAATGATGAAAGGATAAGCTTTACATAGGTTTATCTCGTAAAGAGATGTTGTAGAGACCATGTGCTCAATTAGAGTGCGAACAATTGTGTTGTCTACAATGACAACTCAAATGAATATGCAAACTTCTATGTTGTCAATAAGACAATTCATATGACTACGCATACTCCTAGGTGTCTACATGACAACTAATAAAATAATGCATTTAACCTAATTAGACTTAATTATAGTGTGCTAATAATTAATTATTTAGACTAACACCCCCCCTTAAGTGCAACTTAGGGGAATGCACTTAAGCTCACAAAAGCTATGATGAAAATGCATGATGGCTCCCAGCTACTAGGCCATGTTAGGTACCCATGTACAAATCCAAAGCTCTACATATAATTTGATGCAATGCAATGCAATTTCTTTGAAAAATGGAGAAAGAGGAAAAACCTCATGGGAAAATCCCCTCCTCCAAAAAGAGAGATAAGTACAATAAAGAAGATGCATGTGTGAATGGAGTAATCAAGATGCCCCCCCACTATGGCATACATCATGCATATACAATAGAGAATCCCTCCATAAGAAGGAAATATAGAGTAATGAAATCCCCCCCCTTAGTGAAAGATCTCCTAATGATGAGTGCTTGAAGACAAAAAAAATCCAATGCCGACAAACAACATTTCTCCCTTTAGGAAGAAGATACACCAAGTATAGGTGCAAGTATACTTCCCATTGTGGATAGAAAGATGTAGGAAGAGAAGCAATGTAGCCTGCCCTCAATGATGAATGCACACCCATGAAAGAAGCTCCTTAAGACTAAAGAAGCTGCACCATGAAAGCTGAATGAAGTTCCTTCTTATAGGAAGAAGTGGTGCCATGGGTGTAGTAGAGAATGCTCCCCAACTAGTAGGAAGAATCCTTAGAAGATATGATGTCTAAGGAAACTGGAATACAATCTCCAAAGACCAATATGTCTCCTCTGAAGTAAAAGAGTCCTTCTCATCTACTAAAAAAAGGTCTCCACAATCATGTCATTCTCAAAGGAAAGATCAAGTGGTTGATGGTTAGAGTTTTTCCTCACAAGTGAAGAAAAAGTCTACTCAATAAAGAGAAGGTGGATGTCATCAATAATGTCTCCCACATCTTCAATGTAAGACTCCAAAAACAACACTGCAAATGCCTGGAAGGAAGTCATCCCATGAAGCAAAAATAGGAAGATATGGTGTTTCTTGTTGTACCAAATCAGGAGCATTTGTGAGTGGAACTAGATCAGTAGAAGCAACAGGAGCATCAAGAGGTATGATCTCAACTGGAGTTGTAGGTACCATAACTGGAGTGACTGGAGGTAGAATGTCCTTTGAGAATGGAGGGACTTGTGGATCTCCATATGCTTTCCAATGACTCATCCAAAGATCATAAGGTTCATTGACCTTTCTAAGGACAACAATACAATCATAATTGATATTTATAAAAATGGCTTGCACAATTATGCTAATAGGCGATGGATCAGTACAAGAGGGCAATTCTTTGGAACATAGAAAAGAAAATACTTCCTTATGCTCTCTTAGATGATCAATCATCAAAGCATTCCATTTCTGATAGTTCCTTTTTGTCAACTTCAATTTTAAACCAAATTGACACTTGTGACATGACTTCATGAGATCAATAAATATATGCACCCCCCAAAATGTAAAAACAATCAAAGAAACCCACCCCTAATTGAATGATTTTGGCACTTTATACTTAGTGCATTTACAATAGCCACTTACCAATTTTGGCCTAAGTGAACTTCTATTTTTGTTGTTTACAACCTCCTCTTGGAGTTCAAATCTGGTACTTTAGCAATGTAGCTCAGATATACAACAATTTTGAAGTTTAAGTAAAGCAATACAATGCAAAAAAGAACCTATTTCTAAAAGTGTTATTTTGTCCACAAAAGCCTATAATTTGATTGAAAATCTAGAAAGTAGACAAAAAATTGTACACTTTAAAAAACAATGGAACCTGAAAATGTGTCCAAATGAGCCCGTACGGAGCAAGTGAAGTTGCAAAATACAGGATTGGGTAGGTGCAGTCACAAAAAACTAAATTTTCTAACAAATATGTGCACCAAAACAAGAAAATAATAGCACTACTAAAAAAATAGGAGACTCTAGCCAAAATAAAAAAAATTGCACCTGATTTGGAGTCCGAATGAATGAGATATGGCCTCCCAAAGTTGGACTGTCAAATCAAATCTTACTATTGCACAATAAGACTAAATTTTGAGTTTAAATGGCCTTGATGAATGGCACAAATCTACATTGAATAACACCAAACTCATCCACCATCAATGGAAACAGTGGCATGATAAGTTTGTCAAGGATCAAATGTTTGTTGTGGGAGATTGGACAATTCTTTATGATTCCAAGTATCAACACAATCCAGGAAAGTTTCAAACGCATTGGTTAGGACCATATGAAATTGTTTGTGTTTCCAAATGGAGTGGTCCAGTTATCTACTGTTGATCTTGTATGGTTCAAACTACTTGTCAATGGGCATCGATTCAAACTCTACAACAAACCAATCAGTTGTGAGGAGTTTCTACAACAGTTCCAGCACAACAAAGACACATTTGTTCTTGCAACCAACGAGTCTGGGTCTTCTACCCCGAATTATGTTGATTCTAGATTCCATTCAAGATCCCCATAATAAATGCTTTCTTCCTTAAAGACAATCTCTCTGCCATACACTCCACCTCACCCTCTCTCTTCATCGTCTTTCCATACCATCCCATCACTCCATCAATTTAGGTGATATTTTTCAGAGCACTTTTCCTGCAACACTCGCCAGGTTCATGCTACATAACCTTGTACATGTTTTATTTTAGTCATTCTTTATTAGGAATTCATGTTGTTTTAATTTTCTATTCTTGCATATCCTATTCTGGTGGGACCTATGCTCTTACTTAATTATGGGGGAGGGGATATTCATTTTTCAAACTTTCAAATCGCATCTAAACTTTGAGTTTTTGTCTTTAGAAGATGATTGTCGTCACATGTTTGATGACCTATCCTTCCATAATTGCATTATTAAGGAAATTAAAGACATTAAAATTTGAAGTTTAACTTTTAATGATATATTAGCAACATGTTTGGAGTGACAAGCCTTGACATGAGTGAACTATTATGAGATTTGATGCAATTAAAGATATCATTAGATTTTGTGCATTAAAAAATTTTAATTCCAAGAAGCACGTAGTAATTGTACATCATTTTTTTGTGTCTATGACATTTGGTGCCATAACATTAAAAATTGTGTTGATTCACCATTGTTGTGTTCTATGAACACCAAGATTCTACAAAAAATTATTGTTCATAACAATGGGAGGAGGTCTTTAGAGATATGAGTCAATGGATCATAGGGTTTTGTTGGGTGACACGTCCAATTGTGAAATGCTCAGAAGGAAATGATGGTTAGACTATTGCTTGAGTCTTAAGGGGTTTGATGAAGAGGTTGCTCTTCAATTTCTAAGCACCTTGAGGGATGGATTTGCAATGGTCAAAGGTCTAAAAATTGAATTTATAGAAGAAATTGTGGTTGGAGTAACCAGGTTGCCTCAGGAAGATGAAAAGTGGGTGAAGGATTTTGATTGACATTCGGCTAGGGCATAGTTCAGTTTGCACGATGACCCTCCGCTCGACATAGATAACAAGCAAGGCACTTCCAGATTATCCTTGCCCTTGAAATCCAGTATTTCACTTGTGAAGGTCGCTACAAGTATTTGCATGGCCTACATTTCAAAATTTTGGCTCATCTTCCACAAGACAATAGACCGATAAATCTAGCCAATTTCCTATTTAATATTGTGAGAAAGAAAGCTTCCTTAGTTCAGTCAGGAAAAGACCAATCTATTTCACATCATTTTTTTGATAAAATTAATTGTGGAAAGAGAATTAAACAAACAATCAATTGAGTCATGGGAAGAGTTTCTGCAATTGAATGAGGTAGAACCTAGATTGGTTGGTCCTAGAGGCTAGGGTGTTGAGCATAGGGAACGAACATCCATTGGATTTTGCAAAGTTATCCCAAGGACAAAAAGCGTTCCTGAAGCTTCTCCCTCTAGTTCTAAACCATCTAGGAAAAGAATTTACAAAGTTGATGCCTTCATTTCTAGCAAGAAGAGAAGTAATAAAAAAGAAACTACTAGTGCCCCTAAAACCCCATTGTCTATAAAGACCAGGTCCACCATTATGGGAGGCAAGGGTAAAGCTATGGAACCGGAAGAGGAAAATTAGAACACCCTAATAGTGATAATAATATCAATGAAACCTTACACTTGCATGGGGAATAAACTTCATAGAAACCTCCTGAAGCAACTATAGAAGAAATGACCATGAGCAAGAGGAAACGAAAGAATCCTCCATGCTCCTCTACACTCCCTACAAGAAGAAGTGCAAGGCTTTCTGAAGGTAATAGAGTTGTTGAGGCTTCTATTCCAATGGTTAACCTAGAATCCTCTGAGTTTGTGGAGAAGTCTTCTTTGGAGGGAAAATTTCAACAAGATATCCACAACCAGAAGTTGACCTTAGTGTTAACTGTGTACTTGTTAATAGTGATAAGGATTCTGAAGAGTCTAAAGAGTTTGAAGAAAATCTTGTTATGAAAGACACTTATGAGAATTCAGAAGGCCTTCCTTCTGAGGAATACCCAAATTTTAGACAAGAAATTGCTGAAGAAATGCTAGAAAAGTGCAATCATGATGGATTAGAAATGTTGGCTAAAGCAGTAGCTAAGTCTAGTAAGAAGGAAAATGTAGTGACAACATTTGTTCTATGGAAGAGAGAATCATCCACGTCACAAAGTACCATAAAAGTTCCTCACATGGCACCTGACTGGGTAGATATTCTTAGTCAAGAACCCTTGCCACTACCTGATTTATCTACACCCCTGTCTGCAAGGATAAATTTATATCAATAATTGTTGTGGGAAAGAAAACAATGGAAGTAAGAAAAAGAAAAATTGAAACATGTCATTAATGAGCAAGGCCATCAAATAAAGAAAAGTTCAGACCAAAATGAGATTTTGAAGAGAAGGATTGGACAAATCACGGGGTTGATTCTTGAGCTTATGGCATACAGATCACCATCTCTAGTATATGCATTATTCCTCAAGGAACAACTTGTTAATTTCGAATTGACAAGAATTGTAGAAGGGTTTAGTCTCTCTATTTCAACTCCTCGTGAATTTTATGATGCATTCCAATCCATTCCAATGACTCTGAAGAATTTATTGTATGAATTATATTTGCATAACTTGGCAGTGCCAAATGATACAGAATGGAACTCACTCCTTTATGTACAAGATGCACAATTGAGGGAAGTTATGTCTTGGATGCAGAATGAAATAAGCAGGGAACACCAAGCTGCACCATACAAGGGCAATGAGATGACAACTCCTTTGCTTATGAGACCTGAAGTTCAAAATTCTCGGCAAACAATTCTAAATTGGATTTCTATTCTAGGAAACCCAAGTGGAGCTAATAAAGTATACCCCATACTAGAGCAAGTCTTTACAGATGGGGAGCAACATTCATCTCGTGATGTTGAAGCAACAATCGTTGCTTCAAGAAAAAGATGGACATGGATAACACATGACCTGAAGACTAGGAAACCCCACTCTCCACATAATTTAACTCTTGCCACTATAAGAGTCCCATGGTATATCAATTTGGGAAGGAGTCTGGACCAATAATGGTTTCCATTAAGGTTTCAACCTCCCATACTCCTCTAGCCATTACAGGCAATGAATGACAACGTAGAGGATCATCATATGTTCACAAAAGTTTGATAATGGAGAAGGCTCAGAGAAAATTATGGATACTTTGATTATGTTAAGAATGAGCCTGGGGAAGGTTAACTAGTGATTGTAGAGTTTGAGCTAGAATCTTGAATTTCATGGTTGTTGGGGACTAGTAATAGTTTAGTTGGGGAGAATGATGGACCTCCATAAGGCCATCTTTCTGTCTTCCTTTTATCTTATTATACATGCTGATAAATGTTTCCCCGTCTATGCTATGTTTTGGGTAGTTTTCCTCCTGTAGCCATAAGACGTGCAAGAGTCTTAATTGGAACTTTACACCTTTTTTCTAATATTGATGGTGAGAATATATATATATATATATGGAAGGTTGTGTGTAAATTGATTATTTTGTAGGTATTTTTTGCGAGTATTCAAGGATCAACATTTCAACATTAAAGTAGTCGAAGCCAACCATCGATTGCTAGACCTTCACTAGCGGGGAAAGTCATTTATTGCTTTCTATTGTTACAATGCACCAATATAGCTTCCAAAACTTGCTATATTCCTAGATGATTTATTCACAGTTAATGTTGTTTTTGTTTTGAATTTTATGAGTCTGTAATTGATCCTCATTAATGGAGTGATCTTAGATTTAGGAAGCAATTGTAGTTTCCTTTAAAATAACGACTGTTGTAACTTTGAGAGCAGTCAAAGAAGTAGAATGAGTTGATTTTCATAGCATCACAATTGTGATATTGTTTTTCAATCAAGTGTAATCTTTCTCCATGAATGAATAGAATGTGCAGTCCAAGTTTAAATCTCGTATCTTGATTGTATTTCATGTTCACTCATCCAAGGGGGCCCACTTGGTGAGTGAATTTTTCTGTTAAGAATAGATTTCATTTCCTTGTTTATTTCTAAGTAAGGTAGAACTTTGTTGCTTCTGCAACCATTGATAACAAAATTGATGAACTATTCTTGCAACATAGGCAATTAGAGTAGTTTCTATCTGTGATTACATGCTTTGTTAGAGTCATTTCATTTACTGGTTTTAGTTTAGTTTTCTTGAAGCTCAAGCATTTGAATTTTGTAGGTTAGTCTTAAGAATGATAAAGTTTGTAAAGCATATGCTTTGCGAATGTCATTCCAAGTTTATGTCCTTGGCCAATAATTAAATGAGACTAAATAATTCATTTAGAAACCAATTATGGAGTCCAATCCTGAATAGGTAGTCCATTACTATAGGTTTCTAATACCATTATTTGGCCAACCGCCAACTATTTAACTAAGTGTTTTAACATGCTACCACCTATTCATTGGAAAAAAGACTAAGTTGTAGAATGAGTTAAGTGTTGCTATCATACAAGAAAGTCAAATGATGTTAAGTTTTTAGCACCTTTTTATTTGAAGAATTGAGAAAATTAGGAGGATAGGAATCAGACCAAGTAACTATTGAGACAACCAATGATGAATAAATGAATGATTTGAATGTTTCTTCAAATCTGTAAAAGAATTAGCTAAGTGTTGAATGAGATTCATGATGATGTTAAGGATATGGTTGAGATAGCACCATAGAATGATTATAGGTAAAGGTGATTTTAGTAGTTGGAAGTGATGCTGACTAGAAAAGACAAAATAGGTAAAGGTCTTATCTTGATGAAGGGCCACACCGCCCTTACCAACTCACAACCAAAAATGCAACAATAAGGAGACAAAGAGATGACAAAATGCTTCCCAAGCAATTTTATTATACTTGAAAATCCAATAGCAATTATAATAATAGTTCTATAAGATCCCTCAGAATCCAACCCATACACTAGCTAGTCCAGATCCACACTCTGGTAGAAACCTACAAGATCTCAACTTGTGCTCGCAAGCCACCAAGCAACCTCCTTGTTTCTAAACCACAACCACTAGCTCTTCTCACAAACTCTATCTAAGATCCAAGTGTAAATTGCCTCACATTCGATGCTTTGTCCATACAATCAAAACTCCACCACAATTTCGCTGTAAATTGCCTCACATTTGACGCTCTATTCACAGACTCAGGAAAACTCACCCTTTAGCTTCCTCATTCTCTCCAAACTTCTAATAAGAAGAGATCACACCTTGATGCCTTCACACCTTCCAGCTTTCACACCTTGAAGCTTGACCCTCCAAAGCTTGATTAGAAATTCTCATATGCCTTGATTAAATAGGCACTTACTACCCAATCCATGATTTATCCACAACCTTCTAGAATTCCTCGTACACAACATCCACAACCTTCTAGGATTCCACCTACACAATATCCACAACCATCTAGAATTCCACCTACACACCTCGATAAATGGAATGACAACCATTTTTATTTTATTTTTCTATTATGCCACCTATGCACCTAGAAAGTAGAAATTCCTTTTTTATTCTTCTTTTCGCCTTTTTCCCTTATTTTATTTTATTATTATTTTTCTTTCTATTTTCGTCACTTTCTCTCTCCTCAATTTTTTTTAATTTTTAATTTTTTTTCCTATGCAAGATGCTCCTACATCAGACTACCCCGATAGATAGAAAAGTGTGTCCCACACTTTGACTCCAAAAAGAAAGATCTACAACCATCTTTATCTTAACCAAAGGTTTCCACCTCAACAGGGACAAGAAAACCAACATGCAAATCTTCCACATCTGCATCACTCTGTTAAACACCAGAATATCAACCATCCAATCAGCATGCTCACTCCTAGGAACAAACTGAACATAGTGCTTCATCAAAAAACCCTCATCCACATCAGAAACTAGTGAATCCATACCAACAACATCCAACTCCATATTAGCAACAATATGTAACTCCTCAACAAAATATGCCAAACTCTCAACTCTAGCAATCTAATTGCTCACAACAAGATGCTTTGCAACATACAAGTCACCACCAATAGCAACTAAACCATCCATGACCAAGTGCTCTGCAATCTCCATGTCAAACCCAACCAACTGATCATGAAAACCAATCTCCATCCCAACATCAACAGGGTTAGGAATATCCTCAGCAACAACCTCCAGTTGCTCTGCAAGTTCTATATCAGATTCCACAATTTGATCAACAAAACAAACTTCTTCCACCTCAACCTTGCGATGCCATCTTCTCTCTCGAACAAGTCTCTTAATCAGCCAAACAACTCTCTTTCAGATCAGTAGACTCCAACTCCACAAATGTTCACAGAATTCCTTCCTCACCTCATTCTTAACTCTATTAGCCAAGCTAGATTCAAGCCAAGCAGTCATCTCACAAACCCTCCTCTCCACTATATCATGGAGTTTTGTAATCATCTCAAGGTCCAATCCTCTCAGAGCCATTTACTAAGATCTTCAAAAACCCTCTGCAACAAATCCTTCCCATGCTCCTTGTGATAACCTCGAATTGTTTACAAGTCAAATTGCAACCTGCCACCTCACATGAACAATCAAGAATCACATCACAAGTCTAGGACCATGGATCTATAATCCATAAACTCTCTACAATCATGCCTCGACAAGATCAACCTTCCATCTTCGCATCCATTGATCAATCTGCATGTTCTCTCAAGGTCCTAGTGCAAACTACCTCAACTTCGACAATCTGTCTACATGCTCAGGGATAACTGTGCTCTGATCAACTTTTCCCAACCAAGGTCCTGGTACAAACTGCCTCACACTTCGGCGATCTGCTTGTACACTCAGGAACTCCTACTCTAATACCACTTGATGAAGGGCCACACTGCCCTTAATAACTCACAACCAAAAATGCAACAATAAGGAGACAAAGAGATGACAAAATGCTTCCCAAGAAATTTTATCATACTTAAAAATCCAATAGCAATTACAATAATAGTTCTATAAGATCCCTCAAGATCCAACCCATACATTAGCTAGTCCAGATCCATACTCTGGTAGAAATCTATAAGAACTCAACTTGTTCTCGCAAGCCACCAAGCAACCTCCTTGTTTCTAAACCGCAACCACTAGCTCTTCTCACAAACTCTATCTAAGATCCAAGTGTAAATTGCCTCACATTCGGCACTCTGTTCACACAATCACAACTCCACCACAACCCTACTGTAAATTGCCTCACATCCAATGCTTTGTTCACAAACTTAGGAAAACTCCCCCTTTAGTTGTTAGAGTAAGTCATTTATTACTCTAGTTGCTTTAGCTCTCTTAAGTGCATATAATTAATATTTTATATTAATTATAATGCACAAACCTAGTTTTCTTTCCTTTAGGGTTTTGTTCACCTTAAAAGGTTGAACTTTTGTATTTTGTTTTCAATAACTTAGAATAAATTTTTGCTCTCACATTCTTGAGAACTTCTAAGCTCTATTTTTTCTATTATCTGGCTTCTCTTCATTGCAGGATATTTGCATGCAGGTGTTCTTGAGGATCTATGAAGTTGGATTTCTCAACTTCTACATGGTATCAGAGCAGACTTGTTGCTTCCTTGTCTGAAGACTCTTGAAGCCACAATTCAGAGTTAGAAACCCCAGCTTTTTCAGAGCTTTTTTCTTCAAAAAGGTGAAGGGAAAATTTTCGGGGCACTTTGGGCTCAAAAAAACACTGCCATTGGATTTGAAAGGCCGTTTGCAATTAAAATACATAAAAAAATTTGTTTTTTTTGGCCTCTAGGCATTTGCAAATTTTTTTTAGCCTCCTAAGAGGTCGTACAGACACATTTTTCAAGAAAAAAATTTTAAAAATAATGTTTTTGGGCACTCCACCCATGAGCCACCCTAGCGCCACCACACAGCCACTGGAGCACCGCCCATGCCTAGCCTACAATCAGCCGTAGCGAGCGCAGCACCAACAGCGCCGCCAACGCCTCGCTGCCACCAGCTGGCCGCCCAGGCTTCACCTCCGTCAGAGGGCATCGTTGGGTTCTCCTCTTGAGTGCCACCTCTACCAGCGGCACCACCGTAGTAGCAGTTGTCGACTGATGTCAACATTCTGTTAGCTGACGTCATAAACTGGACTATGACGTCACTTCATGGCAGTCTTTTCCGACAATTGATGACTTCATTTTTTGACATGATGATGTCACTTACCGACTGTTGATGTCATTTTTCTTTTTATTAGATTTTTTCTGACGATAGCCTGTGATGGCCAAACAAGCGTCAAATTTAAGCCCGTCACTGTAATTTTCCAAAGAGCTCTTTTTCTAGACCTGCAGTTTATTTTTTGCTTATAACTTGAGCATACAGACGTATTTTTGCAATCCAAAAGAAGCGCCGAAAAGCTGTCTCAGAGATAAAGATAATGGTGCTAGTTTCATGTGATTAAGAGTTTTTTTGAGCTTCCAAATTTGGCATTGAAGTAGAGGCTTCTATTTTCCTCTTCTCTACATCCAAATTCCAGGTTATTTTCTCAGTTCTTGTGTTTTTTCCATAGTTCTTGCTTTGGTTTTGGAGGATGTTTTTATTTTTTGTGGGGGGGAGCATTTTCTATTATGTAATTTTCTTTAGAATCAAACCCTTCTACTTTTGTCTTTTCTTTCTCTCAATTTTGGATCCTTTTGTGATCCGGCTCATGCCGCACAACTATCACACCTCAAAGACATAGATGACTAGGCTTCTCATGTCAAGAGGCTTATGGTCATGCTTAGATGCGAACCAACCTGCTCTGCAACACCCTTATGAGGTTCTTTAGCACAGAAACAAAATGGATGAAGCCATGGGATTGATTGCACTGAACATCTCTAATAGTCTACTATTTCATTTGGATGGTTTGACCACTCCACGAGCTATTTGGACCAAATTCCACACGTTGTTTGGCACGGTGAATGAGTTCTAGGAACTTGAACTTGATGCAGAGTTAACTTCTTTGACACCTAAAAGCTTTCTCACCATTGAGGACTTCTTGATGAAGTTCAAATCTCTGCACACAGTTTTGCAGGGATGTGGTAGAAACAAAATAGACAATGAGTGTATTTTTTTGATACTCTCAAAGTTGTGAGGATAGTATCAAAAATTTTCTTCCACTTTCTACTCCACTGTGGATGCCTTGGGTAACAGACATCAGATGCCCTCTTTTGAGATTTTTTGTGACAGGTTAACTTGTGAGCAGTCCAAGCTCACTCAGATAGATTCACTTACAGGTTCACCATCACAAGCATTACTTGCCAAGGATACATAGGAGCAGAAGCCGAAGCAGATATCTGATTCCTCTTCTCAGCACTCTGTTGGTCCATCCTCTTCTTCTAAGAAGGAGAAAAAGAAGACTGAGACTCCTTCTTGTTCCTATTGTCAGAAAGGAGCTCATGATGAGGCACATTGTTTTCAGAAGAGATTTGATGGCTATGAGAAACATATTGCAGATTTGCAAGCTCTTCTTCAAAAGAGCTCTATTTCATCCCCATCCTCTTCTACCTCTTAGGGGTTTTCCTTTCAGTCTTCATCCACTTCTTTGACATCTTCACCATATTTTTGATAGAGTCATCGATTACAAGCTTCCCTTGCATCCCCTTCCCAGGTCCCTTGGACACTAGATTCAAGTGCTTCTCACCATATGGCATCTTCTCAAGGGGTCTTCTCCTTTATTGAGGCTTCTCCAATTCCTCATATTCTCATGGGGAATAACACAGCTCTAACAGTCTGCGAGAAAGGTTCAGTTTGCATTCAGGATGGCACATTCAATGGTGTATTGTATGTTCCATCTCTCGATGTATCAGATTACACACAGTGGATCAAGGAAGTTAGTTGAGTTCAATGCAGATTCAGTCTACATTTAGGATAGTGCAATAGGAGGCCTTATTGCTATAGGGACAGTTGATCATACCACCCGTCTCTACACCTTCTCGCACTTTGGTCCTCCATCTCCATTATCAAAGCATACTTCTCTTTTGCGAGAGCATGTGGTGCAGTCAGGACACGTGAACCTTTGTATTGTTCCTGAGATCACCACGTCTCATTCCGTTGAAGTCTTTTCTTCTTCAGCTTTGCTGAACTCTCCACCTCCACTCATCGAGCCTTCAGGAGCACTTGTTGCAGATTCCATAGAGGATGTTCATCTCCTCTTTCATGATAGTGTCAGCACACCTGCATTACGGATTTCTTTTCAAGATCCTCATGTCTACTCCTTTGAGCATCAGTTAAGCCTTCCCATCATTTAGTGGTTTCCTTGTTCTGTGCCCTTGTTCCTTTCGCATTGGAGTTCCATTGGTTCATTCATTTCTACAGGGACTTCATCATTCTGGGGGGGCTTTGATGTCTCATCTCTCTCTCATGGGGGGGTTGTTGATGGTTTTGAGAGAGTCTCTTGACCCATTTTATTTCTGTTGTTTGTTCTATCTCTTTTTGGAGAGGAGTTTTTCCCATTGGGTTTTCTCCTTTGTCTTCGGTTCTCAAAGATTTCTTTGTATTGGGTATCTGATCATGCCTTGTTGCCGAGACCCATTTTTCTACTTTCATAGCTTTGCTAGGTTAGCTTCCTCCTAAGCTTCACTTAAGAGGGGGTGTTAGAGTAAGTTATTTATTCCTCTAGTTGCTTTAGCTCTCTTAGATGCATATAATTAATATTTTATATTAATTATAATGTGCAAACCTAGTTTTCTTTCCTTTAGGGTTTTGTTCACCTTAAAAGGTTGAAATTTTGTTTTTTGTTTTCAATAACTTAGAATACATTTTTTCTCTCGCATTCTTGAGAACTTCTAAGGTCCTTTTTTTCCATTTTCTAGCTTCTCTTCATTGCAGGATATTTGCATGCAGGTGTTCTTGAGGATCTGTGAAGTTGGCTTTCTCAACTTCTACATTAGCTTCCTCCTTCTCTCTAAGCTTCTACTAAGAAGAGATCACACCTTCAAGCTTTCACACCTTGAAGCTTGACCTTCCAAAGCTTGATTAGAAATGCTCATAAGCCTTGCTTAAATAAGCACTTACCACCCAATGCATGATTTATCCACAACCTTCTAGAATTCCTCCTACAGAATATCCACAACCTTCTAGGATTCCACCTACACAATATCCACAACCTTCTAGAATTCCACCTACACACCTCGATAAATAGAACAACAACCATTTTTATTTTATTTTTCTATTACACCACCTATGCACCTAGAAAATAGAAATTCCTTTTTTATTCTTTTTTTCTCCCTTATTCCTTATTTAATTTTATTATTATTTTTTCTTCTATTTCCGTCACTTTCTCTCTCCTCCATTTTTTTTTATTTTTAAAAATTATAATTTTTTCCATGCAAGATGCTCCTACATCATATCGGTAAACTAAAGTCTTATCAATAAACATGGAGGAGGATAGGTGAACTAGATGAACATGTATAAAGGAATGGATAGGTAAATATAAATGGTTTATTGGTGAGTGAAGAAAAAAATGTAAAGATTCAAGTTGTAATCATAAGATTTGAATTGTTATTAGGAAAGGTGGTTTGAATTGTACAACTAGAAGGCTGATGAGTGATTTAAGGAAGGAATTGATGACATAGAGATTGAGGTAATACGTTTGTAGAAGATTCTCCAAGAAGTTTCTACAAGGTCAAAATGGCTTAGGGTGTGATCCCATGGAGGGGGTTTCCTAACAACTTGAACAAGTATTGTTGAGACTATTTAAGATTATTTTGAAGCAAGAGGTCCCATGAGTTTTGTAGTGGAGTTTATTCTTAACAATTTTAAGGAATGGTCTCATGATTTTTTTTAAATATATTCAATTCACTTATTAAATAAATAAAAATGTTATAAAAATTTATTGCTAAGAATTGGAAATTGTTATATGATTGACAAGTGCCAGAAGAAGTGGGGCAATATCTAGCTCCCTACCTTTTCCACCCACTCAAATATGCACCCAAAAAAGTAGGGGTTGTTATTTTTAAGAATATTTCAATTAGTCTTGTAGCAAACTTTTCTTTTGCTTCATTGGACCACCCACTCCATAAAAATAGACCATATAGTATTAGTTATAGTATTGAGTGCGATCAAGCCAAAGGACAGAGTAGGGTATGTTGTTGAGTTATAGAGTTGTGATACAAAGTATAAATCATTTATATATGTCACTCTAACCACTGTAGCAAGCAAAACACTTAATCAGGTGATCCTAATAGACCTTTTATAAAATCCTCTAACCAAGTGACTTTCTCAAAATATAGGTCTCAAGGAAAATCCCTTAACTGGGTAGTTAATGCATATTTTAGAAAAACCTATCTATGCAACGACAAATCTATCTATTCATTAGATACAAAATGCTATACTCCTATAATAAAAGTTTACAATGATCATTATAATACCAAAAAATAATTTGAAGTCAGAGTCAAACTTAAATTGAATTTGTATAAAACATTATAAAAAAAATTTATACACATTTTGTTCAATGTATTATCTTCATTGTTGACTTCAATTTATATGCATAACAAAAATTATTTCTAATCTAATACATTATCATGTTCATGATGTACTTGTGCATGTTGACAATCATATATTGATGTGTCAAGAATGCATCTGTTTAAAACCCATATGTATACTCATTGTTTCTTTTTCTTGACAAAAACTTATTTTATTTTATTTAATATAAATACCATTAATATATATGCACAACTTTTCATATGAGTCTAGTAATATTTTGTGCAACTGCTTATATAGTTTTTTGTTTGGAAAGATGAATTTCTTCAAGAGGATGCATCTGTTTAAAACCCATATGTATACTCATTGTTTCTTTTTCTTGACAAAAACTTATTTTATTTTATTTAATATAAATACCATTAATATATATGCACAACTTTTCATATGAGTCTAGTAATATTTTGTGCAACTGCTTATATAGTTTTTTGTTTGGAAAGATGAATTTCTTCAACAGGTTTTACGTTACCTCTACTACCCTGCAAACTCCTAATGAGAATCAATATCCCTCTATTATACATCTCTTAAGTTGTCAGAATGAGTACACATACATGATAAGGGTACATCAGCGCGACAAATATATTTTTTGATTGATTATATATAAATTCAATTTATAAAGAAATATACATAATTGTAAAATTAAGTATAATTGACAATAATACTTCAAGAGTGTAATAACAAAGATATTTATTAAATGTCAATTAATCGTTCAGAATCTCAATATTATGTCATGTGTCATATCATATATATCAACCATCCTTCCAGATGTCAAAATAAAAAGACATATATCAGTTGCTCTTTTAAATACCAAAATGAAAACAGAGAATGAAAACAGTTAAAAAAATTATAGTAGGTAAAATGATGCTTTTAACGGTATTTTAGAGCTGTTGGATGGAAAGAAAACGTTACAAAATGTGTTCTGTTTTTACTTTTTAGTGCCGAATGCCTTTGGGTACCTGTCAGTACACCCAAAACATAGTAGATCTCTATTTTAAATGGAAAGCTGTTCTATAAAAGAAGTTCTATTCATCAGATAAAAGAGCTGTTCTAATAAAAATATGGCTTGGTTGGGAGAGCAAATTGTTCAATGTTGGGTTCCAAGCCTCAATATCTTGACATGTACTTGGCAGATTGTTTCCTTCCAGAGTTGGCCTGTACAAACTACATATATCTCATTTTTTCCCCTAGATCTAACCATTCCTTCTTCCTCTTTTATACTACGAAAATAAACTTCAATCATGAAGAATAGTGCTCTGAAAAGTATGTTTGTAGCTTACTGAATGTAAAGTAACCTAACTGCAAACAAAATATTAGTTCCCTTATGTTCATGCACCCGAAGTCTAATTATATACTTGTAAATAAAAGATCTGAAACTGTACGCCAAGCAACAATATGTTAGTGTGACCAACATCATGATAAATACGAATTCCAAACCTTCTATTCATTCAAGAGATCATATAAATATTCAATGCCACTGAGCTGTTTCCATTTCCATTCCATATTGCTCTTTGAATTTCCATTGACAAAAATTCCAAAATACACAGCAGATCATTTGTACATATACATTATGTAATTATGCAAAATCATACCCAATTTGAATATTGTGGTTTGAAGTAAACACTCATTTTAAACATCAATGCTGGAGATTGTATTCACAATTGTTTGCCTCGAACTGCTCCAATGGGCACTCACTGTCATTGATGATAGTAAAAAGAATTCTAACTCATCTAAGAGCTGGTCTTCAAATCTCGAATATGAGATTCGATCAGGATTGATTCATGGAAAGTTTAGCAGAAGCAATCCCCCTTTTGTAGCAGTTTAGCCAAAAGAAATTTCAATAATAGGTAGAGTTTAGTCATAATAGTTTTCTGGATTTGATTGTGCGTATCTTTAGCATCGACGTCTCAGATCACAGTCCGTGATTATCACACTCCGTGATCTATCATTAGGATGAACATGAACAAGAGATTTAACATCATTTTTTCTGTTACACCTTTTGTTCGCTTCATCCTGATGATGGATCACAGAGTGTGATCCGAAATGTTGATCCCAAAAATTCCCACACAATCGAATCCAAAAAACTGTTATGAATAATCATAATGGATTGTGGAAATCTAATATCTCAGATAGAAGAACAAGAAGATTCTCTAAATTCATATGACTTTATCAATATTATGTTTCTGGATTTGATTGTGTGATTATTTTTGCATCAATTGAAAGAGTAACAAAAGAAGTTTCAGATCACTTTCTCATGATGCTCTCTCTTATCCTGATGATGCTCACAGAGTGTGATCCGAATCGTCTTTCATTACTATTTCAATTGATACAAAAATAATCACACAATCCAATCTGAAAACATAATATTGATAATCTCAGATAGAGTTTATTGAAATGATTATAATCTACTTAAAAACAGAAATGCTGATATCTATGTAATCTTGTTGAATCTATTATTTGAAAAACAGCCAAATCAAGATTGAACCTGGTAAGCCTTTGAAGAACATTTAGTGGTTTCTACACCAAATATAAAGAATTGTTTATCATAAAACTTGAATTACGTTAGCTTTAACACATGACCACACATAAATGTCCTGTTCAAATTCAGGGTCACAATTAAAGGGAAAAAAATGGACTGCAGGAAAGTGTAGATTTAACGGATCTAAACAAAATCCTCAGTGAGATTTATAAAACATACCTGGTGCATTGCAATTCACCATTCGGTTCCAAGTTATATTTGGTGAGTTGTTAAAAGTTCAGGTTACTCAAAATCCACTGTCTCGCCCTTGTATTTTTCATATAACATTCTGGCCTCAGGACTGTCGGCCAGAGACCTTTCAGTGAAAGTCTTCTCACTTCTTAACAGAGTTGGAATCAGACCCCTCCTAAGGTTATGGCGAGCTCCAACTGGATTTAGATACTGAAACGCCTTATACCGTGGCCATAACCTTTTCTCTATACTATAGCTCAATAATGTGGGATATGAAACCAGAACGATTGGTTCTAACCCTAAAGTACATGTCAAGAACTTCATGTTCTTCTCAATCTTACCTACAGAAGAACAAATGAATCGAGGATACCTTTCAAGAATTTTTTTGATCTCATGCTCTGCAAGGCCTGCGTTTTCCAAAACCTTAAAGCCCAGGATGCAATCCCAGGTGACATCCTTAAAGCCCTAAATAGGCTGTCCTTCGACCCAAAAAGCCCTATATATATAACAATTTTGGATAACTTATTAAAAAAAAATTTGAAGAATATCTAGTAGCTCATTTTATTTTTGTTTTCAAAAAAAATATTATATTTTGAAAGTCGATTTTGTAAATAATAATAAAATAGGAAGAAATTGTATTAAGAAATGTTGAAGGGTAGTGGCACAAATTTCATTTTTTAATACAACTTTTCATAACTTTTAAAAACAACTAAGGTTGGGGTCTCATGGAGGGGAGGCTTCCTAAAAAAAATTGAGGAATTATTTTAAACCTGGTGGTCTATGTATTTCTAGTTAATCCCGCTTGAAAATTTAAACTCCTAAATTAAAGAAAGTTTAAGTTATAAATTTTAATATTTTTAAATAAAAAATATATATTCAAAATCTATTTTTGTATTGAGAAGAAATAGATGAATTTGATTTTCCCTCTAAGATTTTATTGGGACTAGAATGTAAATTTTATAAATATTTTCCTATGTTGGTGGAGCTAACTCTAGCCCCACAATTATTTTTGTGCTTAAAAATAAGCAGACCTATAATGTAGGGGCTCCTATTTTCTAGGAGAAGATTCTAAATGTTCCTAGCAATTTGTTTTCTTCCTCATGGGACCCCTTTTTCCTTGAAAATAGATGCTTAAGCCCTTCCATGGACCCCAGCCTAAGTGTTCCACCTTAGTATGGTTAAGGGTCAGGTTGGTAGGAGGAATCAAGGTGAAATTAAAAAATGCAAATATCAAAATTTCTAAATTCGTTATTTGTTTGTAAAAAATAAAAATATAATTAGGATTTACGAATTCTAATTTTAGTCTAAAATGAGCATACTAGTCTTCCCTCTCAAAATGAGGAATTCATAAACCAATTCCAATTTCACCTTTTCTTCAACCAAATTTAACCCACAATCGGGTCTGGTTATCTAGATTACGATAAAGGGAAATTTGTTGAAGCCACATTTGTGTTTGTGGAACATTAAAAACCCTCATATGTTGCCATTGTTCGCAAAACCTATAGGCCATTGTTTGTAAAACCTATAGTTTCGAGTATAACTTCATAAATGTGTAGAGAGCAAAACCTATGTAGGTGCTCAAGCTCAAGGCTAAAGTCTGTGTCACTCCATACTACAATGTTAGAGGTTAAGTGTACAATTTTGGGTAGCTTTATACTATTAGAAATCCCTCTATGTGCTCATATGACGCTCTTTTCACCAAGTAGGAAGGAGAATCAAGTTCTTTTCCCCATCCTAGTAGGCTCTGCCATATGACCAGGATGGAAGTTGAGACATGCCAAGAACTACATCAGAGGAACCCAGTGGAGTGATACACAAGTCTAATGTGGTGAACATCTCTCCAATCTAAATCAGACACTCATGGATTAATGAATCAACTGACACCCTAGCCCTTGAAGCTAACTCAACCTCCCAGTCAACTTCTTGTCTAGCTACCACTAGCCTAATCACTCTACTACAAATGGGGATATAAAAGAGTCTATAGCTTCAGAGTCAAATAGTATAGTAACCTCATATCCTCTAATCATACCTGCAACCTCAATCATTGTGGCCTAGTGCTCGGCCTGGTAGTTGTCAACTGCTACAAACACCCTGTGGGATCTACCCATATCACTTACTATAGGCTCTGAGGTGGCTCCTCGCTAACTGCAAATTGTGGGACCTTGTGAACACTCTCTTGCAATATGACTCATACCACCACAAGCATAACATGGCCCACGGGTTTGAATCTGTACTCCCTATGGCTTGGATTGCTGCTAACCCTCGGTCTTGCTAGACCCACTAAAGCCTCCCCTAGATGATTGCTAAGTCCTAGCTGGCTATGTATACTGGTTCTATGGCCTCCGATCACATTTGGGGTCTTGTAACTACCACTGTTTGGGCTAGAGCCTAGGTAACCCTATGATGACCTCTATCAAGTGTCCTACTGCCCTCTCTGTTGTTGTTGTGAGGCCTTTGAAGACCATGCCGAGTGGCTCCGATTACCTTTCCAAGAGAGTTTCTGTTGTGTTAGTTGCTGGGAGGGGTTTCTGTTATGGGACTTATCTCGAGATTCTTGTCTAGTACAAATATCTTTAGCAACCAATGTTGTTTCAATTGCCTCTCTGAAAGTGGTAGGAAAAGCCAACCACATTGATCTCTAGAGAGATAAGTTAAGGCCCTTTATGAACAAATGGATGCGTAACTTCTCATCTCTCATGTACTCCACATAAGGAAGTAGCTCTAAGAACCTACTCTCACACTAGGCTACCATGAGACCCCTCTACTGAAGATCATGGAACTCCTCAACTTGCCTCTATCTAAAGTGTTTTGACAAATATATGTGCCTAAAACAGTCCACAAAGGACTCAAATGTGAGTATCTCTATGTTTAGTCTCCCTACGGTCTCCTCCTGCTGCCATAAGTGGATGCATCCTCTTATAATAGGTGTATGGCTAGTCGTGCCTTCAGATTTCTCTCATGGGTACACAATCCAAAGCACCTCTATAAACTCTATAGCCATGCTTTCGCACGCGTGCCATCTATGGTGCTGATGAATAAGGGTGACTTGAGTCATAGCAGGTCACTAATCTCATCCTCAATATCTCAGGGTGCTCTCACTGGTGCTCGCTCTAATGCAAAAGGTGGCTCAACTTAGTGCACTAATGCTTCCCCTTGATCCTTTGCAAGTTTGGGTGGTGGACTTCTACTCCTTTCCCTGATATTGGCCCCACGCCCCTCTACATCTTGTTGTCTTGGTTGTGGAATGGCAGGTGGTAACCTTTGTTGTACTACCCCAATAATATTATTGATAGCATTCAAAACTTGATCAAGATTTGGAGGTTGCCCTGATAGGGGTCCTCCCACATCCCATCTTGCCCCCTCTTGGCTTGTTGGGTTTGCTCTAGGACCCCTAGCCCTCTTACGACCATTGCAGGTGATTGTGGGCATCCTATACAAAATTGTAGTTCATAGGTTAGACGTAATGGATTAGGCTTCTAGTATTGAAACCAAATGCTCTGATACCAAAATGTCATGCCCATAATTTAACAAGGCAAAAACACATCTAATTTTTTTTTTGAAATGTAGAAAACTGAAGGTAAGAAACTTAATCTATCCTTAAACTAGGAGGTGATGAAGTTAGAAGGTGGAATGAAGTTTGCTCCAATCAAAATCTAGATCTCGAGTTCACTATAAGGAGGTCACCTAGTTGCTAGTTACTTAAGACAAAATTACATTAAGATGATATGGTTATGAACCCTCATTCTTTTACACCCAATATGAGACACCCTAATGTGCAAGTGAGATTCAATTTGTGTTATTGTAGTGGTAAGCGTTCTAAGGTTGTAACAAGAAGGAGCTTTATCAATTTATCATTTTATTTCTATTAATATTAGGTTTACCTTTATTTTTAACATTTTCATTATTATTATTATTCAATTACTATTATAATTATTATTTGAAAACACCTATAATTCTATTTAAATATACATCTTTTATTTTTGTTGCTAATATTATTATATATATAATCCTTTAAATTTATCTAATATAGTATAATCAAGATATAATTAAACAACTATGATCATGATTATACAAATCCCTAAACTCATATTATAATGAAAATGAATGTAAACCAAAATATATACAATCCCTTTTATATTTTTATTTATTTATTTTAAAACAAAATAAAATACACTAATCTTTACCCTTAAAAAAAAAAACAAAATACACTAATCTTTACATTTTAAAACAAAATACAATACACTAATATTTACATTTTAAAACAAAATAAAATACACTAACAAAATAAAAGTAAAATATACTTATGTTTACATTTTAAAACAAATTAAAAACAAGTTAAAATATACTAATCTTCACACTTAAAAAAACAAAACAAAATATACTAATATTTATATTTTAAAACAAAATAAAAATAAAATATACTAATCTTTACATTTAAAAACTAAATAAAATACACTAATCTTTACATTTTAAAACAAATTAAAAACAAGTTAAAATATACTAATCTTTACACCCTAACCCATCTACCCCACCAATTTAATTTACCACCCCCCCCGTTCACCATATCTGTCGCCCCCTTTTCTCTCTCTCCTCACATGGGAAGGAGGAGAGGTGGGTGGCCTCCCAACCATAGGTGTCCATTCAAATTTAATGCTCTCCTTTTTAACAAGGCCGTCAAGTATAAAGGGATTGTGGGGGGGGCGGGTTGACTTAAACCCCAAAACTTATTTTTTTAAATCTTTTCTTTTCTTTCCCTAAAATATTTTCTTTTATTTCCCAACGTACCATGGCAGGATGGATGTTAGGTCATCCTCCATGGTGGAGACTTAAGTTTTTCTTTTATTTAAATTCTTGTAATTATTTTATTATTTTATGATTTGCATAGTACTCCTTGCACCCTATAGCATTTAATATATATTTTTTGTTCTTTCTTGGATAGCCATCATGATTATGTTAGTTGACATCTATTATTTTATATTGGTAGGGTAAAAATATATTTATTTTATTTTGATAATAATATTTTATTGAGTGTAATTTCTTTGGAAAGTGATTTAGATGAATTCACATACATTTTCTAGCAAGCAATTTTGCTTCTACAGGTTTCATATGAAGCTAAATTTTTTCACTAGTTTTCTTCACGGATTCCTATATTTGGTTTAGGATCAACATGAAATAGTAGAACAATTCTTCTTACCAATGTAATTTTTTTTTCATTAAACATATTGAAATCTAATTGCATGAAAACCTCAAAGAACATCATTTATGCTAAATCCATTATTGAAACATCATCCATTATTGAAAACTGATTACACAGTTGAGAACTAATACATTTACAATAGCCTTTAAATGTATTTTCTATATCTATTCATCATTCAAGATTGAGCATTAGTGCATCTATTTTTCCTATGAGAGTTGGGAATAATAGGATAACCAAATGAGATAAACTTTTTCTCTATCTACTATGATGCTTGATCCATTCATTCTACTCATTCAAACACAAGATAATGAAGCTACAATCAACATATACTATGGTTCTCATTCTTAATTCTCTCATTACTTCCATACAAAAATCTTCACAAGAATGAACATATGGTGGTGGATTCCCCATTTGAACTACACATGGAGAAACTTGCTACAACATATAAGTAATTCTCAATTCTTTTCTTATAATATGGTATACAACACAATAGTGACCTTTCCACCACTCAAATATACATGAATACAAGAAGGGTATTACTTTCTTCATCACATCACAAAATAACATATCTTCTTCTTCTTTAATGCATGTAAGGTTCTATTAGCTCCATGAATCCAAGAGTACAACCTGAAATAAAAATGACAAAGAACCATGGAGGCTCACCTCCCAACCTAGGCCTCAAGGAGGCCACCCACTAAGTTTGGGGAAACCAGGCACAAATGGTTTCATACTACACATTCACATAACATGCATGATCACAACATTATAACAAGACAATACATAATACATGACAAGACAACCCAACCCAAGGCTTGCACAAAGATTCAACAAATGAATCAAGTTATAGGTGAAGGTGGGCTCTCTCTATGAGGATAATTTTTAACAATGATTCACAACATGCACATATTCTCATTATCAACTTGCCCTTTTGAGGCTTACAATGACTTCCCTCTTCACAAACCTCCTTATACCTCCCAATATGCAAGTAAACAAGAAGTCCATATTCCATTGAACACATAAACTTCATCTCCACACATGGGAGAGTTCCTCAACTACACGAGTGAGCCCAACTAACCCCTTCACTCAAGAATCTCTTCCCTCCCAAGGGTGAGTGATGCTTCACACCCATTACACAACACACAACATGAAACCAAACAAGATTCAAGGAAGGAATCACATAAACTTCTCACATGCAACACTCAAACAAAAAGATTCTTATTCACAACCCAAATCTACATTACACCAAATTTACTATGAAAAGAAGAACACCATATCAACTCTAAATGCAAATGAAGAACACCATGGATCATGGGTACCAACCTCACTCCAAGCAATGACAATGAAAAGTTGTAGTAGAGCTCCTTATCCTCTTCCTCTAAACCCTAGTTGTCTCTAAAGATAGAGAGTGGCCAAGTAGGTTTCTAATTTGGCTACGCCTCTATATATATCACTCTCATTTTCGGATTCAATATAAAATGCATTCTTTTTGGGGTCTCCTAGGTCTTCTAGGCACCCTAGTGGTCATTATTAGCCCCCTAACTTAAAGTATTAACATGGGTAGGGTTTATTTTTGTCACAATTACACTTTAGAACTACTTAATGCCCTCACAATGCTAAGTAAGTTCAAATTTCAAATTTCCTATGGTGGTAACCTTGTTCTCTTTACTAATTTAAGGCAATAAGTCAAATTTCTCAATTAAGGTATTTTAACTCAGGATAAGGTGGCCACATGATCCATCATCAAGAACATGTTGTTTTCACATAACTAGTACAAGTGTCAAGTGACACACACAAAATTTACTATGCATCACACATGACACATTCAAAATCTATACACGAAATACACACCACACACGTACATCTCACGTTTATATAAAATAAACACATCACAATGAAGTTTATGAATCTTATAAAGATTCACCTTAGCAGTGTCATATTAACATGTGTTTATACTTTGTTTTCCCATTATGTTTCCATGGTTCCTTTCTTGCACACTAAACTCGAGCATCAATAGTCCAATGAAAAGCCACAAATAAAATACATATGAAAGTAAAAATAAATGATAACTTTGTTATTCTACCATTCACATAGAACACATTCCATAATAAAATTTTTATTCTCCATCATTTACATATAAAGCATTTAATCATTAATCCACAAAAACAATTGCATGTTACTAACTTTCCTAACAGGATCAAGTTAAACATTTGAAACACATTATATTTCTATTTCTTATCATAAAAGTGAAATATTGAATATATATCCATTAATCCATCGACTATGCCAAATAAGTCCTAATACATATCATAATGGAAGACCACAAGGTAAATATCATCAGTTAAGTAGCAAAATTTACGGTCCATCAAGTATCAAAATATATGTCAAGGTATCCAGTCCTAAATAACAAAATAGAAATATAGTATCTTTGCTATGATGGGTCAGATTGAAGCCTCACACTTCATTGGGAATGATTTTGTAGTGATCTAAACTCAAGACAAGATTGAAGACAAATTACTTGTATATATTACTTAACAATTATACTATTAATAAAAAGTATTGGTTTAGGAGGGGTGGGAATATCCCTCCATAAACTCTTAAGAATGCTCACACATTCTACAAGAGGTTTTTCTTGTTCTTTTACTTGCTATCTTGTTTTAATTTATTTATAAAGTTAATTGGAGCAAATTCTTATGTTAATCAATTGTATTAAAAGTTTATTAGAATAATTTATTTTTTTGTTAATTAAACAATTGTGTGTGGGTATGATTAATTGAAAACATAAAATAATGACTGCTTTTTAATTCAAATTATATATTTTTATCTTTAATGTTTCTTATGGATTATAAACATAAAAATATGAAACATAAATATGTGATTAGTATAGCTTTGACAAAAAAGTAATTAGTAAATAAAATATATCTATTGAATATTTAATACTTATTTATTATTCTTGTCAATTAGAATTGATGACATTTACTGTGTGTCATTGATTACAAGGCTTTGATATTAAGATTAATGTTATTTAATGTTATGGTGTGTCCTAGTGCACTTGTAGTGTTTTCAATGACTTATATGGCTAATGTATTAGTTTCAATGGCATTTTCTATGGATATTGTAGTAGTGTCAATGGTATTGTGTCATTCACAATGGTTGAGTGACCAAGTCTAGTGTCTTGTAGTTCGAATTGAATATGACATATGATTGTGTGTGTAAGAGTTGGATGGTTTACTAGTATGCTATGATCTGCACAAATTTTGAGTGAAGCTTTCATCATGAGTAGTGTGCCTAAATGGGTTTAGAGACATTTACTTTAATACATTATGATTGTATGGATTTTGTTTCTAGTTCTAATGTTTTACTCATCATGGTGGGGTGCTATTTACTCTCATGGATGATGATTGTATGCACTTGGTATAAAGGGTTTAATGATACATACCATTGAGTTTTATAGGTTTAGTTTGAAGGCTTTTAAGTCATATGTCTTCAAGTTGAATGGTTGAGTGATATTATGTATGACTACTGTACCCTTCTCCATGAAGTGTCCATCAAGTTTTAGATGTTTTGTTTAAAGGTTGAATCAAATTCCTCTAGCATGCTTCCTTTGCTTGTTTATGCATCATGGTTGATTGATATTAAATGTTGTGTATGATGATTGTATCTTGTTATTGCTAGTGCACAAAATTATTAAGCACTCAATAGTTGTTATCTATTCACATATTGATGTACTTTTATGCACCATGGTTAGTGATGTTCACTCTTTTGTGTTGTTACTATAAAACTTTTTTTGTAAAGGGTATTATAATAATTTCAAAAATTTATAGATTTTGATTGAAGTTTGTATAACGGTGTATGTATAATTGAGTTATAAGGATTTTATTTGAGAATTACACAAAACTCCTACAATATGCTTAGTGTACTTATGGGCTTTGTATGAAATTTGTGTAACTAATCTATACAACCATTATGGAATGTTTGTGTTCATGTGCATTAAAGTTGACGATGTTAACCTAGTGTAAGTAATTATATGGCTTTTTTTTTTTCAAGGCCTTATGGCATGTATGCCATTAAGTTTTACAATTTTGTTTAGTGTGGGTGGGTATTAGGGTTAAATAGAGTTTGATTAAATCACTATGTGATGTGGTGTGCATTAGAGTAGAATAACACACATGAAATAACAACATAGAATTGTTTTATCCTTTTTGTTAAACCTATGTTGTGATTAATGTTCAATAGAATCTATGGTGTTTGTACTATTTTTATTCATGTATGATGATAAATTGTGTGGACTTTGATTGAACATTTAGATAATTTTGTATGGATTCTTCTTTGAAGCTAATTATTCATATATCACGTTTGAGTGATTTTGATGATAAATGATGATTTTATGACATTTAGATGAAGGATCTAATGACACCATTTAGTTATGATGGGTTTTGTTTGTAGATAATAACAACTTATTCAATTGAGTTGTATGTAATTTGTAGGTCACATCATAATTTATAATGTTCTTGGTGTGCTTGTTTATGCATCACAATTGATTGATATTGAACACAAATGAAGCACCAAGTGACATTTGGATTAAAGGTACTAATGAGTTGTATGGGATTTGTTTGGAGGTTATGTAAAATTAATACAAAAAGCATGAAATTTTTGTTTGTGGCTCATAGTCTTGTGGCCGATTGACTCCATAATGGTTTAAATAAATTGTGGTATTGATGGTGTGGGTAAAACTTGAATGAAATATATGGAATTTTATTCTACCAATGTCAGTATTTTGTGTGAAGCATGCATCACAACTAGTATGTCCATGCTTGGATGTGTTTTTGTATGGATGTATGTATGATTGTGTGTGTGGACGTATGTTTGCATGGAGGGGCTTATCTGTATGGATGTATGCATGCATTCTAGTATTAATGTATGATTGTATACAAGAATATATACATGTATGGACCCATGTGTATAGATGCATGGATGTATGAATGTATGGTTGAATTTATCTATGTACATATGTATAGATGTATGTATCTACTTTTGGACGAATGGATGGATGTGCGCACGTACGCCTGCCTGCCCACCCCCCTCTCAGCTGCCATTGATGGTTTGAATAGAATATGTAACTAGATCCTTTACTCTTTTGAGATATTTAATTAGTTCATGTACACAATTCAAACATAACCAAAAATAAATAAAAGTAGAGACATTTGATTACAAAATTCACCTCTCCGGGATACATTTCTAGATTCACTCAATAAGTGTAATCAATTTTCCATTAATGTTGAATTTGCAAATTTCTTACAATATCTAAACTAATTGTGTATATAAATTTGTTATTGCAAAGAAACCTTTAATCTTTAAAAGCACTTTCTCAATCCATACTAAATCATTGGTTCAAACAATAACAACAAATGCATTTCTAGTTCTTAAAGCATACTTGAATGCAAACTGAATGCAAAGGTACCTTGCCTCATTAAAAAATTTGAATTGCATAATAAAGACATGAAAAACTTGGAAATCAGTTGCTTAATCTAAAATTTGTGCCAAGATCTTCAATTGATGGTTTGGATCTAATAGGTGAACTCAATCCATTATTCTTCTGAGATCATTGATTATTTTATGAGTAGAATTCAAACATAAATAGAACCAAAATATTAGAGACATATTTGGTTATAGAGTTAACCTCTCAGGGCTACATTTCTAGATTCACTTAATAAGTGTGATCAATTTTCTATTAATGTTGATTCTATAAAAAAATGCTTTGAACATTTGGTCTTCTAATTGTGTAAATAAATTTGTCATTGTACATGAAGTTTTAAGCTTTGCAAGAACTTCCTCAATTCACAATAAAGTATTGCTTCGATCGATGACAACAAATGTAGTTCTAGTTATTAAAGCATAATCAATGCAAACTAAATGCAAAGGTACCTCACCTCATTTATGAATTTGAATTCCATAATAAAGACAGGTATCTAAGCACTAAAGTTACTTGATGATAGATTTCATAGTCTTTTGACGAATTTACATAAAGTTTTAGAATCACAGTTTTTCCCACAAGATATTCTGCAAAATCCTATCACTTAAATCTGAATCGCATGAATTTGTGACAATTCTCCACGTCCAAGGAGTTATTCTTCACAATGTTTCTCTCATTCTCTCCCAAATTTTAAAAAACCACCATGTCCCATTTTTACATCAAAATCTCCAAAAACATTTTGAAAACTAAGCATAACCCATATAAAAAAATCCCGTCATTATTTTGTTCTTTTTTGCTAATTTTTAGACCTTGTAGTTATGTAGGTTGGATTTGTTTAAGTCTAATTTATGTTAAATAAGGTTTTTACTAACAAAATCTTACAAATTATATTGACTTATTCATGAAGAGAATATTAATTATAGTGCCTCCTTTCCATTTTGTTCCTTGGCTGTCTTAGCTGGAGATATACCTTGATGGAAATATTTATTTGCATATTTAGATGCTTTAACAACTATACACTATTTTGAGTACAAGTATCATAGTTGATAGATGATAGATGTGTTACTATTTACTTTGATCATATCTACATGAATATGCTAGTGATGTGACATGATGCATTATAATGATGTTTGGTTTATTTTGTATTCAAACATGGATTATGATTTACACGTTATCAAATGAATATCACTAGATTCATTTTTGGTGTGCTTTTATGTTGAGGAAATATATCTTTTACTTTCAGTAAATATATGCTCAATGATGATAATGGATTATTTAAATAATTTAATTTAAATATTTTATTATATGATTATACGTTGTTATATTGTAGTCTACTACTATTATGCATTGATTTCTCATTGGTGCTAGTACAAAGTAGGAACATAGTCATAGTCACTTGTGAGATATACATGGTGTCTAGTTCTCCTCCATGTGATTATACATCTTTGTGTGCTTCAACTATTATATATTGAACATCTGCACTTGATGTTTTCTTACTTACTAAATTAATACCAAGTACATTCAACTTAATGAGTTTAGGATTTGAGTGCATACAAATATCCCTGGCAGTTTCACGAGGAGTTAGTAATTTAGTTGAGCCAATGTTGTCCCTATATGGGTGATGTATATGTATTGTTTTTTACTCTTAACCCTTTGGTAATTAGTAAATCTAGAGTCATAATGCATTATTCAATTAGACTCATGAGCATGTCTGTGCATTTAGGTTTCCACAGTTGTCTCAAAGAATGTTATTAAAATGCCAACTTAATTAATTTGAGGAAAAATTAATAATTATTTTATTTTATATTATTTATTGACTATTTTTTCATAGTTGAATTCCAACTACTTAGAATTCCTTAATCTATTTGGGAAAATGGGCCAATTAGATTTTAATGTATTTAATATTCTAATTTATAAGTCACTATTATAAAAAGTGCTTATATTGGGGAAAGTGAGTTTTAATTCTCACTCCTCACATTTAAGTTCATGATTTTGGAGCAATTCCTCCAAATACTTTCTTTGGCCATTTGACTAATTTTTTCTTTGGGAGAATTTGGCTTGTCAGATCATCGTGAGGATGGACTCATTCGATTTGTAGCAAGAATCTCCTTCTTTATTAGGCATTTCATTGCATTTAGTGGTTAATTTTGTGATTCCTATTTTTCAAGATTTTTTGTGAGGTAGGGATTTTTCATTTCTTGTGTTTTAGTATATTTTACTTCATATTTTTGAGTGCTAAATGTTTATAGGTTGAGAACTAGTGTTCTCTATTTTTGTGCATCAATTCAACATGGTTAGAAAAGAATGAGAATTATATGGATTATGTGATTTTAATTTGTAGATTTTAATGGATATATGCTACGAGATTTTGTACAAGAGCTCATAGCTCAATTTAAATTTAAATTTTGAGTGTTTAAGCTCATTTTGGAGGTGGGTTTCTAATTTCAATGAATTTTATAACTTTTTATTTTTGGACATTTTTCTTATTACCTCATTTTTTGTATCACTGATGTAGGAGCATCTAGTGGTGTAAGGGCAATCTTGTATCACCCAAAAATATGCTTAGAGATAGTTTTTGTTTAATGTGTTTTCATTTATACATACCCATTTGGGACAAATAAAGGTTCCAACTCTCACAATTCCACTATTAGTTATCTGGGTTAGAGTTTTTAAGCACCTTGGGATACGTGTAAATGTAGAAAATGGGTTATTTTGTAATTGAGCCAAAATTATGATGAGTTAGAGGGTGTAAGTTGGAAAGATGATTATACTTGTAATTTAAAGTTTTCTAGAAAAAGAATTAGGTCAAAAGGCTTTACAGTTAGAAAGTTATTGCAGTTTTAATTTTCCTGGAGGCCTCTTAAGAGCGCTTCAAAGTTAGATTTGGGGCACTAAATGGCCTAGTACAAGGCTAAAAAATGGGAGACAAGCTAAAATCATCAAAGGGTTGTAGATAACTTCGAGATTTTTCTAGAAATGTAAATGGTTTGTCAATCGGAGTCCCAGTTTAAAAATTATGCCTCCCGAAAGTTAGACTACTGTTTTTGGATTCTTCTAATTTTACACCAACTTCTAACATGAATTTTGGAACCTTCTATTTTGGAGGTGGATTCCAACTAGCATATTCTAGAATGTATTCCTAACCCTAAACCATTTGGGGGCTTATTTAAGAAAACTTTTGGCATTTAAAGGCAGTTCTTAGTGGAGTTTGGGAGAAGGCACTGTGAGGAGAATTTCTCTCTAGTTTTTGTCTATTGTAAGCCCATAGGGCATATCTTTGAGTCTGTTTTCCTTATACTAGAATGATGTAGTAGATTTTCACTGGTAATAAAATTTTCCTTTTCCTATTATGTTCTTGGGTCGTTTCCCCATGAAGCAGTATTAGAGCAGGTTTTCCTGAGTGTGTAGACAGAGCGCCGAAAGTGAGGTAGTTTGCACTATGACTATGTGGTTGTGGGTTTGAGACAAGAAGATGCCTCCATGAAGGGAATGTGGTGGAAGGGCTGGAATTTTTACTCCTAAGGTTAGAGCCCTCTAGAGACAAGTTCAAGCATTGCAGGAGGAGATCCGCATAGGACTTAATGTTGCCGTAGGCAACAAAAGTGAGGAAGAAAATGAAGAAGAAGAAAATATTGGATATGAAGGGAAAGGCAAAGGGGAAGTCCTAAATTAGGTATAGGAGAGGCTTTTTAGGGCCATTTCGAAGCTTGGAAAAAGACCTAAAATTGATGTGGGTATGTTTTCGGGAACTCTAAACCCGAATGAGTTGATCAATTGGATCAATGAACTAGAGGAGTATTTTGAGTATTAGGATATCAGGGACCCAGAGAGGGTTAAATTTGTGAAGGCTAGGCAAGAGATTCAGCTGGAAAGGAATAGAAGAGGAAAAGAGAAAATCACAAGGTGGGATCGCATGGTGGGCAAACTAAACAAGTAGTTCATTCCTATTGATTACGAGCTTGATTTGTTCAAGAAAATGCAAGGGTTAAAGCAAGAAGGAAAATCTATCCTAGAATATACAGAGGAATTTTATCAACTTCTTATTAGGGTAGGGCATGCTGATGCTAATAAGGAGAAGGTTACCCGTTACCTCAGTGAGTTACGACCTAGCATTCAGGAGGAGTTAAGTTCGATTAGAATTACTAGCATTGAAGAGGCATACTAGTTTTCTCTATGAGTTGAAGAGAAGCTAAAAAAAAGGTTTGAAAAAAGGAAAAGAGGGAAAGGTTAAGGAGGAAGGGGCAATGGTAGGTCATTTGGAGGCTGAAATGAGACCTAGAATAAAAATGAAGATGTGGGTACTAGTAGGAACTAGAGGAACGAGAGTCTCAACCACTCTCGTGATCAAAACTTTGGAGATCTAAGAGGAAGAGGCAGATGATGTGGACAAGGTTTGGGAAGAGGAGGCTTCCATGGTACTTGTTTTCATTGCAATGAAGAAGGTCATCGTGCCTTTGAATGCCCGCAATGACAAGGAAGGACGGATAGGAGAGCTGATGGTCAAGCAAGGGTTGCTCATGTGGATGAGGATGAATAGTCATCACATTCAGAGGATGCAGAAAGAGGAGAGGTTCTAGTAAATGAAAGGGCCTTATTAAATGATGAGACTAAACCTGGACAAAGGAGGAGTTTGTTTCATACCAGGTGCAAGTGCAAGGATAAGTGTAGTGATGTGATTTTTGATGGTGGAAGCATTGACAACTTGGTGTCTGAGGAGATGGTCTCTAAGCTAAATCTCAAGAGGGAGAAACACCCCCAACCCTATTAGATTGTTTGGGTGAAAAATGATCATAAGGTCCTGGTCAGTGAACAATGTTTGGTGAAGTTCAAGATTGGGAGTTACCATGATGAAGTTCTGTGTGACATGATTCCAATGGATGTCTGCCATTTATTGTTGGGAAGATTGTGGCAATTTGATAGGGATGTTGTACATGATGATCATTCAAATACATACTCTCTGACAAAGGATGGAGTTCTCCACAAACTAAAGCCCTTGATAAAGGAAGTTGAAAAGGTATGCAGTAGTGATAGGATATGTCTTGCTGATGGAAGAATTTTTTTGGATGGTATGAAACATCAACATATGTGTTATGCTTTGATTCCTAGAAGAGATAAGGAAGGTAGTGGTGAAATTCCACCAGAATTTTCAGGCCTATTAAGTGAGTATGGAGATGTCATCTCTGATAATGTTCCAGAAGGTTTACCACCAGTAAGGCAGATCAGTCATCAAATAGATTTAATCCTTGGAACTAGTTTTCCTAACAAGGCTGCTCATAGGATGACTCCTACTGAAACTAAGGAGCTAAACAGACAAGTTCAAGAGCTATTGAGGAAGGGTTTGATTCGAGAGAGCCTGAGTCCATGTGTAGTACCTGTAGTATTGGCACCAAAGAAGGATGGAGAATGGAGAATGTGTACAAACTCTCGAGCTATAAATAGAATAACCATCAAGTATCAGTTTCCCAAAATGGATGATCTTATGGACTACTTGAGTGGAGCTCAGTACTTCACAAAGATAGATCTCAAGAGTGGCTATTACCATATACAAATATGAGAGGGAGATGAGTAGAAGACTGCATTCAAGACCAAAAAGGGTCTATATGAGTGGTTAGTCATGCCTTTTGGACTGACCAAAGCACCAAGCAACTTCATACGGCTTATGAATGAGGTACTAAAGAAATTATTGGGAAAAATTTGTTATTGTCTATTTGGATGATATTTTAATTTTCAGCAAGACTTTGGATGAAAATTTATTGCACATTTGTAGTGTCCTTGAAAGGTTGAGGGAAGAGAAATTGTTGATTAATATGAAGAAGTGTAGCTTTGTAAAAAAAGAGTTAGTCTACTTGGGGTTTGTTGTATCATATGAAGGTCTCAAAATGATCCAAAGAAGGTAAAAGCCATCGTGGAATGGCCTACTCCAAGGTCTACTATTGAGGTGAGATCATTTCATGGTCTAGTAAGTTTTTACAAGTAGTTCATTAAGAATTTCAATGGCATATGTGCACCCCTGACTAAAACAATAAGGGGGGATAGAAAAGAGTTCAAATGGACTACAACAACTACAAGGAGTTTTGAATTGTTGAAGAAGAAGGTGACATAATAACCTGTGTTGGAACTTCCTAATTTTAGTAAAGTTTTCCAAGTAGATTGTGATACTAGTGGCAGTGCTATTGGGGCTATATTGAGCCAAGAAGGTAAGCCTATTGCATATTTTAGTGAAAAATTGAATGATGCAAAGAAGAAGTATTATGTTTATGATCAAGAGTTCCATGCAATCGTAAAGGCCTTAAAGAAATGTAGGCATTATTTATTGCCAAAAGAATTTTTCTTGTATACTAGTCACTAAGCATTACAGTACCTAAATATCCAAGGTAAATTGAACTAATGACATATGAAGTGGGTAGAGTTAATGCAAAGCTATAAATTTGTGTTGAAACGTAGAAGTGGAAGGTCTAATAGAGTTGTAGATGTGTTGAGTAGGAGATAATTATTGCTGGCAGTAATGCACGTTGAAGTGGTTGGGTTTGATGGACTCAAGAATCTGTACCCTAAGGATCTTGATTTTGCTAAAGCATGGAAGGCTTGTAAATAACTTGTTACTGTAGACAGAACCAGGTGGCTAGATTATTCGATTCAGGATGGTATGTTGTTCAAGGGTAGTCAATTGTGCATTCCAAGGAGTTCCATGAGGGAAAATTTGGTAAAGGAGAAACATAGTGGGGGGATGGTAGGATACTTTGTTTGAGATAAGACCATTTCCATTCTTAGAGAACATTATTTTTGGCCTCAAATGTCACAGGATGTGAAGAAATTTGTGCAGAGTTATCAAGTATGTCAAACAACCAAAGGATTTAGTGACAATACTGGACTCTATCAACCATTGCCTATTCCATCAAAGCCTTGGAAGGACATAAGTATGGATTTTGTTCTTGATTGCTAAGGACAGAAAGGGGTAATGACTCAATATTTTTGGTGATTGATAGATTCTCCAAGATGGCACATTTCATCCCATGCCATAAGACTCATGATGCTGTACATATTGCAGATTTGTTTTTCAAAGAGGTGGTGAGACTATGTGGTCTCCCAAAGAGTATTGTTTCTAACAGAGATACTAAATTTGTGGGGTATTTCTGCAGGACTTTATGGAAGAAGTTGAGGACAAGATTGAAGTTCAGTTCTACACATCATCTGCAGACTGGCAGAAAGAAAGAAGTGGAAAATAGAAGTCTGGGCAATTTGCTGAGGTGTTTAGTTTCAGATAAGCCCAAGGGATGGGATTTGATTCTACCACAAGTAGAATTTTCTTACAATAATTCTATAAATAGGAGTACTTATAGGTCACCGTTCCAAATTGTGTATGGAAGTAGCCCAAGGACTGCACCAGAATTAAGGAAGATGGAGCAAGGGGAGAGGACAAATGCTGAGGCAGAAGAATTCACTGAACATTTCAAGAGCCTACATGAGGAGGTCCATGCACACATTACCAAGATGAATCAATAGTATAAAGCTAGGGTAGATCAAAGGAGGAGACACAAGGAGTTCCAAGTAGGGGATCTTGTTATGGTACACTTATGAAAGGAACAGTTTCTAGTGGGTAATTACAACAAGCTAAAGATGAAGAAATTTGGCCCCTACAAAATTTTGAAGAAACATGACTCGAGAAATTCATAAGAGGTTGAGTTGCCAGATGGGACTCACATTTCTCCTATCTTCAACATTACAGACTTAATGAAATATCATGATGATGGTGCCAATGAGGGATTGATGCTAGAGCCATGTCCAATTCCTACTACTAAAAAGGAGGAGATAGAAGAGATTTTGTATAGTCATGTGGGCAGGAGTACTAGAAATAGGCAGTATAAAGAGTACCCAGTGAAGTGGAAAGGACAACCAATAGAGGACTCAACTTGAATGTTAGAATTGGAGGTTGCCCATTTGGGTTTTCCTCTACCATAAAGTGATAGGGTCACTTTTCAATCTACTCTGGGTGTCTGATGTAGGAGCATCCAGTGGTGTAAGGGCAATCCTATATCACCCAAAAAATATGATTAGAGATAGTTTTTGTTTAATGTCTTTTCATTTCTAGATAACCATTTGGGTCAAATAAAGGTTCCAACTCTCACAGTTCCACTATTAGTTATCTGGGTTAGAGTTTTTAAGCACCTTGCGATATGTGTAAATGCAAAAAATGAGTTATTTTGTAATTGAGCCAAAATTATGATGAGTTAGAGGGTGCAAGTTGGAGGGATGATTATACTTAATTTAAAGTGTTCTAGAAAAAGAATCAAGTCAAAAGGCTTTACAATTAGAAAGTTATTGTAGTTTTAATTTTCCTAGAGGCCTCCTAAGAGCGCTTCAAAGTCAGATTTGGGGCACTAAACAGCATCATATGGGGTCAAAAAATTGAGGATGAGCTAAGCTCGTCCATAGGGCTATAGAGCACTTCAAGAGCTTTCTAGAAATGTAAATGGTTTGCCAATCGAAGTCCCAGTTCAAAAGTTATGCCTCCTGGAAGTTGGACTACCTTTTTTGGATTTTTCTAATTTTACACTGACTTCTAACGTGTCTTCTGGAACCTTCTATTTTGGTGGTGGATGCCAACTGGAAAATTCTAGAATCTATTCCTAACCCTAAACCATTTGGGGGCTTATTTAAGAACACTTCTGGCATTGTAAAGGTAGTTCTTAGTGGAGTTTGGGAGAAGGCACTGTGAGGAGAATGTCTCTCTAGTTTCTATCTATTGTAAGCCCATAGGACATGTTTTTGGGTTTGTTTTTCTTATACTGAATGTAGTAGCAAATTTTCACTAGTAATAAAACTTTCATTTTCTTGTTGTGTTCTTTCTGGTCTTGGGTCGTGTCCCCATCAATCACAAAGTTATTGTGGGAATTTTTTGATATGTGTTTGGTTCATGGAAATGAAATTTGTATTAATTTTCCAATCATTCTATTGTTTTACTTGTGTACATTAGGATTCATGTTGAATCCATACTTTTGACAAGATGTCTAGTTGAGTGAGTTATTTATACTTGGTTGCTTGTTGCATTTCTCATATCCAATCCTTGGGTAGAAGTAAGGAGTTGGGTCTCAATTTTATAGAAGTTTGTGGATTGAGATCATACTCTTTTAAAAATGGGTACCCATTTTAAAAAAAAGGGTACTTGTTTTAGGCTCAAGCCCCCGATCTAAAATATCCATTTTTTAAAAAATTGGGTACCCATTTTTTTCTTTTTTTTTTCCCAAAAATGGGTACCCATTTTTGAAAACATAAAATATTTGTATTTTTTAGAAATGGTTACCCATTTCTAAAATTTTAAAATTTTGTTTTTTGGGAGGGATTTTATATGCCAATTTGACTTTTTCAAAATGGGTACTCATTTTTTGAATTTCAAACAATGAGTACCCATTTCTTACAACATTAGGAGGGGATTTTTTCTCCTACCTTGGATTTTGGTTTGGGATATGCTTGGTGAGACTAAGCCTATGCCTTGACCTCACAAGATTTGGCTAAGGCATTGAACTGACAAATTCACACTTTGCCATAATTTTTAGAGGGTCTTCCTCATTAAATTTTTTTTTGAAACAAAAATCCAATTAGAGCTCTTACTATCTTGATTTTAAAAATATAAATTTTATAGTGTTATGATTTTATTTACTATTTTTGTATTATTTTTTAATGAAAGGTGGTACCTACATGTAAAATGGTGAAGTTCACTAAAACTTTAATAAATTTTTTATTTTATAATTTTTGTTAAATTATTTTATATGTCATCAATCTACATAAAATTCTTTTGAGATTAAAAAAAAGAATTTTTGAAAAAAGTGAAATTTTGGTCAAATTATGGTGTCCATACACAAGAGGTTTTAAAATTTACCTTTATAGAAAATTAATAATTAATAACAAAAAAATTATTCAATAAAAAATTAAGGAAAAATATTGTCATCAATCTTAGGTGTATTACGTATCTTCTTTTCAAAGGATTTACAAAAATTCATTTATTTGTGTCAAATTATGGTGTTCGTATGTAAGTGTGGTCCTAAAACAAGCATTTTGAAAAATTGGTTTTTAAAGATCCATACCAATAACAGAACCTATCATATGGGTACACAAATAAATTGCATATTCAAGAACTAGATTCTGAAGAAAAAAAAAATTTATTCTAAAGTTTTTTTAATATTCAATCTCTAAATGTCTCAAATTTGGACATCTATTGACAAGGAATTTCAAAAATAGGAAAAACACTTCCACTCTTTGCCCAAAAGTGAGACCCAACTTCTTGCACTTATCCCCTCACATTTGGTTTTTCTTATTATGTTGTGAAGTTGCTTGTGCCCACCCATGAGAACATGCATGTGTATATGATAGGATCTTGCAAGATTTGAACTCTTAGATTTAGGTCAGTTGAGTGATTGCTCATTTGGGGGTTGGGTTGGGAACTTGCATTTCCTACGGTCACTCATCGTGTGATAAGAATAGATATGTAGGGTGGAGGTGTGAAGTGACTTCTCTCATGTACCCCAACCCATAAGTGGTTGATAAAGTAATGTGAAGAGGTTTGAATAAGTGATACTAATTAATACACATGGGATAATAAAAATTAATGATAAAGTAAGAGAACACCTATAAAGTTGTTGAGAATCTTGAGAGATCTGATACAAGGGTGTGGTGTTAATAAATAGCTAGTCTCTTGTAGAAGTTAGTTTGAGGGTACAATGTTACCATACCAAGTATTGGACTTCCCAATGGAGTGTTTTACCATACCACCTACAACTTGGGATTATCGACACTGATTGATTACACTCCACTAGAGTCCCTACATAGTTACCTATAGTATGTCTAACTAGTGACTTTTTGTACTACACTATATTCATGATCATTGAGTAATTGTCATGCATTGATTGACATGCGTGTAAGCCTTTTATGTGTTATCTTATGTGACTGTGGTTAGGTTGCTATCTCCATGAGAATAATAGTGTGCCTAAGGGTCCACATGGTTGGGAATCATTTCTACCTATACCTCTACTAGGAATTGGAGTAAAAAGACAATCTTCTTCCAGCTTTGGGATTGGAGCTTGATGCTTGATTCTTCAGTGTTATCCTAGAATATGTTACTTTTGATTTTTCTATTATTTGATGTACATGTTTATCATGATGTTATATTATCATTGAGATAGAGTAGAGTTTTATTTGGTTGAATAACATGTTAGATGTATTCATATGTTACAATTGATGTGTTCATGTTATCAAGTGCAAATCTACAACCAAGCTAGGGCACCTCCATCTCCGATCTCATCACTTTGATCTTTGATGCACATCAACAATAACATTTCAATCTATGAAACAAAAGTATATTCTTATCATTATACTACCACCATTTGGGTTTTAAATTAACATTTCAAACATAGATCACATTACAGAATACAAGACTGGCCTATTGCTTCTATGCATAACATGAAATATCATCATTATTGGCCATCAACTTTGTTTTGTAAATTGTTCTTACAACATATCATTTATATTAAAAAAGTCTTAGTCCCCATTTTGGTAATTAAGGATTTGAAAGTTCTCAAAATCAAAAGAAGTTAGCCTGGATGAACTATGATCAAGTTTATCCTTTATTTCAAAATGTTCCAAAGTGTATCTAGTGGAGTCATCTTAATTTAAATGTGCATCTATTTTTTTATTGCTAATATTGGTATCAACAGAGTCATTGATATTATTGTATTCATTGTGATTGTGATCAATTGTATTTACTTTGGCATAGAATATAAATTTTGATATAGATTTTTCCAACTATAATAATGACATTTATAAGATGGATCAAGGAGTATACATTATTCTGGTAGGTCTAGGAAAAGGGTGCAAAGTGGAAATGATTGGGTACATATATAGCACAATCTATTAGAACATATTTCGAGTGTTGTTTATAACTAAATAATTTAAATTAACTTTTACTATCTATCAATGAAATTAAAAATTATTCAATATTTCAGATCATGTAATGTCCCCATCTTTTTAGCAATTCAATGGAGTTCTTAGCCTTTACATTATTTGAAGGCTAAGTGAAGAAATAAGGATGAATTGATTAAATTAATTTCTTATAATGTCCTTAAAAAAATTAAAATTAAAAGGTGACTTTATAATTAATTAATTTAATTTTCTAGAAGCACAACTAATTATCGTATTGCAAAGGAGAAGCTTCTAGAGAGTGCATTTTCTAGAAATACAATAATTTATTGTATTGGAAAGGGGGAAGCTTCTAGAGAATGTAATTAAATAATATTTTATTTCCTTCTAGAAGGGTAAAGGAAAAGAATAAATAGAGGTGAGAACTTCATTGTTAGTCATCCAATTATTGTGAATTGCATTTGATATAAAATTGAAAGAAGAAACTAAGGTTTCTGATTTCAGTCAGTCATTAGAGAATGTTAACTCTTCAGTGTTGCAACCATTTGAGGTGGTGAAATATCCATTGAATTTGGTATTCAAGAGAGCTCTAATTCAGGAGTTATATTTGTCCCTAAATTGGAGCATACATTTATTGTTGACTACTACAGTATGCAAGAATAATGTTGTGCTATAGTACTTATGCTTGATTCATCTCCATCCTTGGGCATCACTATTATCAGTTTCCTCTTGCAACTATTAATAGTTAGCATTGTAATTTTTAGGCATATGATTTTCTGTGATAATTCAAAATTAGATTTTGGCATTACTATAGTAATTATTGTAAGCCCATTTGTCTTGGCAAACTCATAGCAACACTATACATGAGAATGAATTCAATAAAGGAGATATATGTTGCATACAATTTGTTTGATGAAACGTCCATATAATAGAATATATGATCAGAATAATAGTTGTATGTCAATTGTTTGTCAAAACATCAGCTAGCTATAATTATGCATGAACCATATCTAGTTTCCATGTATATGCATTACAAGTACCAAAAGAACTGCACTTGCTTATTCATTCATTGTAAGAGACATTGTAATATCATTTGTGAACATTCTAAATTTCTTAGCATTGAAAGGCATCATACAAGTGTTTGACAATATTCCTTGAGCTAAAATCAATCAGTTTGGGAAAGGGATATTATATTGGTATCAGAGCTAAATCCTGCCATCCTAAGGGTTTAACAATCACAAGCCACTAGGGTTGGCTCTCGTAGGTTTTACACTATCAAGTAAGCTTTGTTTGACAAGAAACAAGATTTTATTAGGAAACTAGACACCATGGGTGATAGGCAAGAGCATAGCAAGAGACAATAGGAATGATGATTATGAAATAAGGGAATTTTTTAGAGCAATGGTTACAGGACAAGAGTGAATGGCTCAGGCTTTGCAGGCATTCACCACCATGGTTGAGCACATGAACCCATAAGAAAGATGAAATTTGGAACAACAGGATAATAGGAGTGTAGTGGGATCACCTAGAACTCATAGAACTCTTTCTAGAATAGTAGACAGACCCACACATCCTACTTTTGTTACAAAGGAACCAGTATAGGAACCAACAGATGAAGTTGAGGATGAGACATCTGCATATATCCTTATGGCTAGAAATTATGAATGGGAATTATTGGCACTATAGGGTCGAGAGAGAGGATGACCTTTAAATGCTTTGTAAATCAAAGGAGATAACATTACAGGCTACTAAGATAGGATAGAAGGATTATGGGTCAAAATAGTGAGCTAAAGAGGGCTACAGGCAAGCTTACTATGCCTACATTTGATGGGAGTGGTAAGATGATAGTTCAAGCTTGGATTCATAAGCTTAACACTTCTTGGCACTGAGGTCAATGACATAGATTGAAGCTATCAAATATGCCACTTTGCATTTGGAGGGAGTAGCACATGATTGGTGGTCCCGTGGTATGGTAACACTTCAACATAATTAGGTAACATAGTACTAGGACTTTGTGGATAGGTTAGTTAAAATATTTGACAAGAAAGATCTAGATGTTTACTTCTAGGAATTAGCACAGCTAAAACAAATAGGCAAATTGGAGTATTTCATTGGTGAATTTCAGCGGTTGGTAGTCATGGCGCTAAATATTTCAGAGACTAGATTGATAGTTCTTTCCATTGAGGGCCTATCTGAACCACTAAGAGGTTAGGTAAAGGGATTTGATCCCATTTATTTAAAGCTATAAAAAAGGCAAGAAATATGGAACATGCAGTCCCAATAAAAAAATTTTAGTCCAAAGGAGCATCTTCTAGTAAGGATAACAAACCATTTTTAAAAAAAATTAGAGAGGACTAATTTTTAAAATGATTCTAAAGCTAAAACTCTAGTACCTTTTGACAAGGAAAAATTAAATGATTTGAGGAAGAAAAAAATATGTTTATATTGTAAGGGACCCTATGATGCAAACCATGACTATCCTCTTAGACCAAAGGGAAAAGATAACAGAATTATGTTGGCATACTACAAGGAATCAAAATTAGATAATTCAAACCAAAAATTTGATATAGAGGAAATATATGGTGAAAAAAAGGAAGACAAGGATGAAAACTTGTCTAAAATGGAGTCCATGGATGGGGAAGGAGATGAACAACATAGGGAAGCTCATCTCACTAGTATTCAGTAGGAAGGATCATTTCGAATGAGAGTAGTACTTGCTAGACAACAAGCTATATCTTTGGTTGATACAGTGCCATTCATAATTTCATGGATGCTAGGTTGGTAGAGAAACATGGCATACAAATGGAGGAATTTGGGGGAACTAGAGTGAGGCTAGCTAATGGTTGTGTCCTCAATTGTGATCATAAGATCACTAGACTTCCTTTGGAAGTTAATCATTATGTCTTTAAGGAAGATTTCTATGTTGTGCCTATGGGAGATATAGATATAGTCCTTGGGATGAGTTGGTTGCATGATGTTGGTGAGTTCACTCCTAATCTCAAGGAGATGAAGATGAGGTTTAAAGTGAATGGGAAGACACATATTCTTAAGGCAATCAAGGACAGTGATTTTAAAATGGTCTCTTTCTGGAGGATGGCTAGATTGATTCAACATGATCAAGTAGAGTCAGTAGTAGAGTGCATGTTAATGCCATCATGGGAGGGACAATAGAAGAATGAATATCCTCCTGATATTTAGGAGCTTAGAGTTAAACACTCTAAGGTGTTCAGTGACATTCCAACATGTAGACCACCAGATAAGGGTATTGAGTACATCATTGAGTTAGAGGAGGGGGCTAAGCCATCATGATTACAGCTTACAGACATCCAAAGAGGTTGAAGGATGAAATTGAAAAAACCATGAAGAATTTACTTGCTATGGGCCACATTAGACCAAGTAAGTCTCCTTTCACTTCTTTAGTGGTGTTGGTGAAAAAGAAGGATGGGACATTAAGGATATGCATTGATTAAATGGTGCTTAATAGGAAGATAATTAAAAATAGGTACCCCATTCCTAGGATCAATGAGTTGATAGATGAGCTTCATGGAGCTTGCTTCTTCTCAAAGATAGATTTGAGATCAAGTTATTACAAGATTAGAGTTAGAGAGCATGACATCAAAAAGACAACCTTTAGATGCCATTGTGGCCATTTTGAGTTTGTAGTTATGCCATTTGGGCTAACTAACAAACCTGTTACTTTTTAGGCAACAATGAATAGGGTTTTCCATCCTTAGTTGAGGAAATTTGTACTTGTCTTCTTTGTTGATATCTTGGTGTACAACAGATCTTGGGAGGAGCACTTGGTTCACCTTGACATGGTGTTGGATATATTGGGCGTAGAGTCCTTGTATGCAAAGGAGTTGATGTATTTGGGTCACATCATTAGTGCAAAAGGCATACACATGGATCCTAAAAAGATTCATGTCATTGTGGAGTAGGCTTCACTAGTGAACCTTACACATTTAAGGGGCTTTCTAGGATTATGTGGTTTCTACAAGAGGTTTTTGGATGTATATTCTAGGCATGCAAAACCCTTGAAAAATTTGATGAGAAAGGGAGCTTTCTTGTGGACGTTTGAGGTACAGGAGTGTTTTAATAAATTTAAGGAGTTGATGACTTCCTATCTAGTGTTAGCATTATCAAATTTTAGCAAACCTTTTGAGCTACATTATGATGCTTCCAAAGAGGGCATTGGAGTGGTGCTTATGCAAGAGAAGTACCCTATTGCTTATGAGAGAAAGCAATTATGAGGGCTAGAGCAGAGCTTTAGCATATATGATAAGGAGATGTTAGCCATTGTGCATGCTTTAGCTAAATTCATACAATATTTGGTAGGTAGACAATTTTGTATCAAAACCAACCATAATAGCCTAAAAGATTTTTTTAGGTAGCGAGATCTCAATGATAGGCAATAGAAGTGGGTGAGCAAGTCATAGCACTATGACTTTGATATTACATATTTTAAGGAGACACAAATTGTAGTTGTTGATGCTTTATCACCTAGGCCCCACTTGAGCTTATTGACAGACATATTGGAGGATTGGAGACACTTGATTCTTTTAGAGTATGCAAAGGATGCATGGACAAATGGATTCATAGATGAAACTATTTAGGAAAATAGATACATCCTTGTGAATGAGCTCATCATTCACAAAGGGAAAATTTTTTTGGTTTTAGGCTCAAAAATGAGTAGGATTATTCTAAAATATTTTCATGATTCACCTATGGTAGGACATCCTAGTTTCTACAAGACATACCAACAGACTAGAGAGCACTTCACATGGAAAGGGCTCAAGAAGAAGTACTCTAGTATGTTAGGGAGTGTCCCACCTACCAGAAAAATAAGCAGGAATACTTCTATCTAGCCAATTTACTTCAACCACTTTTGATTCTTGATAGGAAGTGGGAGTGTTTATCTATGGACTTCATCATAGGACTACCTAGAGCCTAAGGTAGGGACTATATATATGTGATTGTGGACTGCCTTACAAGTTTGCACACTTCTTTCCAATCATTGCTACATACACTACTACATAGGTGGCAGAGTTGTTCTTCAAGGAGATATTTAGATTACATGACTTACCTCAGAGCATTGTGAGTGATAGAGACAATAGGTTTATGAGTCACTTTTGGCTAGATCTATTTAGGTTGTGTGTGATAGAGCTCACTATGAGTACTAGCTACCACCCTAAGATAGATGGTTAGATAGAGGTAGTGAATAAAGGGGTGGAGGGACATCTTAGAAATTATATAGCAGGGCAATAGAAGGCATGGGTAAAGTGGATTTATCTCTATGAGTATTGCAACAATACCACTTATTATGGCCCTGTATGGGTATGAGGCACCCAATTTTATGGATCTACTTTTGAGTGATAGTAGATTGCCTAGTGTAGGTGATTTGTTATAGGAGAGTTAAGACACTATTAAGAATCTCAAGGATAATATAACCAAGGTGCAAAATCAGTAGAAGAAGTATGTAGACCAGAAGAGGACTGAGAAAACTTTTGAGGTTAGAGATATGGTGTATATTATGTTGCAACCTTACTACCAATCCACTCTCAAGAAGAATGGTGGCGAGAAAATGAAGCCATGATACTATGGTCCATTCAGGATTATCAAGAAAGTGGGATAGGTGGCTCATGAGTTAGATTTGCTAGAGGAGAGCAAGGTGCACAACATTTTTCATGTGTCATGCCTCAAAAAGGTGCTAGGACATCATATTGTTCCTTCTATAGTGCTTCCACCCTTAGATGATGAGGGAAAATTGGTATTGGTGCCATAGGTTATCATTGATTTCGTGGATATAAACTTGACGTAGCATACTATAAGGGAGTATTTGGTGAAATGGAAGGACCTTCTAGGAGAGGATGCAACATGGGGGAATAAGGATAATTTGCAGCATTCGGACTTGAAGTTGCTTGAGGACAAGTAATTTCATGGAGGGCGAATTGTACTGTCCCCATCATTTTAACAACTCAGTGGAGTTCTTAGCCTTTACATTCTTCAAAGGCTAAGTGAAGAAATAAAGAGAAATTGATTAAATTAATTTCTTATAAACTACTTTGAAAATTTTAAAATTAAAAGGTGATTTTATATTTATTTAATTTAATTTTCTAGAAGAACAATTAATTATTGTATTGCAAGGGAGAAATTTATAGAGAGTGCATTTTCTAGAAATACTATTAATTATTACATTATAAAGGGGAAGCTTCTGGAGAATGCAGTTAAATACTATTTTATTTCCTTCTAGAAGGGTGAATTAAAAGAATAAATAGAGGTGAGAACTTCATTATTAATCATCTGATTATTGTGAATTGCATTTGATATAAAATTGGTAGAAGAAACTAAGGTTTCCAATTCCAATCAGCCATTGGAGAATGTCAACTCTTCAGTGTTGCAAACATTTGAAATATCCACTGAATTTGGTATTCAGGAGAGCTCCAATTCAAGAGTTCTATTTGTGCTTAAATTGGAGCATACATTTATTATTGGCTGCTACAGTACACAAGAACGATGCTACACTACAATACTAATGCTTAATTCATCTCCATTCTTGGACATTACTATTATCAGGTTCCTATTGCAATTATTAGTAGTTAGCATTGTAATTTTTAGGAATATGATTTTGCTATGATAATTCAGAATTAGATTTTGGCATTACTGTAGTTATTATTGTAAGCCCATTTGTCTTGGCAAACTCATAACAACATTGTACATGAGATTGAATTCAATAAAGGAGATACATGTTGCATACCATTTGTTTGATGAAACATCCATCTAATAGCATATATGATCAACATAATAGTTGTATGTCAATTATTTGTCAAAATGTCAGCTGGTTGTAGGTATGTATTCCATATCTAGTTTTCATGTATATGCATTGCAAGTACCAAAAGAACAACACTTGCATATTAGTTCATTGTAAGAGGTATTGTAATATCATTTGTGAACATTCTAAATTTCTTAGCATTGAAAGGAAACATACAAGTGTTTGAAAATATTCCTTGAGCTAAAATCAGTTAGTTTGGGCAAGGGATATTATAGATCACACTATCCAAAACTCTAATTACACCATACCACACCTCTTGTCTTAAGATCTGATTTTCCTATTGATAATAATTTATGTTTGAAATCTACAAGTAGTATTTGTAAGTGTATGGTGAAGTAACCTTTTTTTATCACAGAGCATTTGGTTTTCCTAGCGAAGAGTGCAGGTGTCACTATGACTTTCCTAACCCTAGTCCTAACTACAAACAACAATGATACAATTAGGCTATGGTCTAACATTGTAGATCCAAATGTTCATGAATTCATTTAGTAAAAAAAATATTGATTGATAACCTTATTCCTACCTAGCCACGATTTCCTTTCTTCCTTCATTTCTAGCTACGAGCATGTGAAATGGGTTTCCTTAAAATTTTTCACAACTTCATTACCATTTTCCTTAACTACTATGTCTTTCCTGGAAGGTTGCAATTCATTCTCATCACTACTTTGCAACTTTATTTTATCATCTACCACATGGGCTTATGAAACTACGTTCACTTTTTTCTATGCTTTGTCACCATTTCATAGCTACTTACCACTTTAACTTACTAACCATTGCGATTTGGAAAAAATCTCTTTGTTTATTACTTCTATCAGTTGGGATGCTACAATACTTCAGATAGTTACCTTTAGAATTCTTCACAATTTCCAAACATGGTGCTTGCTTTAACTGTGCAATGTTGCGTTGAACTCATTTCCTTAACTGTCACTTCATTTTGCAACATCACAAGTCAAAATTTTCAACTATCTATGAAATCATGCAACATTGAGAGAACCTTTTAACCTTAACATTTTCTTTTTTTGCATGTTCATAACTTCATTTATTAACTACAACTTTTGTCTCGCAAAGATACAATCATGAGCATTTTTCTACTTTGCAACTCCCTCAAGTTAACCTTTACTCCTTGCGATGCAACAATTGCTTTGACCATAATTGTCAGGTTTCTATTTGCATATTCACAATTGTCAAATACAAATCCTTTCTTAGTCACACAATGTTGCAACCATTTGTTTATATTAAGTACCATTTTACTTTGTAGCTTTGTTCTGGTTCAAGACTTAACATTTCTTTTAGTTGTGAAACAATGATGGCTCAAACAATTACCTTGTCACCTCTTCACAACCGACATACATAAAACTTCTTTAACCATGCAATTTTGTGATTAATACTCTATTTGACCATCACTTGATTTCATAACTTCACAACCAAAGACCTTAACTGTGACTAAAACCAATCGATCTTGCACTAGCCTTTAACTTAACTTCCTTTGTTACTTTTCCCAAATTTACAACTTTATCTCTTTATTGACTATGTTGACCTGTGAGGTTGCAAAGACTACTTTTAATTGGTGATCTCTCTATTGAAACTACTTATCGCTCTCTTACATTAACTATTGTGAAATGTTGATAACTTTCAAAACTACCCTCATCACTACATTGCAACATTGGAATACACTATCTATCAACACCTTGTAAAGTGGTGAAACTTCAAGCTTTACCTTGTGTGCAACTTCAGAACTTAGGATCTTATTTGACTGCTTTTGGTGGATTGATAACTATTTAAGCTACCCTACTTTTATTGACAAAAAAAATCCTTTGAAATTTATTATAAACCATCACTCCTTCGAAATTGAAAACACAGGTTACTCTAAACTTCTAGCAATATTTCAATAGCTTAGACTTTGATAGTTAGACACTCTTCGTAATTTCATAACATAAAATGTACTCAATGCCTTCTAGTATATGACCTTGTGATAGCTATTTGAATTTAATTATTTCCTTTCATTTCAACCCTGCAATTGAATTCTTAATTCATTACTTAACCTTGTGAAACAAAAATCAAAGCATTTCGCTGCTTCCACACCTTGATTGCAAGTTACCTTTATCCACCTATGAAGATGCAATAACCACTTAACTTAATTTCTATCTTTCTTTTGCACCTTCAAAACTTAGAATTTAGGGTTGATCTAGATTCATGGGATCATGCACTTTCAAATTTGACTACCATTTCTGCCTTTCACACCATCACAACTTGAATTTCTTTAAGCCTAAACTAACCTGTGATCATGCACTTTCCACTATATTGATCCTTCATGACTTAACATGATTTCTAACAATAATTGATGTAATAACATGATGAACTATTGATAAACCATTTTGTATCCTCACATCCCTCAACATGGTTAGTGGTTAGAACATAGTGATGTTGTGATTTAAAGACTTTTGCAACATCACAACTTAAGAGATAAGAGAGGCATGAAATATAATGCAACAAAAGATCAAAATACTTAGGGATATAATTTCATAAGAAAGAATTTTTTATTTATTCCTATTCAACACTTCATGTCAAGTTACAAATATTTCAACAATATAAAGGACATAAGCTTTTCCCTAGGGTTTTTATGAGGGATAACACATTTCTAGAAACCCTAATCATTTTGAGCACAACTTTTTCCTGATTTTCATAGAATATCACAATTTTTTTGCTAAGTGAAAATTTAGGCTATCACATCAAATATACGATATCACGTACCTCAAAAGTCTTCTCAATCCTCTTTTGATCAATATACTAATTTTGTTGATTATTTTCCTTAGCATTTTTCTCCTTAAGAGCCTTTGCAATATCCCAGCTCTCCAATAACAAGTCTCCAACACTGGGCACTCTACCTTCTGATAGCAAAAAATCCATGAAACTGAGTGCCTCATATCCATATAATGCCATGAATTGTGACATCTGGATATACATGTGATACATGGAATTATAATAGTACTCACATAGATATATCCACTTAACCCAAGCCTTCTTTTGCCCTACTATGTATTTCCTGAGGTATCCCTCCACCTATATGTTCACTATATCTATTTGGGAATGGTAGCTAGTACCCAGAGTGAGCTATGTCTCACATAATTTGAACAAATCCTTCCATAAGTGACTCATAAACTTGTTGTCCATGTTGATGATGATGCTCTGAGGTAAGCCATGGAACCTGAATACCTCTGTGAAGAATAAATCTACCACATGCATAGAAGTGTATTTAGAATTGATTAGGAAGAAGTTGGAAAACTTTGTAAGCTAATCAATAGCAACATATATAGTCTCTACCCTAGGCTCTTTGCAGTCCTATGATAAAGTCCGTGGAAAAACACTCCTACTTCCTATCAGGAATCAGAAATGGCTGAAGTAGGTCGGCTAGGTAACAGTGCTCCTATTTATTTTTTTGGCAAGTAGGACACTCTCTAACATACTAGAACACCTTATCTTTGGGCCCTTTCCAAGAAAAACACTCACGAATCTGTCAGTAGGGTTTTTTAAAACCTAGATGTCCTGCCCATAGGTGATTCATGGTAAAATCTCAACACTATCCTCCTCACCTCTAATCCTAGTACCAAATAAATGTTCCCTTTGTAAATGATGAGCTCATTCACAAGGGTGAATTCATTATTCTAGATTGATCCATTTATGAATCTTGATGCCCATGTTTCCTTTGCATACTCTACAAGGATCAAATGTATCCAACCCTCTAATATATCTATCAAACTCAAGTGGGGTCTTTATCACAAGGCATCTGCTACTACATTCATTGTCCCCTTGAAATAGAACTTCTTCTTTTCTAACCAAAGTGGTTCAATCCAAGTCTTCTAAATTTTTTTGATGACATAGAGGTTAGGTAACCAATTCAAGTACATCTCTTACATTGGTGAAGATTTTAGGTTTCTAGCAAGCTACTGATGTAGCTATTTCATTAGGAATTGATGATCTTTTAACAACACTAGCTAAACTATGGCTTATCCAAGATGTGCAACAACAAGGGTTTTCTTCAAAAAGACATCATGATTATGGAAAGCTAAAATCTGGCAATGCTAGCACTGGACAAGAAGTCATCAAATCCTTGAATTTATCAAAACACTCATGTACCTTAAGAGTCCATAAGAAAACCCCCTTTCTTATAAGTCTATCAAAGGTGTTGCATGCCAAGAATATCCACTACCAAACCTCATGTGGAACCCACACAACCCCAAAATCCTCTTAGCTGTGGCAGGTTCACTAGAGTAGGTCAATCAATAATAGCATGAATCTTTTGAGGATCCATGTATACTCCCTGATAATTGATAATGTGACCTAGATATAATAACTTTGATAATCCAAAATCACATTTGGACTCCTTTGTATACAAGGACTCACTAATCAAAATGATTAGCATAGTGTCTAAGTGCCACACATGCTCATCCCATGTCCTACTATACACTAGGATGTCATCAAAGAAGACTAACACAAATTTCCTCATCTAAGGCTAAAAGACCTTGTTTATCATGGTCTAAAAAGTAGCTAGAGCATTAGTTATCCCAAATGGAATAACTACAAACTCAAAATGGTCACAATGACATCTAAATGTCATCCTCTCTATGTCTTGCTCCATGACTCGGATACGATGATAGCTTGATCAAAAATCAATTTTGGAGAAGAAACATGCTCCATGTAGCTCATATAAAACTCATCAATCTATGGGATGGGGTACCTATTTTGATAGTTTTCTTGTTTAGGACCTTGTAATCTATGCACATCCTAAGTGTACCATCCTTCTTCTTCAACAAAACCACAGAAGAAGTGAAAATAAACTTACTTGGTTTGATGTGCCCCATAGCAAGTAGTTTCTTGATGGTTTTCTCGATCTCATCCTTCAATCTCTTTGGATACCTATAGGGTGTGACCATGATGGGTTTAGCACCCTTATCTAACTCAATGATATTCTCAATACCTCTACCTAGAGGTCTACCTAGTGGTATTTCACTAAAAACCTTGTAGTGTTTGATTCTTAGTTCTTGTATGTCTGGGTGCTATTCTAATTTTGCTGCCCTTGTGATGGCATTAAAGTGTAACAAGTTGCCCACTCAACCTAGTCATGTCTCAACAAGCTCTCATGTGTCTGCAAGACATCATTCTAAACCCATTGTTACGAATGACCTTAAGTATATGGGTCTTCCCATTTGACTAAAACTTCATCTCCATATCTCTCAAATTGAGAGTGAACTCTCCAGTATCATGTAACCAAGTCATGCCAAGAATTAAATCTCTATCATCCATGTTAACAACATAAAAATCTTCTTTGAAATCAAAGTTTTTGATATTTAGGGGCAAACCTAAAATCTTCCTATAACATTTGAGGATTTAGCCATTAACTACCCTTAGTCTTAGACCCTCAAACTACTCTATCTATATCCCACACCTTTTGATCAATCCAGAATCAATAAAATTGTGAATAGTGCCTGCATCAAGAAAAATGATAACTCATTGACCAACCAATAACCCTCTAATCCTAAATGAGCCTTCTTGTTATATAGTAGTGATATGTGCCTTCTTAAGTCTACCTTTAGTCTTCTCATTTCTTGTATCCATTTTGTTCAACTTTTCATCATCCGTGACTCTCTTTTCTTCAATCAATTCCTCATTTTCAGATTGCTAGTCTAAATTTTTAGAATCATAATTTCCTCATAATAAGCCCGAATAACCATATTCATTTTCCCCTTTGGCCGCAAAATAAAATCATGGTTCATGTCATAGGGTCAATTGAAAAAAAAAATTGTTCTTCCTTAAATCATTCAATGTCTCTCTATCCAAAGGAGAAAATGGTTTATCTTTATTTTTAGCCTTTTTTTCATTCCTCTTAGGTTTCTTAAAGAATGGTTTGTTGTGTTTGCTAGATGATGCACCTTTTGACTAAAATTTATTTATTGGGGCTTCTTATTCCATGCTCCTAGCCATCTTAATTACTTCTTGAAAATTGAATGGATCAAAGGCTTTTACCCAACCCTTCAGTAGTTTGGATAATCCCTCAATGAAAAAAACAACCAATCTCCTCTCTGAGATATCTAACACCATAATAGATAGCCTTTGAAAGTCACTAGTACAATACTCCAATTTTCATGTCTATCTCAACTATGAAAAATCCCTAAAGTATACCTATGGATTCTTCTTATACAACCTCTCTACTAGCCTATCCACAAAGTTATGATATAAAATCATTAGGTTATGTTGAAGGGTAACCATCCCATGGTACCACCAATCATGTGTAACTCCATCTAAATATAGCATGGAATATTTTACTACCTCCACTTCTATCATAGGTCCTAGTGCCAAGAAGGTATCAAGCTTGTGAAACCAAGCTTGAGCTATCATTCTACTAATACCATCAAATGTAGTCACAGAAAGCTTCCCTATAGCATGCTTTAATTCATTATCCTCATCATGAGGTCTCCTATCTTGTCTTTCTACCTATAATTCTCTCTCCTCATGTTAACAAACCACTCAAATGTCATCCTTCCTTGCACTTGAGGAGCTAATAAACCAAATTCATCATTTGTAGCCATGAGGATATCTTCGAATGTCTCCTCCCCTGCTTCTTGTATAGGTGGTATCTCAGGCTCATCTCTAATAAAGGTAGGATGAGTAGGCCTTTATGCTATCCTAGAGTGCATCCTATGAGCTCTAGGTGACCCCACTGCACTATTATTATCTCCTTGCTCCTGATTTTGTCTACTCCGTGGGTTCATGTGGTAAACCATGGTGGTGAGTGCCTGAAGCTTGAGCTATCCACTCCTGTCATGTAACCATTTCTCTGAACAACTTCCTTGTTTCTTGATCCTCATTCCTATTATCTCTTGGTGGGCTACTCTCTTTCCTATCACCCATGGTATCCAACTTGTTGTCAAATTCCTCTTCCTTGTCAAATAAAGCTCACTTGGAAGTGTAAAATCTATGGAGCCAACCTTATGTAGTTGTATGTGATTGTTAAACCCTTAGGATAATAGGATTTAGCTCTGATACCAATGTAACATCCCTTGCAGTTTTGATTTTACTTTCCTAATTTCTAACCTGAGAATTTCATCAAACACTTTGCACACAAGGGGTATATAGAAAATCTAAATTCTAATTTCTTTCCAAATGCCAAATTTTAATAAATATGCTTGCAAAGAACTCAAAAATAACTAACAATGAAATTGAAAATGTTTTTGTATTTTTTTGAAACATAGAGCATTGAATATAAATGAGAAAATATGCATCTACATCAATAAGACATTAGGGAAAAACATTGTGATGTAAAACTATGATACAAATTAGATTATAAATGATTTCTAAATTCTTATACATGCCCTGAGATATTCAAATATATCCTCCATTCAATGCAAAATGAAATGGTTAGGAACCCAAAAACCATTCAAGAAATCTAGATTTTATTGTAGCAACTGTAGCAAATCACTGTGGCAATATCTGACTTATTCCTTTAGTCATACTCCACAGTCTAGCCCTAGGCCAAAAATTTAGCACAATGAAAATATTGATTTATCTTCTCCAATAGTTACAACCCTTCATATGATCTTTCACCAATATGCTTGAATAGAACACCTATACGATGTCCTTCCAATACCAAATTCATTGGGTATTTCACCTTCTCAAATGGAGGCACACAAAAGAACATTAAATTGATTAAATTACCTTAAATTACAAGCCTAGAAATAGATTTTTTTTTTGCATTTCTTAAATTGGAAAATTAGAATATTGATTGATGTATTAAATATATGAAATTGATTAAATGATGTTATATGGGTTATATTGATGAATTGATGCATTAAGTGACCTTATATGGAAAATTAAATTGATGAACTAACAATATAAATATATAAAATTGATAAATTGATGTATTAATTCTAATCTAGATATTTAAAGATATAAAAATATTTATTCTTGATCATATAACCATTATCAAATAAATATCACATAATATATGAAGTTCTCCCATAAACAAATAAACTTGTCTATACACACACACACACACATGCATATATTTGTACATATATGCATATATTTGTATATATATGCATATATTTGTACATATATGCATATATTTGTATATATATGCATATATTTGTACATATATGTATATATATGTGTATACACACACATATATTATACATACATATTGTTGCTCGGATATCAAAATTTGCCTTAATCCTTGTCATTATGAGCTATGGTTATTTTTAGAATAAACCTCATTTTAAAAATTAAAATGGTCATTTTCCCTTAGAGTTTTTGAGATATTCCACCTTCAAGTATCTTTGGCTTGTTTCCAGGTTTGTCCAGCACTTGAAATTTTTAAAATTTGGTTCCCGAGTGAAAAATTCTCCTAGGTTAATGGCAGGAACCATAATACATATTTTCAATTTGATCATTAACTATTAACCTCTAAAAAGGTTAAGATCAATTGCCAAAATATCTGACTATTTACAAAATTAACCTTTTAAAAAGGTTAAGGTTTGAGGGTCAAAACACACATTCTAAACTAAATCGTTAACCATTAACCTTTTTAAAAAAGAGGTTAATGTTCGAATCCAAAACACATATTTTAAAGATAGTTATCAACCTACCTCCTTGCCCATTTGGAAAAGGTTTAAAATTAAGAGGTTAATTAACCTCCATGAAAGTTGTGCTAAATGTTCATGCAAAATGCAAAGAAGCAATGGTCACAATGCCAATGCTGGGGAATAAATAAAGAATGTTGAACAGCTGAGAGAAACATGATTGACGGGCCCATAGCCAAGCTTACCATAGATAAGGCATATAATTTGTTTAAAAAAGATTTTTTTTTTCCTCTTCTAGCCTAGAGTATTCAGAATAGTGGTGGATATAGCAATAAAGAGGGATTTGGATCTTTGGTTGAGAAGCAATGTTTTTGGGGCAAAATTGGATGGTGTAGAAGATAGGAAGAGATTTTTCTTGTGAAGGATGTGTTCGCTAGGCTACAGATTGGAAATACAGAACATAAAGACAAGGTATTGGGGGCTTTGATAAAGCTTCTTGAACATGGTCTTGGAAAGCAACAATAGTCTTGCAAAGGAGAAGGTTGTAGAAGCTCTTCATGCTTAACTGTGGATAATTCTTGGAATTCATGGGTAGTTTGTGTAAATGGAGGGGTTTTTGACCTTGTTAATGTGTGCTTCTCTATAGGCCCAAAGTTACAAGTGATTGGAATTAGAATCCTGTCAAATTTATGGACAAAGGTGTCAGCCACAGATCAGGGACTTTCTACAAGATTTTCCATGGCAAGGGATTGTTTGGACTTCAAAAGGGGTATTCTTGCCTTTATTGGAGGTTGCAATGAAAACTTAGGGGCTCTTAATGACATGTACTATTTGGAAACAAAGATGACAATAGAAAATGGATAGGAGGAGCAAAAGTTGAAGAAATTTTCTTTGAGGAAAGAGTTGAAAAGAAAAAGGAAAGAGCACCAAAACTCATCAAATGATCCTGAAAAGGAGAGGGATACGCTTGAACATGAAATGAAGCCTAGACCAATCTTACTAGCACCCTCTCCCAATTATTTTTGTGTAGGTCTAGACAACTTTTCACTTTAGTTCAAGCCTCTTGAAGAGAAGATTTTTGAAGCAAAGCTAACTGATGTTTTTCATTATGGATATACTATTGAATCCAATATTGATGGGAAGCCATTATGAGGTCTATTGTTCTTGTACAAGCTAGGATTTTCTCATGTTGTTCATGCTTATCTCACAAAGAAAGAACATAGCTCAGAAGTTGGTGTTGTGAAATCGAGTGAAACATGAAAGCCTAAATTAAAGATTGCTCGTGTTGTTAAGCAATTTGTGAGGAGAGCAGATGGACAAGCACACACAACTACAGATGTAGAATCTATGGAAAAAGGGAATCCTGTGGAGCCACTCACATCACCATCAAATCAACCTTTGGCTTCATCATATATGTAGCACCAATACATGCAACCAATGCCTATGTACTTGCCATCAACTGCTTAGCATGATCAGAAACACTATATAGTTGCAGGCTTTACAACTTCACATTCAACACAAGAGGTTGCCTCTACTCCCCTAGCTAACTAAGGAGAGATATATGCTAGACAAACACTTCCTACACTAGTAAATCAGGAAAATCAATTAGGATTGGTTTAGGAGACTGTATGCCAGGGTGATCATGAACGACCACCTAGTATAGTAGCTTAAGTCCTAAAACATGTACACAGAACTTGAAGCTATAATAAGGCTCTATAAGTTCCTTATGCCTCATGTGATGTGATGGTTTTCATCTTCTATCTCTCTAATCAATGATCTTTATCATTTTGGGTTAATTTTGTAGAGGTTAATTAACCTCATCCAAATTACTTATTTGGGAAGTAGTTATTAACCACATAGGGGTAGTTGTTAACCTCAATATTTATACAAGGAGTCATTTTTGGCTTTGTAAAGGGGGGACTTTTTGAACTTTAGAAAAAGGGAGCGCTATGCTAAAATTTTGATTAGAAGATTATATTTGGAAAGTATGTACAAATTTTGTCTTTGTAATCAGAAATTCCTCTTAGGTTCTTGGTGCAAGAAAATAAAGGAACATGCAATTTGAGTTCTCTTCTTCCGAATCTAAATTGTTAGAAATGTTGATTCTCTTTGCAATAAGCATTCTCACAGTATGGTGCAAATGTTTATGAATCTTCGGATCAGCATTGTGCTAGTAATAGTTCTCAAGTTTAGATCTTGATTGTTGTTATTAGTGGTTTTAAGTTAGTCCAAGAAAGCTTTGAAGTCACGTGGTGCATTCATCATCAATGGCTTTCTATTCATATTTTAAGGTTTGATTTCACTTTTATTTGAAAAACCTCAAAACTATATTAGACGAGGGAGCTGCCCTTTCAAACGCAAAGGAAGACCACATATCAAAGGCCTATCCAATTGTTCTGAAAAATTTGTCACATAAAATCCGTTGGGCCATTTGTATAATGATAAATCTATTTACCAACACACGCACACACACACACACACACACACACACACATTTTATAATTATAATATAAATTATAGTAATTTTATAATTATAATATAAATTATAGTAATTTTATAATTATAGTATAAATTATAGTAATTTTATAATTTTAAATTATCTTACTTTTACATTTTATTTTTTTAATCAATAATATATAAAGCCTATTATTATTTAGAATTTGAAAAGTTAAAAATATAATTTTTTTAAATAGAAAAATACCCTTGAATTCTAATATAATTAATTTTTAAAAATTTATATACGATTAATTACATTTTTATATAATCAAGAAAAAAAATTGTGAAATATTATGAAAGTTAATGTTTAATAAGAAGTAGTAATAAAATAAAAAAAGATTCAAAAGATTTTTCAGTATGACTATCTTGATATCAAACTATTGTTTAACATGTTTTAATTCTCAACATGTTTTAATTCTTGAGAATGAATAAAAACTAATTGCTATTGTAATTCAATTATTTAGATATAAATAGTTGCACAATTCAAAATAAAAATTAAGAATTTTTCGTCCATTACATTTCTTTTATCATTGCCCATTTGAAAGACATGAAAACTAATAACTAAATCTCAAGACAGAAATTTATTAGATTCAAGATAAATGGAAGCCAAGATATGGAGAATCCAGCCGATTTCTATGGCATAAAAATTTAGAATTTAGATTATGATACAAAGTGAAACAATAAAATTAGAGTTCTCTGTGACAACTGAAATGACAATGCTAATGACTGCTTCAAATGCAATTAGAAAGCAACACGAACAGTTAGAAAAGAGAATTTGTGTCGATCCATTAAATCTGAAGCCCTTTTATTTCAGAGATGCAGAGCCGGTTTTGACTGTGGCTGTCCTTCAATTAGGGGAAAAATTGAAATCAAATATTATTGAAACTTAGGGGTAAAATTGAAATCAAATATTATTGAAAATTAGGGGCAAAAGTACGAATTGAAGTGTATATATATATATATATATATATATATAAACTTTTATTTGTATATTACAAAATTAAAATCAAGTATCAAATATGATTGAAAATTGGGGGTAAAAGGTTGGGGTTCGAGGATGGGCAAGCCAGGAGGATGAGTGGGAGAGAGGGGCAAGCAGTGTGTAGTCCTTCCACTATAGGGAGTGGGAGGTAATCGTTTCTCTGTCAAACCAGCCTCACGCGGTCCCCTCCACCTTACGCTGCCAGACAGAACACATCCCTCCTTCGAAGGATGGCCTGACAGCAACTCTCCACTTGGAGCAGGGCACACCACAATTGTATGCCACGCATCTCTCCCTCCTTCTGGCCAAATCCCGCTTGGTTTTCCACCTTGTGTGTCCCCACTCGGGTTACAAGCCCAAGCTACCGAGCTTGACAACCAACGAGCTCAAACTCTCCAGTTTTAAATCAGTGCTGAATTAGTTTTCTGCTACGTGTGGGACAAATATACGTCTCCAACTCAGGCCATCGTAGCTGTTGCGTCTTCTGCAAAACAATTAAATTGCAATGTTTCCATTTCAAAAAACCACGATTCACATAAATGCACACAGATCTCCTCTTCTGCTTTCAGGGAGAGTTCTGTATAAGATAAATCCTCACAAAGAGGAGAAGTAGAGCTAAATGTTAGTAAAGTTTGAGGCGTGTGGTAGAATCGTACAAGGAAGGATGTCAACACTAATAAAAGGGAACGGTCGATAAACGGGATGTTGAAGGATAAATGTAGCTAAATTTGAGTTAAATGTGTATTTAAGGAGGTTACTGCTGCCCGTAATACCAATCTTAAGCAAGCTTCCTACTTCCTACATCTCTAGAGTTTTTATATGAATTTCATAGAATGAAATGAAATGAACTGTAATATTCTTTTGTCTAAAGTCTTATAGACACGCTTACTAAATAAAAAAGTTATTCTAAAGATGAATCATCAATAAATCTTCTCTAAACCTTCATACAGGCAAAATATAGAACTATAGTTCAAGGGGCAATGGAGTTTCCCCTCATAGCCCTCATAGGATTTCTTATTGGCTGGCCTGCAACAACTGTAACCAGGGTGCATTTCATAAAGAGTACCAGGAAGAAGAATAAGTTGGTCAAGATAATGTAGTTGACCATATTGATGTCGTTGAATGGGTTGAAGATGAAAACCATAAAGATGTGCCAAAAAAGTCTCTATCTTGACGGAAGTATGATTTGTATCTTGTGGAGCATTCAAAGTTCAAGTCGGTCCACTTTTTCAAATATTTTGACCAATTAGACAATCCCACATCAAGAAATGCTTTTGTGAATTGTACCGACGATGAAGCAAAGAATGAGGGTCTAAAAATGAAATCAGCTTGGTTGATATTTTTTTTCTAAATCAATGTTTGGGAACTTCAAGTGATGACTTCCACTAGGACAATAGTGTCTACATCATTCTTCTATTTCTAGATGAATGTTTTTCTCTAGGTGAACCTAAGGAAGCTAATATGCAAAGACAATTTTTGAAATTTATATTTAGCATACATTTGTTTGCACCACAAATTGTATTGAGGTTGTCTAATTTGTGGATTTGTTTCTTCTTATTCAAACCTAGTCCTCTCAACCTTTAAATAGCTTTCTGTGACCATTTTTTAGTCCCTTGTAATAGGTGTACCTACCTCAGGTATATATCTCGGGTACATAAGTTTTTGCCATGTGTTCCATTTTTTCCTTGCCTGTAATTTCTCCAATTAGTCCTTCTTGTTGTCTCTCCTTTATGACTCTTCTGCACATCAATAGCACAATAATGATCTTGTTGAGACTCTAGATTCATGCTACATCCTTTATAGCTAGTGTCCCCACTTATAGCCAATTATTGACCCAATTATTGACTAACCAAAATTTAAGCTTTGATATTCGACTCATTATCTAGCTAGTTGAATGTGTGAATATTATAACAATAATTTGAAATTGGTCACATGTACTTATAGTCAAAATTTGCACCTATTTCCCTACTCGTCGTGTTCTCAAGTTCAATATACAAAATCTTGGTTAAGCCATTACAAGGTTGTGGAACAAAATCTTGATTTTTCATAGATGATAATTTAAAATTGTGATTAAAAGTTACAAAATGAAACCAAAGTAACAAAGAAAGAAAAATTGAAGGGTTTCAAAATTTGGTGCATGTTGTTAAATCATTCCAAATTATTGATAGAAAGGGAAATTTATGCCTTATGGATACTCAATAGTAATAATAATCAATTTACTTTGCACATTTCTCCAAGTAGTCCAAATAGCCAATGCAATTTGAACGTGCTTGATTACTGTAGGCAAAGTTATGAAGAGCATTTAAAATACTCACATTCTCAAGCAGCTACTCCATTGACAATTTTAACAAGCTTCACAAATTTCTAGTAATAACAAAGCTCAAACATGTTGAAGTTGTTTGTAATGTTGTAAAGAATAATAACTCTTCGCAACGAAGTATTGTATATAGTAGTTTTAAAACCAACTAATATTTTCTTATTAGCTTTTCACAATTTATCTCTTAAATATGGCATCTATTCAATAACATCTCTCATTTTGACCAAAACTAATTACTTTTTTATGGTTTTGATATTATACAAATAATCATTTGGTAAATTATAGTATTGCCCCATTTTTCATCTATACTCAATTTCTCTAGGAAGTAAGGTGTTCTTTTGAATTAGATGTTAACCTAGTCATCACATCAATTGTGTATTTAAGAACCATAGGAGGAGACCAATTTTTTTCATTTTTAACTCATTATATTTTGTGCTTAGATTTGATCCTTTGAAATAAGTTAAGATGAATTACAAGTTATTGTCAACCCAATTTTCAATAATATTTGATACTTGATTTTAATTTTGTATTATACAAATAAAAGTTGATATATATATATATATATATATATATATATATATATATATATATATATATATATATATATAAACACTTCAATTCATACTTTTGTCCCTAATTTTCAATAATATTTGATTTCAATTTTGTAATATAAAAATAAAAGTTGAAGGACACATGCAATTAGCAATAACGTTTCAATCTACCAAACCAAAAAGTATAATCTTATAATACTACAATTTCGGTTTTATAATCTATGGAACATATTCTGAGTGCTATTTATAACTAAATATTTTGAATAAAATTATATGTTCTATCAATGAAACTAAAATTTATTCAATATTTCAAAGCACACCATCCAAAACTCTAATTGCACCATACAATATATACCTCTTCTCTTAAGATCTGATTCTCCTGCTGATAAAGGTTTATGTTTGAAATCATCTATTCCACACCCTGACATCCTATACATGTTTCACAGGTAGCGTTGGTAAGTGTATGCCAAAGTAACATGTTGTCATCGCGGAGCATTTGGTTTTCCTAGCAAAGAGTGCAGGTGTCACTACTACTTTCTTGACCCTGCTCCACACTCCAAACAACAATGATACAATTAGGCTATGATCTAACATTGTACATCTAAATGTTCATGAATTTGTTCACTAAAAAACATATTGATTGATAACCTTTATCATAGTTCTCCTATTTTGAAACCAGAACTTGATTTGTTTTTTATAAGATAAACATGTTTTAAGGGATCCTAAAACCCATAATTTTTACAAAAACAAGGCTGATAATAAGACAAAGAAGCCCAGCCAAAATAGAGGTCCAACAGTTGAAAAAAAAGCCCAAAGGCCCAGCCCAAAACAAAGGCCCACAGAAAGGCCAAAAAACAAACAAACAAAACCAGACAACATAAAGCCTATCCAAAAGCCAAAAGCCAGGAAGACGAAAAGACAAAAGACAAGAAAACTAGTCTTTAGTTATCTTCTCCATTTCTTGCATAGTCTGAGCTACCTCAACTATCTTTTGTTGCTCCTTTGCCATTTGATCATGGACCTTCTCCATGCCTTGATCCATATTGGTGAACATACTGATTGTGGCCTTGTCATCATCTAGCCTAGCCTTATCCCTGTTCTGTCCTCCCTCCTCCACTAGCAAGCCCTTGTCCTTAAGTTTACCAACAAGGGATTGTATGTTGTCATTCATCGAACTCAGAGAGAAATCATCTGACTTGCCAGGTTGTGGTTTTAGTTTTCAAGATTTCTTAATCTCTTTTAATTTAAGCTTTCTCTATTATCCTAGTCCTCCTGGCTGTCATTACCTATCTTATTCTCAGTACTTTCCATCTGGGATACCCTTTCTCTAACTTCCTCTAGCTCATGGAAGAGCCATTTGATTGATATGAAGTTGTCAATCATACTACTGTGAGCATTATTCAGAAGGTTCATTCCAGTCTCCCTTGCATTGTCTGAAATGGCTAGGATAATAGGCTCTATGAGCTCATTGAGCCTAGGCTACTCCAGGTTGTCCACCAGGATCTAAGGGTTCATAACTTCCCTAAAAATCCCCATAGTAGCAGTTCTCACATTGAAACTTTTCCAAGCCTTTCTTCTATTAATGACCTGCACTTCCCCCTTGTTCTCACCAGTGATGTCATTCAATTTTTCCTTCGAAGGAGGCTGAGATTGGACAGGGGAGAGGGGAAGAGGAATAGCATCCGTCGTCTGATTTCTAGTCTCCTCAACTCTCACTACCTCCCTCTTCCATTTTTTCCCAGGTTTCTCCTCTTCCAACTCCTCCCCCGATACTTTGTCAGAATCTTCTGTATCCATTTCCTCCTCCTCCTTAGCATAACCCTCTTTAGCTTGAGCATGGCCATGATCCCTAGGGATTTTCCTACTGGGAGTTGTAGTTGTGGATTGTTTCCTGTCTTGACCTTTTTTCTTCTTTCCTAAGGAAACATTCTCCTCCTTTGAGCTAATGCTCTCAATGTCATCAGAGTCTAAAGAAAAGCTGGAGATGCCTTTGTCAACATCTTCAACTTGAGGAGGGTTATTGCATACAGATTGAGCTTTGAAATGCTCATGGATGAGGAGCAATAAACCCTCATGCAAAGTAGGGTTAACATTGGCTTTCTTCTTGAAACTAGAGATTGCCTTGTTCATAGAAGTGAGAAGGTAAAAGGGAATGGAAATTCTACTCTTATGGCAAAAATGATTTAAAATCACAAAATGGTGAGTTCTGACCTGATTAGACCTAGGGTCCAGGGTAACATAATCAATGAGGGCATATAAAACATACCTCCAGAACTTCTTTATAGTCTCCATCACATAGAAAGACTCTTTCTTTACCAGCTTGTTCATCTCTACAGAATTTTTCACGAACTCCTTGACAACATTGGACAAAAGTTTCTTGTCCCTATAGAATTTGAAACCCTCCATAGGGATACCAGTGACCTTTGTAACCACCTCCTCTATGATTTGGAAAGAAACCCCGTTCACCTTGACCATGCCATTGTTCCACGAGTTCACCATGTTGTTGGTGACCTTAGGGTCAAAACCATGGAGTTTCTCGAAAAAATTCGCAACCCCGCCCTTTTCCAGTTTTTTCCAAACTTTGCCCATATTCTTCCACTTCTCCACTTCACCAGCTGGCTCCTTTCTACTCCGTTCTCCAATCATGACATCCATTTTTTCTTCAACTATTCTCATGAGCCCCAATCTTTGCAAATTTTTTCCAGCCATGATTTTGGCTCTGTTTCTATTATTGGGTTCGTGATCATTCGCCTCTCTGATACAATAGCAAGTGAAAATGATAACGATCCACCATATGTGTCTAAATGATGGAAGAAATCCCTTAAGATTACAAAACCAAGAAACTTATTATGGCTCGTGCCTACATGCAATCTTTCTTTATTAAACATGATAACAGTTAGATTAACCCATACTTTCGTGGATTTTCTCCAACTCGATTAGTGACTTAGCCTCCATTAGAAAATATTTTCCAGAATGCCAGATCATCTCTTTGTCTACTCCCACCCCTTTGTTAGTGAACCAGTAAAAAACTGGGTTTGCCTCTCTAAACGCATGAGTAATGTGGACCTTCTCAAATTTTGTGAGGGCAGCACGTGTCTCATCAATTATATTTACAATCAACCACGATGAGGGGGAGATTTTGTTAATATTGTTAATTATGTTTTTGGAGTCCCCTTCAAGCCAAAGTTTGGAAACACCAGCTTCAAAGGCCAACTTTACCACACTGCACACGGCTCTGGCTTCGGCCAAATGGTTAGTCTGGGTTCCAAGTGTGAGAGCAAAGGCCGCAATCCCCTCCCCAAAATTATTTCTTATAATTCCACTGCTTCCAGAGGGGCCAGGGTTTCCCTTAGAAGCGCCATCAAAGTTGGCTTTTGACCATCCTTCCTGGGGTAGAATCCAACTGGCATCCTGTCTTTTGGGATTCCTGTCTTTTTCTTTAACCGTCTTCTTGTCCCCTATATCAACTTCCCCCTCCTTCATCACTTGAAGGTTTTCTTTTATGTTTTTCAATATCTTCCTTCCTAGAATTATTGCCGGCTCCTCTTTGTCCCTGAAAATTCTGTTGTTCCTTTCCTTCCAGATGCTTCAGCAGAAGTGAGGCAAAATCCAAGCATAATTATCATGTCAGCCTGCAATTTAACAAAGGCTTTTCCATTGACTAAAAAAGTCAATAAGGTTATCCAGCCAGCACCAGAGAACCTCTATTTCCTGATTAAGAGAACTCCACACCTCCCTAGCAAAGTCACATTGAATGAAGATATGATTTCCCGACTCAGACTCGTTTTTACAGAGCGGGCATCTGCTGGGCATAACATGGCCTCTCTTCATGAGATTATCTTGCGTTAGGATTTTTTTCTGAAGGGCCAGCCAGTTAAATATGTTGATCTTTGGAGTGAGGCCTGTGAGCTAGGCATTCGCCCAAGGGGGTTTCTCCTTTAACCCCCAGAGAGAGTTGTAGCCAGAAGCAACAGAATAACTTCCATTGGGATTATCCCTCTAGACCAGCTCATCCTTATTATTACTAGGGATCAATGAATTAAGCATAGTCATTATTGGTTTCAAATCCTTGGAAATGAGGGAAAGGTCTCTCCATTCCTGACCAACCCTATAATTGCTTATTTTAAACCCATATAGCTCTGTGCATTCTGGCACCCATCTCTCAAATACTGGGTTGTTAGAAAGTGGGCCTTGACATAACCACCTGTCAGACCAAAACTGAATATCCTTCCCATTGCCTAGTTTCCAAGAGACCCTTGCCTTAGCCAAGTCCCTGGCCTTCAGGATACCATTCCAAATAGTCGACCCTTTAGGGATGTCCTCATTGAATAAAATAAAATGAAGAGAGGGTCTTCTGAGGTATTTATTTTCTAGAATGTCTCTCCATTCACCAATGTTATTGAAGATTTGCCAAATTTGTTTAGCAAGAAGTGCCTTATTGAGATGGGTAAGCTTTCTGATGCCCAGACCACCATACCTCTTGGGGAGGCAGACCTTCTCCCAGGAAACAAGAGGGTACCTTTTCTTTCCTTCAACTCTGGTCCATAGAAAGTCTCTTTGGATTTTCTCCATTTTCTTTGCAAATTTCACAGGAATTCCAAAAAGGCTCAAAGCATAAATGGGAAGGTTCTGAAGAGTGGATTTGACCAGTAAAAATTGCCTAGTCTGGCTGAGAGAGGCACCTTTCCATCCAACCATCTTCTTGTTGAATCTGTCCAAAATACCATTCCAGAAAGAGTTAGGGGGAGAGGAGCCCAAGGGGAGCCCTAGATAGGATGAAGGGAGAGAGCCCACCCCATAGCCAAGGATTCTGGCAATTTTCCTTTGTCTGACTTTAGGGGTGTTAATAAAGAAGGTCGAGCTTTTGTTCCAGTTAATCAGTTGTCTAGTCCCTCTGGAGTAAGTATCAAGAACCTCTTTCAAAGTCTTAGCTTCTTTCACAGATGCTTCCCCCCCCCCCCCCCCCATTATAGTGTCATCCACAAATTGCTGGTGAGTGAAGGGGACATTTCTCATAGAAGTCTTAATCCCTTTAAGACTTCCTTCAGATTTTTTACATTCAATAAGCCTCCTAATGCATTCAGCTAAAATAATGAAGAGGATAGGAGAGAGGGGGTCTCCCTGCCTGAGACCTCTAGAAGGTTTAAAGAAATTAGAGGGGGCTCCATTAATCAGAACAACAAGAGAGGAGGTAGACACCAATTGAGAAATGAGTTTACACACTTTATAGTCAAAACCAAAGGCCTGAAGGACCTCCCCAAGAAAGGACCAGTCCACCCGATCATAAGCATTTGAAAGATCCAGTTTGAGCAACATACCTTCCTGCTTGGAAGCTTCTAAAGAATCAATAACCTCATGAACCATTAGCACCAAGTCCAAGATTTGTCTCCCAGGAACAAAGCCAAATTGTTGGTGCAATATGGTCAGATGTAGGATTTTAAGCATTCTGGAAGTGAGAACTTTAGAGATGATCTTGTAGAAAGAGTTGCATAGACTGATAGGCCTGAACTCGTCGAAAGAGTTAGCCCCTGGGGATTTAGGGATGAGAACCAAGAAGGTAGAAATAATCTCCTTAAGAATACTTCTAGCTCTGAAGAACTCTTGAATTGCCTTAACCACATCCCCCATGACCACCGGCCAGTACATTTGGAAGAAAAAGGTGGGAAACCCATCCAGACCAGGTGATTTGTCACCAAGTAGGGAGAAAAGGGCCTCTCTAACTTCCAAAGCATTAGGAATAGCATAGAGAAGTTTATTATGGTTGGGTTGAATAATCTGAGGAATACAAGAGATGATATCCTCTTGGTCCACCTTGGAAAGCAGGGGGTCCTCAGAGAGAAGCAAAGAGAAGAAAGAGACCGCTTTAGCCGAGATATCTGGATCTTCAGACAACAACACCTGCCTCTTATTGATTCCAGAGATCCTATTGTTAGCCCTATGATTTAGGGTGGAGAGATGAAAGAACTTCGTGTTTCGATCTCCATCCTTAAGCCATGTGATTCAAGATTTTTGCCTCCAGAACTTTTCCTCTCTGTTGATGATGTTATGAATATCTGACAGGATCAACAACTGAGCCTCCCTGTTAATCTCATTATATCCTTCCTTCTGTATACTATCTTGGATAATAGATAGATTGTCTAACAACTCCTCCTTCTCATGGAAAATATGGCCAAAATCAGACTTGTTCCAAATTTTTACCTTCCTCTTCACATTGGTGAGCTTTCTGGTGACTCTGAACATGGCTGAGCCATCAACACCAATCCCCCACCATCTTTTAACATTATCCAATAGGTTGGGATGAGTAGTCCACATTTTCTCGAACCTAAAGGGCAATTTCTCTTGGGCTCAAGAGGGGACACCGAAAGAGAAATGGGGGAGTGGTCAGAACCAACTCTAGGAAGTAGAGATAATCTACTGCTAAAAGAGTGCAACCAATCCAGGGAGATTAAAGCTCTGTCCAATCTGACCTGAATGCAGTCCTGACCAGCTCTCTTGTTAGACCAGGTAAAGGTACCCCCCAAGAGCTCCAAATCCATTAGGGCCAGGTCAGTGATGAAATTGGAAAGATCTTGCTTACTTTCCCAATCCGAGGGCAATCCTCCCATCTTCTCCTTGTCCTCCAGTGGAGAGTTGAAGTCTCCTAGGTTTATGCCTTTCTTAATGTCACTGGCTTGCACCAACTTTCCAACTTTGACCCAGTAATTTTTTCTATCTCTCTTCTTGTTGGGAGCATAAATGTTCACTAAAAACCAACAATCATTAGTTTGCAAATGATGAACTCTATAGAAGAGGATGTTATCCTCATCAAACTCGGGCACAATATTGAAATGTCTGTTATTGAATAATAGCAGCAGCCCTCCAGATGCTCCTTCTGAGTTTGAGGATATTCCATTCATGTTGCTGTTGAATCTAATATTTTCCAGATTTTCTTTCTTCATCATCATTTCTTGAATAAGAAATATATCAGGCCTTTGATCCCTTATCATATCCCTTACAACTTCTTGCTTGTGGATTCCATTGAGTCCACAAATATTCCATGAGAGGATCTTCATGCTTTAATTGATGAGTAGGCTTCCTAGATGGTGCACTGTGTTCGATCCATGATGTTTCTTCTTGCTTCCTCCTTCTTGATTTCATTCTTGTTTTTTCTTCCCACCGAGTTGGTTTTATGACCAAGATCTGCCTTGGCCTTGCTTCTAGTTGAAGCAGGAGAGGCAAGAGAGGGGTCCCGACTATTCTTCTTCTTTCTTCTTCTGACTTCTATTCAGGGTGGCTCTTCTTCTTCTTTACATAAATCAAACAAAGAATCTAGCCTAGCCAGTTGTTCTGATGTTGAAGCAGACAGCCGTTCTAAGATTCTATTCACTATAACAGGGGGTTCTCTACTAATCAAGTTTGTGGAGTTTTGAGACGTTGGTTCCCCTTCCATTTGTTCCTCCATAGAGCCCAAGACAGAGGAAAGGTTTAGATCAACCTCCTCAAAACTCTCAGGGATTTGAGACTCCATAATACTTGCCTCTTTGAGATTCTCCTTGGTTTCCTTCATTTGGGAAGGGCTGGTTTTGTCCTCAGTTGTCTCTTTCCCTTCTCCTTCCATTGCTTCGACTACAACCTAGAGGTCCTGGGGTTCAACTTGGAGATCAGGGACAGAATCATTAGCTTTTCCTTCAGCCTCTCCATTTTTCTTGACTTGCATTTCTTTCTTCTTCCAAATCTTTTTGGGAACATGAGCAACTTTCTTCCCACCTTGAGGGCAGGCATTTCACCCCATTCCCTTTCCTTTGAATAGTGGGCAGAATCCAGCCTTGTGGTTTGCCTTCTTACAATGGAAGCACGCAAAAGGCGCACTTTCATAGTCAATCTTTTGAATTTTGCTTCCCAATCAAGATTGAAATTCTATAACTTGAGGCATATCCTGTCCTTCGATCACTCCTACACATATCCTTGCATATGTAAGTCTCTTCTTAGATGTCGTTATAAGATCAATGGAAAGAAGCTCTCCAAAAGACATGGAAACGCCATCAAAGACGTCCTCATGCCAATATTCCATGGGCAATTCTGGGAGTCTAATCCAAACTGGAGCCTAGGATAGGAAATCATTATTCAAGTCCAGATTGGAAGACCATTTCTACAAGATTAAAGTAGATCTCCCCAGAGACTAGTTCCCTGCACACAAGATTCTGGAAAAATCTTTCGAGTAAGAAAATTCAAAAGTCATGAAACCTTTAGCCATTGCTGTCACCTCTACATGCCCCTTTAAATCCCATTTTTTTCTGGTAAAAACCCTCACAACATCAATGTTGGACCTTGGCCCTATATATTTTCCCATCAGAGTATTTGCCATACTAAGGATATTGTGGTCTATAATTTCTCGAGGAACTTCTAGAGCAAAGGTACCCTTCACCTTGTCTGATTTATCAATGACTTTCGGGAATGTCGACTTACTTGATGGTTTGACTCCAAAAAGGTTCGAACATCGCCCCCAGGCCCTAAGTGGCCCACCACCCGAGTGAAGGGGAGGAATCTTCTCACCTGGGTGAGGCAACAACTCCTGTGGGTCCCCATTCTTTGAGACGTCCGCATCATTCACCTCAGTTTCCTACCCTGCAGCTATAGATTGCCCCCCAATGCCCGTGTTCTCTCGATTCTCGCCTAGCTGTTGATTCAAAAACCCATTCTTGCCTGGCTGCTGGTTCGAAATCCCATTCTCGCTCGCTCCACATGCTCCACTCCCCATTATTCTGTGTTTTTCTTATTGTTATGTGCTACCAGAACTTGATTTTTTGTTGGGTGAGATCCAATTGATTGCTCAGTTCAACCCTCTGTTTCTCATTAGGATGTGGGCATTGATTGAAATATCTATACAAAGAAAGAACTCATAAAAATGACAATCTATAGCATACTTCAAAAAAATTTGTTAGTATAGGAAATTATTGAAAGGGGTGGATGAAGTTACTGACCTTTCCAAATACTAAGTCTATTCAGGGCTCAAATGTTGATAGGGTTTTCTTGGTTTGTTTCTCATCTCATCATTGCTAGACATCTGTTTGTCCATGCTTTCTATTTTTTAGTTTTTCTCTTTGCCCTAGCTCTGTTTATGTCTGCTTGTGAAATGAAGATAGTCTACAAGGCTAACACTCATTTAAATAGAACATCTTAACAACTAATTTTAAGGTAAAAGTGTTAAATAGTCAATTGCGGGGTGATCTTGTATCCCTCGTCCCCTTTTTTGTGAATTGTAATCTAAGTATTTTTTTTTTATAGAATATGACTATTCATTAAAAACACAAAAAATGACTAACTTTTTTATGGACTTGATTGGTTCTTAGTATGGGTCATCCTTAAACATCACTAAGGATGAAATTAAACTTAAAAAAGTAAGACAATTATACTTATTTAACACTTAAATCAAGGAATGAAGCCATCCTGTGTGAATTTAAGTCATCCTCTTAGTGTGTTGTTCAGGGAGGACCCTATGAATATATTAACATAATAAAAATCTTAAATTTCCTTAAAAGATACAAACTACTATAATTTTATTTTTTTGTCATTAGTGACATAGTATAATGTTTAAATCACATTCTTGTCATAATCATGCATATTATAATTTCAAAAAAGTCATTGTGATCACCAACAATGTACATACTCATGCATTTAAATTTTCAAAATATTTTTCTACTACCAATTAAATAAAAATGAGAAATAATATAGAGAGCATGAATGAAAGTGATGGTCTTATCAGAGGTTAGGCTGTATTAAGCACTTGTAAAAATTGTGCAATATGTTAAGGGCTAAGCCCTTAGACATTTAAGGTAGCTCCCTCCTTTTTGTATCTTGGTGAGGGTTGGTTCTTTATTGTGCAGTTGTTTCTTGTTGAGATGTCACTCTGATGTTGGATATACTTTTTTCAATAAAAAAATTGAGAAATAATTGAATAAACTTGGAACTAAAATATCTTAGAAACTAAAACAAATCTAGCTCAATCATCTTCCTTTAACCAAACATTTATTTTAATTAAAATGAAAGTAAACCCTCATATATCTTGAATAAAATGAAAAAAATAATTAGTAGAAAATATGAGGCATGCAATATAAAATTCAACTAAATTCAAGTCCTAATATAGCTTGACAAAAAGATTAATATTAATAAAAAATGATGAAGTAAAAGTTAGGTCACTAACCTACCTTGATTCAATATATATCTGAGTTAAAATTAACACAGTAACCGTTAATGCTATAATAGCAAGAGAACAATCACATTCATGTCATAATCAAACTTGACCCAAACATCATCTCAAATAAATGAAAATATAAATATAAAAAATAATCATTAAGGTTTTAATACCTTAAGAAAACCATTAAATCATAGCCACTAACCAAACTTGACCTAATTAATGTTTATTTTAATTAAGTAGTATAAAATTATATATCTATTCAAATTAGGCACATATTTAATCATTACTTTTAATCAAGAAAAAAATAAACACATAAATCACAGCCACTAATTGAACTTGACCTAATCAATGTTCATTTTAATTAAGTAGTATAAAAATATAGATCTATTCAAATTGAGAATATATTTAATCATTACTTTTAATCAAGAAATAAATTAAACATATATTGAATATTCATAAAAATATTAAATTTAAATAGTAATGTATTATATGATTTTGAAAAAATGGAAGAAAGTAAGTATTTCAAATAAGCTAATCTAATTTTAATATATAAGGCAATTAACTATATACTAACAAATAAAAATAGTCAGTCATAAATTTATAAATAATTTCATCAAAATGGTACAAACATTAAATACTAATATAACTTTGTGATCAGTTCAAAATAAATCAATATGGACAAGTCTCCCTATAAATCAAATGAACCAATCATTAGGACACAAATAATTTAAATAATAAATTAGATTAATAAATTAATATATAAACTTTATAAATAATATTTGATTAACCAAAAATTAATTTATTATGATTGGTCAAGTTAAACTAATTCACTAATGGTGCAAAATAAATACAACATACTAGGCTACAACAAGTACAATAATAATATAGAATATTCATAATATATATAATTGATAAATTTTTAACAACTTATTTAATTTTATTATGTCTTAATTTTTTATTTTCTTAATACAAAGGATATTACAACCATTTAAGAAAAATTCCTTACAAAAATTAGTACACATCCATCCATCAAATAGATTACAAAGTACCTTATATTACTTTATATCCTTCACTATTCTAATTCCTTCTCAATTTCATTTGAAATAGAATTCACTAATACATAGAACTATTCTAATTCCTTCTCAATTTCACATGAAAAAGAATTTAAAACCAACATAATTTATGCAAATAATTCCTTATAAATTCTGAAGAGTAATGCATTTCATGCCAACTCAATATACAAGCCCTTTAATTGACATAAACCTCTTAATTTTGTTGCACTAATATATTTGGCACCCTTTTTCAATGAGCATATCCCATGGAGGGGACACAGACACATTTGTGTCAAATTGGTGTTTTTTTTTTTTTTTTTTTTTTTTTGCAACTGTGTTGGATAGTGTCACAATTGTGAAATCAATTGATATCCTAGAGTCAACATGACATTGCAATTGGAAGATATGAGAGAGCATTGACAATCAATCAAGATCTAGAAGCATTTGCATTATGCCCTTATAACATTGTAACTTCATTGGATCTTCTATGCATCTTCTAGATAGGTTTCTTGTAATCTTTTCTCAAGGAAACCCCATATGTTATGCAATCTATATGCACTCCTTCACTACTTTTTTTTTGAATTTTTGATTTGGTTTACCATACAACCATCCATCCTTCCTACCTTCACAAGGAGAGATGGTCTAATTCTCACATTCCTCTCATCACACTATTGATTTTTGGTTTTCAAACAAAGATATTATCTCACCCATGGGATAAAGGTGACATTATAGAACTCTCTGTCCATATTGAAGAAGAGAATATTAGGGATCCTAGTTCCCCACAATCTTTTTCCTTTGCCTCTACCAATTTTTGGATACAATTGTTCAATTGTGTGTTGTCTTTGATGTCACACAAATGTCATATCAGTCATCAGATAGTGTCTACCGAGCTTAGAAGGTCAGCAAGGAAAATGATAGTGTCTACCGAGCTCAGAAGGTCAACAAGGCAAAGCATAGTGTCTACCGAGCTCAAAAGGTCAGCAAGGCAAAGGATAGTGTCTACCGAGCTCAGAAGGTCAACAAGGCAAAGGATAGTGTCTACCGAGCTTAGAAGGTCAACGAGGCAAAGGATAGTGTCTACCGAGCTTAGAAACTCAGCAAGGCAAATGATAGTGTCTACTAAGCTTAGAACGTCAGCTAGACAAAGGACAATGTTTACCGAGCTTTCAAGGTAATCAAAGAAATTTAGTTCTTACCGAGCTCACTCAGTAATGAAAGAAAATGTGACAGAAATAGTTCTTACCGAGTTCACTCGATCATCAAAGGTAATTTGGAAGAAGTAGTTCTTAACGATGGGATTCAATTCTTATCGAGTAAACTCGACAGCCAAAGGATTTTAAGGATATTACAATGTTAACGGAGTCAAGAAGGTTAAATCAAGAAATTTCTAGAAGAAGTATTTACCGAGTAGGGTTAGCTAGTAAAGGATTTCATTGTTTTATGAAATATTGTTTATTTGTTCAGAGTAATATTTGTAGCCGACTAATGTATGGTTTATTGGTAAATGTAACATGTGAATGAGACGATTATTATTATGGAAGTAGATTTGAAGGATGATCAGAGATCATTGAGGAGTAGCAGAGCCATATTTGATCAAGGAGGATCTAATGATGCTGAACAGAGACCTGTAACCAGCAAATTTAGTTGCATCTTGTTCAGGTCAATTCATTGCTTCTTTCTAACCATTGTAGCAGTGATTTCAAATCTCTTAATAGAGTTGGTTTAACAGCCATTTTGTAAATCCTCTAACAAGGTGACAGTTCAGTTGAATTGTCTAAAGACCTCTTGTAAGGCCATTCCTAACAGGGTGATTAAATCCTCTAACAGGGTCACACCTAACAGTGTGTATTGTAACCTTTAATAGGTTTGGCTCTTAACAGGGCTCACTTTAGAAGAGTAAAAAATTGGTGACTAGTTACTTGGTGGTTTTTTCCATATTGGGTTTCCACATTAAATCTGGTGTCTCTTGTGTTCATTTTGTTTTTAGTTACATACATGAATACTTGAAAATAAGTAATAATTTAATTTACCAATTTACAACATTATTTATTGAGTACCAGCAATAAATAGATCTTTAAGACATCTAAGGGATCTGTGGATTAATTTTTGTTTGTAACTGATTCACTCCCCCTCTTAGTTACTCTATCTTTAATCCCAAAAATTGGTATCAGAGCTATTGGTGCTTACAAGAAAAGATTTCAAGGATCTAAGCTAAAGATCATGATGTCTTTCAAAAGGGAAATTTCAAGACTTAATGGGGACAACTTCTCAGCATGGCAAGGATTGATGAGGCTTCATTTGGCTTCTATTGGTGATACAAGGCTAAAGTACCTTGATGAAAAATATGAAGAACCTTTTGGTACATTATTTGCCAATGATATTGTTGAAAAGAAGACTCACAATAACATGATGATAGATATAGCATCTGCTTTGAGTTATGAAGAATTTGATGACATCAAGGATTGCAAAACTACCTTTAAAATGTGGAACAAGCTGAAAGAAATCTATGGAGGAGATGATAATGTAAGAAGAGGCAAAGCAGAAAGTTTGAGAGGACAATTTGATCAAATGAGGATGAGAGAGGATGAAAACATTGCAAAGTATGTTGAAAGAGTTAAAGCATGTGTTAGTGCAATCAAAGCATCTGGAGGAGATATCAGTGAGGAGATAGTTATAAGTAGAGTTCTTAGAACTCTACTTCCCATTTATGCAATCAGAGTCTCTACAATTCAAGAAAGGAGATGTGAGGCACATCATAAAATAAATTTAGAGGCCATAGTTGGAAGATTGACTGCATTTGAGCTAGACAATTATGACAATTATGTTTCAGCTGCCAATAATGTTGAATCAACATTTGAAGCCAAGCTTTCACTCAAAGAAAAAGGGAAAAAGATGAGGATCCACAATCAGACAGTGATGAAGAATCAGATCAAAGTTCAGACAGTGATCTTGAAGTGGTTGAAGCTCTACAAGCAAGAAAATATTCAAGAGGCAAAGGGAAATACAAAGGTAAGGTTCCTCTAATCTATTTTTCTTGTGAAGAAATTGGACATATTGCTGCCAGGTGCCTAAATAAGAAAAATAAAGACGAGAAGAAAGGTCACAAGTACAATGGTAAGAAAGACTTCAAATCATCCAAGGATAAAGGTAAGAAAACATGTTTTATGGCAAAAGATTATGATGATGAAGAAGAAGATGAAATTGTCTACATTGATGTAAAAGATGAATCTGATAATGATAAGAAAATGACACTAATTTCTCATATGAGCATAAATGATACATGGATCACAGATAGTGGTTGTTCTCATCACATGACTGGTGATAAAACTAAGTTTGAATATTTTGAAGACTATGATGGTGGCAGTGTAAGATTTGGTAAAAATGAACCTTGTTGTATAAGAGGAAAAGGAAGAATCTCACTAATCAAGGAACTTGTATGTGATAATGCATATTGGGTAGAAGGACTAAAGAATAATTTGTTGAGTGTGGCACGACTACTCAATAATGGATTCAAAGTAGAATTTATGCATGGAAAAGAAAGATTGCTAGATGGCAAAGGAAAGTTGATTGGATCAGACACTCAAACAAAAGGTAACTTATTTTATCTTGAACTTGGTGAATGTTCATGTTTCATTTCTCAAATTGAAGAAAGTTGGTTATGGAATAGAAGGTTGTGTCATGTAAACTTTGACAACTTGATAAAGATTAGTAAATTAAGGAAAGTAAGAGGTATTTCTAACATAAAGAAACTTGAGGTTGGTCTATGCAAGAATTGTCAAATTGGTAAAATGGGAAAGGCTAGTTTTAAAAGCAAGAACTATCAAACTAAAGAAGTTCTAGAAATTGTGCATATTAATTTGTGCAGACCTATTGGCATTGAAAGTTATATGGGTGAAAAATTATTCATTCTATTTGTTGATGATTGTTCAAGAATGATGACTGTCATGTACCTTAGAGAGAAATCAAAAGCATTTGAAAAGTTCAAATGGTATTTGGCCAAAGTAGAAAAGGAAACAGGAAAAAGATTGAAATGATTAAGGTCAGACAGAGGTGGTGAATTCATTTCATATGAGTTCAATAACTTTTGCATTGAAAGGGGAATCAAAAGATAGGTTTCAGCACCTAGAACTCCATAACAAAATGGAATAGTAGAGAGAAGGAATATATCTATAATGGATTGTGCAAGAACCTTAATGATTGAGAAAGACATTGCTATCAAATATTGGAAGGAAGCTATCAGCACTGCAGTTCATACCTTGAACCAAGTACGGTTGAAAAAGGACTCATTCAAAACACCCTATGAGTTGTAGTATGGCTATAAACCCAATGTAAGTTATCTAAAAGTATTTGGAAGAAAATGTTACATTTTGAAAAAATTTAGAAAAGGTAAATTTGATGTAAAAAGTGATCAAGGAATATTTTTGAGATACTCTTGAAAAAGAAAAGCATATAGATGTTTGAACTTATCTAATCACAATGTTATAGAAAGTGCACATGTGAAAGTTGATGAGTCTGCAAAAATAACAGAAGAAGAAAGCAAAAAGGAACTTGAAGACTAAAGAAGATTTGTTTACATTAAACCTGATACAATGTCAAGTATACCTATTAATCATGAATCCTCAACTCCAGAGTCTTCATTAACTGAGTCACAAGAAGTTCAAATCGAGTTAGCGTCTACCGAGCTACAAGAGCTTGAGTTGCAAATAGAAGCTACCGATTTAGCATCTACCAAGCTCGAGCAACCAGAATCAGAATGAGAAGTTGAGACACAAAAGGATAACAATGCAAGTCATTCAAAAGGAAAAGAGCCCGTGTTAGGCAAGTATGTCAGAAAGCATCATGCATTAGATTAAATCATTGGTGATAAATTAGAAGGAACAATGATAAGAAGTAAGTTAAAAGGCACTTGTTTACTTGCTGATTTTGAACCTAGAAATGTCAAAAATGCACTAGACAATGAAAGTTGGATTGAAGCTATGAATGAAGAGATAGAATATATAGAGAAAAATAAAACATGGACTCTTGTACCTAGACCCAAAGACAAGAATGTGATTGGGACAAAGTGGGTATTCAAAAACAAACTTAATGAATATGGTAAGGTATCAAGGAACAAAGCTAGACTAGTATGCAAAGGATATTCACAAGAAGAAGATGTAGACTATGGAGAAACTTTTGCTCCTGTTGCAAGATTGGAAGGTGTCAGAACCTTACTTGCATATGCTGCATTCAAAGGATACAAAGTTTATCAGATGGATGTCAAGTCAACATTTCTCAATGGCATATTGGATGAAGAGTTTTACATTGAACAACTTGAAGGTTTTGTTCATCCAGACAAGAAGGACATGTTCTGCAAATTGCATAAAGCATTATATGGTCTGAAACAAGCCCCTAGAGCATGGTATGAAAGATTGCATAACTATCTTATTCAAATTGGTTTTCAAAGAACTAATGACAACAACAGTTTGTACATAAAGGAAGGATCAGATAATAAGATTGTTTTGGCAGAAATATTTGTAGATGATACTGTGTTCATAGGAAATGATGATCTTTGCAAAAAATTTTTAGAACAAATGAACAAGGAATTTGAAATGTCAATATTTGGTGAAATAAAATTCTTTTTTGGTCTTCAAATTCAATAGAATAAGAATGGCATCTACATCACTCAATCTAAATATATCAAGGAGATACTGAAAAAGTTTGGTATGAAAGATTGCAAACTAGTTGGGACTCTTATGTGTACTAGATTAAAACTTACCAAGGATGATGAATCAAAGGAAGTGGATCAGACATTGTATAGATCTATGATTGGGAAGTTGCAATATGTAGTGCACACAAGACTAGACATTGCCCTTGTAGTAGAGATTGTAGCAAGATTCTTAGCAAAATCAAAAGAAAATCACATGATGGCAATCAAAAGGATCATGAGATACTTAAAAGGAACTGAAGATTATGGATTATGGTATAAACTTGGAGGAAAACTAGATTTAAAGGTGTTCACTGATGCAGATTGGGTAGGAAATATTGATGACAGAAAGAGCACAAGTGGAGGAGCTTTCTTTCTTGGAAAAAGGTTTGTTTCTTGGACAAGCAAAAATCATAATTGTACATTTCAATCCACAATAGAGGCTAAATATGTTGCAACAATAGTAAATTGTTTAGACATTGTGCGGTTTAAACAATTATTGGAAGGTATGAAGCAAGAAATCAAAGAACTAGTTGTTATGTTTTATGGTAACACAAGTGCAGTTAACATCTCCAAGAATCTAGTGATGCATTAAAAAACCAAGCATATTTCCATAAAATATCATTTTGTTGGAGAATTGGTGCAAGAAAAGGAAATAAGATTGGAATATGTGCATACAAAGGAACAAATTGCTAACATATTCACAAAGCCTTTACCTAAGGATGCATTCTTGTATTTAAGAGGTAATTTAGGGGTCATTCCCTTATCTGAAGCTCACTAAAATACAGTTTTAGTGATGCATCAACAGGAACATAATTGGAAATCTATCAGTTGATGCAACAAACCAATGAAGATATTGTATATGAATTAGTACATCAAGTACAATGTTATTCAGTTTTTTTGAGTTGTCTTTGGCATGTGTTGTCAAAGAGGGAGAATATACTGTCATATCTTTCTGAAATTTGCAAATAATAAGAGTTTGTGTAAGAGGGAGAGATTATTATGAAAGAGGGAGTTTTTGTATTCTGTCATTAAAAGACTTTTTTTCAAATTTCATTCTTGCTATGACATGTTGTGTTGCCATCAATGCCAAAGAGGGAGATTGTTGGATACAATTGTTCAATTGTGTGTTGTCTTTGATGTCACACAAATATCATATCAGTCATTAGATAATGTCTACCGAGCTCAGAAGGTCAGCAAGGCAAAGGATAGTGTCTACCGAGCTCAGAAGGTCAGCAAGGCAAAGGATAGTGTCTACTAAGCTCAGAAGGTCAGCAAGGCAAAGGATAGTGTCTATCGAGCTCAAAAGGTTAGCAAGGCAAAGGATAGTGTCTATCGAGCTCAAAAGGTCAGCGAGGCAAAGGATATTGTCTACCGAGCTCAGAAGGTCAGCAAGGCAAAGGATAGTGTCTACCAAGCTCAGAAGGTTAGCTATACACAAGACAATGTTTACCGAGCTTTCAAGGTAATCAAATAAATTTAGTTCTTACCGAGCTCACTTGGTAATCGAAGAAAATATGACAAAAATAGTTCTTACTAAGTTTACTCGATCATCAAAGGTAATTTGGAAGAAGCAGTTCTTAGCGAGCTCACTCGATCATCAAAGGTAATTTGGAAGAAGTAGTTCTTACTGATGGGATTCAATTCTTATTGAGTAAACTTAGTAGCCAAAGGATTTTAAGGATATTACAATGTTAACCAAGTCAAGAAGGTTAACTCAAGAAATTTCTTGAAGAAGTATTTACCCAGCAGGGTCGGCCAGTAAAGGATTTCATTGTTTTATGAAATATCATTTATTTTTTCAAAGTAATATCTGTAGTCGAGTGATGTATAGTTTATTGGTAAATGTAACATGTGAATGAGCCAACTTGACAATTTGAATGGTATAAGTAAGAGGTCAAGTTGCGAATTGTAAATGAAAAAGAATGTGGAATTAATGTGATATGAAGACTAATTATTATGGAAGCAGATTTGAAGGATGATCAGAGATCATTGAGGAGCAGCAGAGCCATATTTGATCAAGGAGGATTTAATGATGCTGAACAGAGACCTATAACCAAAAAATTCAGTTGCATCTTGTTCAAGTCAATTCATTGTTGCTTTTTAACCATTGTAGTAGTGATTTCAAATCTCTTAACAGAGTTGGTTTAACAACCATTTTGTAAATCCTCTAACAAGGTGACAGTTCAGTTGAATTTTTCTAAAGACCTCTAGCAAGGCCACTCCTAATAGGGTAATTAAATCCTCTAATAGGGTCACACCTAACAATGTGTATTGTAACCTTTAACAGGGTTGGCTCCCAATAGGGCTCGCTTCAAAAGAGTGAAAAATTGGTGACTAGTTACTTGGTGGTTTTTCCCATATTGGGTTTCCATGTTAAATTTGGTGTCTCTTGTGTTCATTTTGTTTTCAGTTACATACATGAATACTTGAAAATAAGTAATAATTTAATTTACCAAGTTACAATATTGTTTACTAAGTATCAGCAGTAACTAGATCTTTAAGACATCTAAGGGATCTGTGGATTAATTTTTGTTTGTAACTGATTCATCCCCCCTCTCAGTTACTCTATCTTTAATCCCAAACAGCAATAAGGGATCAATTCCTATGAATGTCTAGGGCTTAGAGGCCTTTTAACATTTCTACAACCCCATCTAGGAGCTAGTTTTAGGGAATTGTACATGATATATATGATATGAGGATATTAGAAAAGAAATTGTAAACCCAAAAGGATACAACAACCACATATTTTGTGCTAAGGACCATAAAGTTCAAGTTTGTTACTAAGGTGATCTTCTATAATAGAAATGTTTTTTTTTCAGCATTTTCCATTGGATATTTTGTTCAATGTAAGAAAAGGTTCTATTAAATTGTAGAAAAATTAAAAGCTGCATATAGGACATGGACTTGAAGATAATAGTCAAGATTCTATGACTAATAATGTGAGTTACAAATTATAATGATTCCAAAGCCTCCTATGCTACACATATAGACTAAAAATATAGGTCCTATTTTGTCCCAAAAAGTAACACAATATAATAGTCAAGAAAAGTTTTGATACAAGATTGACAATATGAACACATGTAAAGCCTAAATAAAACAACATAAAATGAAGAAAGTTTGAGTTTTTCTTAGACAAGTACAAATCTTTTTTATGACCACACATAAAAAAATGAATCTAATTTCAACTCAAATATCTCTCTCTATATATTATTGATGCAATAGGATTTACAAAAACAGTGATATGCTATGTTAATGACAACCAAAAAAAGGGTTGAAAGAGAAAGGTATGAAATAAGGCCATCATATAAAGGAAAACATATACTCCAACATCGAACAGTTGATTTTGGAGCAAAGCAATTTAAGGAGGCCCATAATTTTCCTTCCTTGAAAATTTTGCAACACGTCCATTGAAGTCCAAAAATAATATTGTAAGGTGGACAAGGTCCTTGGTTGATACAAGAATTATTGCTCACAATTTAGGATTAACACTTCTCTCTATATTTTCTTCAATTTTTTTCTTATCTAAATTTGAAAAATTAAATTCTTATCTCATCTACTATAACATAATATAGGCATACTTTTTATATATCATGTTCACTATCTTACATACACTAGAACTATTAAAATTGTCCTATTACTTTATTGCCTAATTTTGGAGAAACATAAACATATTTGATCAAACTAGCACAAATGTCTGGGGACCTTTAAGGATAATCTCAACATTATTAAAATTTGACATTAGGTACCTTAAAGCTTATAATTCACATCCTCTAGAGTTGAGAATGTTCATAGTACAATAAAATACCCAATTCAACTATGCCCAACTATTATATTGTAAAATTTGAATGTACGGGGCTATGCTTGTTTAAAAGATCTCATTATATCTTGTCTTGATATTCTAAAGCAAGGTACCACAACTAAACCTTGCAGATAAATTAAAAAGCACAATAATAATAATAAAATTGAATTTTGGTGAAAAATATATATAACATGGTAGTGAGTGAATTCTATTTGTTAGAAAAGGGAAACAGAAAATACATGAACACTCATTGCTCATGATTATGACCTTATGGTTAGGAACATAATAAATAAATCGAGCTAATATTACATGCAGTTTTTCTTATAGACACAAAAACCTCATAATTAGATAATGTTAATCAAAAAAGAAAACATAAAGAAGGCCTAATTAGTGGCCAAGATTAAGGCCAAAGAATACAAATGGAAAAAACATTTCACAAATTTTTAAAATTTGGGAAACTGAAAAATTAGAATTATAGACAAAACCTCTACAAGTTCAAGAATAAATCAAGGTTGGTAATAATTTTTGAAAACAATTAATCAATTATATTCATTGATGTCACACAAATGTCACACTCTAAGTGAGCACAACTAGTGTTAACTGAGCTCAGCTAGGCACTATAGAAGGCTCCAATACCAACCAAGAAAATTTTAGTGTAAACCAAGTTTAGTTGGTCATTAAAGTAAGTTAGTGTAAACCAAGTTAGGTTGGTCAATGAAGGGAGTTAGGATTAACTGAGTTAGGTCAGTTAACAAAGAAAGTTTTGTATTAACCAAGTGTGCAGGCTAGTGTTAGCTGACTGAGAGTAGATTACTTTTATTAATTAAATTATTAATACAAGCCAACTGAGTGGATGTTAAATGTTTTTTTGAAAGTGTTTTCAAGCCAACTTGACATTGGGTTTCATATATATAAAAGGTCAATTTATGGATTAAAAGTAAGCAATAAGAAGAATAAGAAACATGAGAAATAATAAGGATATTTGATTAAAGACAAAACATCCAAATAGATGCAAAGAATATTCTCATCAGGAAGGATCAAGATGATAAACTAGAACAACAATTTGAATCTGCAAATTTAGTTGCTTCATCAATCAGGTCAATCATTGTTACTCTCTAATAACTGTAGCAGTGGAGAATTCTCTTAACAATGTTTACCTAGCAGTCATTTTCCAAATCCTCTACCAAGGTGGCATTTCTAGATTAAAGCATCTGAAGACCTCTAACAAGGTGATTCAAATCCTATAATATCACACTTAGCTCTATATCTTTTAACCTTTAACAGGGTTGGCTCCTAAGAGGTCTCACTTTAGAAGAGTGAAAAGTTGTAACTAGTTGCATTAGTGGTTTCCCCAAATTGGGTTTCCATATCAAATATTGGTGTCTCCTATGTTCATGTTATTTTCTTAATTCTTAATGCTTAATGTTTCTGCAATTATGTCACTAAAGGTTAATACACATTAATATCTTAATATTTCCTTGTTAATCGAGTTACATATCATATTTAGTTCTAACCCAAAAGAGAAAGGATTTAATAATGAAGTGAGAAGTTTTTATTGATATCTAAGGGACTTGGAAATTTTTTTGTGATAATTGATTCAACCCTCCCCTCTTAGTTACTTCTCTTACATTTCCAACAATAACATCACAAAATAAAGGATTTCACACTTCTATTAAACATCAAAGATCTTCTAAGAAGCTAGATACTAGTTTTTATGCATTCAAGGGTAATGCAAAGGAATTTATTCACATGGGAATTCAACATTTGTAGACCCCAACCAAGTATCCTTTTCTATCATTTCCTTCCTTTCATATGAAATATCTTTGCTGAACATTAATTGGCTCTTTTCCTTCAAATTTCTCCCACCAATTAACTAAGGACATAGAGTGAGATGGATATTTGATGAACACTATTATGATTATATCAAAGTGATTACCAAAAAAGAGTTTCTAGACTCAAACTACTTTTCTATCACTTCATTGTCCACAAAAAAATCCAAGCAATAAAGAAATAGATCCCATTGTGATGTAAATACCATCATAAGAAAACCAAAATAAATAGTTTTTTTTAACAAAAGATCAAATCTTATATAAATATATCATTTATGCTTCCATATATAATTTTGGGGCTAGTGATAGGTTTCTAAGATTCTAGATATCTTGATAAACATAGGATGGTTGATTAGTCATGCTCGACATTGTTTATTTTTTCTTGCAACATATGTGTGTGTGTGCGTGTGTGTATATATATATATATTTCAACAAAACTAATATGAATGAAACCCTCTAATTTCTTCCGTCCAAGCCCATCAACCAAACCCCAAACCCAAACCAAAATCCATACAAATACCAATACCAATATCAATAACTTCACTGACGGCTACCATGTTCTCTCTTTTTTGGACCCCTCTAAAGAAAATCACACCAAGCTTAAGAATTTTTGCTTTCACGTACTCAAAAACAATGAAAACAAGTGGTTTCTCAAGTTCTATTCCACCATGGGAGAGATGCAGGATAAGCTTGACCAACAATTTGCCAAGTCCAACAAGGCTGAATTTAATAGTGAGAATCTCAAGATGTGTTTTAATTTTCTATATAGGTTTGTATTGAAAAGAGGGAACAAATGGGCATGATGGTTTGAGTTTTTTTTTAATTAGAAATTCAGTGGATGCCAAAAATTGTTCATTTCAATTTTGTTGTAATCCCCAAAATGTCAAACCTTGGATTCAATTCCCAATTCCTTCTATTTTGATGGAAGATTGGTGTCCTCATTTTGGGTCAAACACTAATACATTTTAGGTCAATTTTTGACCTCTTATTTCGACCAAGGCCTAAATGAGTTTCTTGAATACTTTTTTTGATTTTTTTCCCAAGTTGGTCAAAATTTTGACCAACTTAGTGTTTCCCAATTTGGTCAAAATTTTGACCAAATTGGGCCCATAAAAATAAAAAGGAAAAGTGAATTATTTTTTAATTTGGCCTTGATGGGTGTTTTTGGCGATGGTCTGTATCAGCATAGGAGCCATTTTTAGGTTAGTGTCTTGGCCTTATCTTGGATGTATGCAAGATAATTGATGGCATTTATACAACATATTGGCTCATGTGTTTGGTTATAGTACTCAAGATTGGTGGCATACTATATTCCCATTATTTGTCATTCCACAAGCCAATGCTACCATTGTGCTCTTCAGCACTTTTGAAATCTTAAAATGAAGTGTCTCATACATTAACTATGTGCCAAGCTTGGCAATGTACTTGCACATACTTCCATGAAGTCTCTCATATATAAAATTCTAAAACATTTGTTCTAAAACCATGACCATGAATCTTTGCCTTATCATAACAAAGTGGGTATTGACTAGTGTTGTTGATTGCACTTATACATGCAATAACACTTCCTTGAAAGTTTTCAAAACTCCATCATTGTACTCTCTGCGGTATCATGTCAAACAATTTACATACCATGTTTCCCATTAGTTTGTTGTCAAAAATCTTATGAGATAACACATCTCTTTCATTCTATCAAATATTTCACAGTTTTACCTATGATACCAGATTCTACATGGATTTTTTAAAGGTTGATATGTGGCTATAGTATCTTTCACATGACACATTATATCAAACAAGTTGCATGCTAAATTTGGGCTACACAGGATAACCACGGTGTTTTTTCCTTTACATTTCAAATTTTATATTATGAAATGGGCATTTTGTAATGCCAATAGTGGTCAGCTGGATTTACCAATCACCTTTCTCATAAAAATTTCAAATAGTTTAATCTATCCATCTCATGCATGCTTCACCAAGTGACTATCCAAAGTTTTGATATTTAGAATGTCTTTTGTATTGGGCTATATGTGATGACATCTCCTTGGGACATTTTGACAAATAATTCAAATCCCTTTTGAGTATGCTTCCATCCATTTTTAAATTTTTTTTTACATGGTTTTTTAAGCATGGTGATGATAATGAACATAAATCTTTGTAGTATCCACCTTCATTATGATTTAAAGGATGTCTCCATTTTGTTTTTAACTTTGTTCATCCTAGAGAAGTATCTCTTTGAAACAAATCAATCAATTATAGATGCTGATACTCCTTTTTCATGATTCTCAACATGAATAAGGGTATGTTTGAGTACAGATAATGTTTAAGTCTTCTAGATTTTGCAACTTGCCAATTATGTTTACATATCCATAAGAAAATTGTGTACACTCTATAATTAATTTTGATAAATTTTAATATCATGTTCAAAGATTTCATCTTGTAACCCATTTTCTCAGAAGTTGCCAATAGGTGGTTATGGTTTCTTGTACTATTGAACCCGAAAGCAAAGCTGAAAAGTTAAAGTTCAGGGTTCGAATTTGATTTCTTGGAATCTCATAAGGTTAGGATTAAGGAAAATATTTTGGAAAATTTTAAATTATAACTTTCTAACTAGCAAAAGGTTAGGATTAGGGAACTTTTTTGGAAAAGTTGTGAATTTTGACTTCTCAACTTTTTACACAAAAATCCTAATCATTAACCATTAACCTCATTTAGTTAAGTCCTTAATCTTTTAGTTAAGACTTTGAACCCATTACAAAATCAATTAAGAACCCGTTAATATTTTATTTAAGACTTTGACTTTGCTAGCATTGATGTTCATTTCTTTACAATAGTAAGCACAATATATAGTTGATGCTCTTATTTAAAGAGTTATAGATATAAATTACATTCAAAATAAAGTAGCCATTTGTGTTTAGAAGAATAATTGGTGTGTGAAATGATTAAGTCCATTACTTAATCTCTTAAATGAATTATTGATTTATTTATTTGATTATATTGACAATCCACTAAGGAGTTATAACTCATAATCACTCATCAAATGTAATGCAACAATCTTATCAACATATCTATGTTATGGATCAGACAAAGGATTATACACAATTATGCACCTGAAACACAACAAAATTGAGTGGGCATAAATAAATTCAAACTAATGCAAATTCTAATGAATACCAATGCATTCCATTGGCGCATCGTGGCTGGATAGAATAAGGAAGAATCATTTACAAAGGGGCAAAATGGAAATAAATTTGTTTACTAAGAGAAGTAGTGACAAGCCAGAAGGTGAACATAATATGGAGATAAGAACTTGCAATTAAGAGAACATGCCGATGTCATCCACCCCCTTACCCCAAATTGTAGGTCGTGCATTCAAGTTAACAATGCTATTGAGTCTTGAAAAAAAATGGTGTGCACGTAGAGTTGCATTTGCAGTAGAAGCCCTATCATTTCTATAGGCAAAAGATTCTTCTTTATAAGTTCAATTAGGCCTTAACTAATGGGGCCTACCTACCCTAAAATTCTATGGGCTATGCTTCCCATTTACAAATTGTTTGGCTGAAGAATATGGGAAGTCTAGCTACTATACCTTCTGTTGCAACTCTTCATTTACATCATCACTTAATTCTTATCACTCAACATCCTCCATATTCACAACAACCTACTTAAATGCATAAATCATCTACCTCAAACCATGTGCAACTTCCCCTTCCCTCTATCCTTCTTTTTATCTTGTCCGGGTCTGTACTTTATTTATTATCTGAGTCTAGCTCTCTCGAATCCTAAATATGTGTCATGGAAAATGACCTAAAATGTTGAAATTTGATATTAAACAAAATTTAAAAGGGTTCCAATAGTTTATTTTATTCTATGTCTTGTAGAGCTATGTGGAGTAACAAAAATTTGATAATTGTTAGGTTTAGTTTCATGTATTGAATCATAGTGAAAGTTCAATTCTAGATGTTTATTAGATGAATAATTATTATTATCTTAATAATAAATTCCTAGCAATGAATCTAGTTTTTATACTTATGATAGTATGCTAACTATCATCTCCTAAATAAATAGTCTCTAGCAAAGAAAGAAAAATAATAATATAATGATGTAAAATTTAGCCAGGAATAATAATAAAATGAACAAGGTGATCTTGCAAAGAGAAGCTTGGGAGACCAATTTTAACATCCATAGGTCAAATGATTAATTGTCACCTAAATATTTAGACTAAGAAATATGAGAAGAGTGATTAAACAAAGACTACTGAGAAGATAGCATAGGTCAGTTGCCAAGGAGAAAACATTTGAATTTTGAAACAACCATTGCAATTATTTCAACCATTTGTAATAGGCGATTATGGTTTTTAGTCAAATATGATGCCTATTAATTTTATGGTGACAATAACCTTAAGAACTAAAACAAGATAAAAACAATAGTCAAAATGTGAAAGAAAAACCTATAGATTGTAAGTCCTAGTTAAATTTTAAACCTAAAATTCTTGCTCAACTTACATTTATTTTACCATATAAAAATAATAATTGGAAACATGCCAAAGCATAAAATTTCAGACAACAATTATCTACACAAATATGATAACCATTTAAAATATACTTTGTGATTCCACTACCCTTTTTGCTCAAGTTTCACTAGACAACTATAAAAGTGACAATTTTGCATCATTATTGGGGGTGTTATATCCTATAGTATTTTGATAGCTTACTACCATGATTGTCTACCAAGGGAGATGATGTAAAAGATGGGTCATCTTCTTCACAAAGAATTAGAAAACAGATCCTCCAAAGGTTAGGTTTGAGAATTCCTCTCATTCCGGTACTCATAGGCAATTCACCATAGTTTTCCTTGTCGATTGAAATCAACACTGTTTTATCTAGTAGTACACTTTTCCTTGTCTCTAGGTTGTAATGGTGTATACATTCGTAGATCAATTCTAGGGCTTGAATTGCAACCAAAAAATTAGCTCCTTTGACCAACCCACATCCTCAGAGCTTCTTAGTAATGGGTTTAATCTGCTCAAAATTCACTCTTTTTCAAAAATTCTCCATGTCATAGAAATGGAGAGAGGTATTTGTGAAATTATGCAATTGGGATTTGACTCTGTTCAACTCGTCAAAAATTGCAAATTTGGTTGCCATTATTTTGAGAACGAGCTTTGAATTAGGAAAGTGAAAAGAATAGCTAGTGCAATAGATATTGGCTTTTTGAAAAATTTATGCACATTAGCAGAATAGCAGTTCAAAGAAAGAGTGGTATTTTGTTCAATTGTTCATGTTTCCTTATATATGGGAGCTTCAATTCATTCGTTGATCTTCAAAATTTTTGCCACATGGATGAATTGAAGAAGAGATCCATTGAAATAGTAAATAGGGGGGTTTAACAGATATCTAGGGGTCTTTTTACTATTCCTTTGGCTCAATAGTAAGATACTTTCCCATTTTCCTTTAAGTTTCACAAAGTTACTAATAGAGTAAGTACTCCATGCGAGAATGTCCACTAAGTTGAATTTTGATCATCAACTCTTTTTTGCAATCGTTAGATTCTTTCTATTATCATTCTAATACATTTTATGCACAAATTGTGGATCCAATATGATTATTGGCTTGATTTTCATTAAAATTTGGGAAATTGTCTTCATGGGTTGAAAACCTATCGAGGAGAAGACAATTTCTATTTCTCTGCCAATGCTTCCTTTCTTAATTGAACTTTTGACCATTATCTTTTTTGGAATAAGAAATGGCTAAGTGAGGTGCAAAGATTCTGTAGGAGCCCACTTGTCATTTTTCACTCTAAACCACCTTTTTAGAAAATCATCTTCATGGGTTAAAAACTCACTGTGGAGAAGCTCAATATGAGTTTTTTGTTGGAGATGATTATGAGAGCTATGATGAATATTAAACATTTTTTGAGGTAATAAACACAAAGGGAACATGGATTCTCCATAGTGTATCGAGATATTTTTGTATTTTTGATCCATCTGTAGCATTTGGTGTCTTTTGCAAGAAATTATCTTCATGGGTTGGAAATCCATCAAGGAGAAGTTGATTTATGAATTTCCACAAGCTTTTGTTTCCATTGAAAAAGTGATAGGCCAAAAATGGACATAACTTGTAAGTGATTTTTGTATGAGGAACATGAATCTCTATTGGACGAGACACTAACTTATACATAAGATCACTTCAATAAAAAGAAAAGCCACCTAACTATGAAATGGGGAGAAGGGAAAAGAAAGGAGAAATTCGATGGCGATTCATTCCTCCTAAGAGGGATTAGACCTAGACTCAATCACAACTAAGAACTCACTCATCTCACTATAACATAGGCATTCACTTTTGCTAATTAGCTAGAGGATGAAAAGTGGGGCAAGATAGAGAGAATTAGTTCAATAAAAAGAGGTATGATTGGAATATGTAAACACCAAAGAGTGGGTTGTTGACATATTCAGCAAGCCATTAGCTAAGGATGCATTTTTGTATCTAAGAGGTAACCTATGGGTCAATCCCCTGTCTAATTCTCACTAGAGTAAAAATTAGTGATGCATCAATAGAGCTTCATTGACAAAATTATCAAGTTGATACAAGAATTTTAGAGAACAATATTGCATATGAATCAGTACATTAGGTACATTGTAAATTCATTGTATAAAGTTTTTGGAATTTGATGTTGAAGAGGGAGAGATTGATTGATGTTATATCAAAGATTTAGAGGAAGAGATTTCTACAAATAGAGTCTAAATATAAGATTTTTGAGGGAGAATCTTAGAGGGAGTTCTCATAGATGAAGAATCAAAATGAAACTCAGGATATTATAAAATCTTATAAATCATTTAGTGACTCTAAATCTTCTTTTCTTAATGAAATATTGTGTTGCTATCAATTCCAAAGAGGGAGATTGTTGAAATTAATTATTCAATTATACATTGTCATTGATGTTACATAAAATATCAAACTCTAACCAAGCACAACTAGTATTAACCAAGCTCGGTTGGGCACTAAAGAAGACTCCAATATCAGTCGAGGAGAATTCAAAAGGAACCAAGTTCAAAAAGTTTAGTATAAACCAAGTCGGCCTGGTTACCAAAACAAAGTTGAGTGTAAACTAAGTTAGGTTAGTTAACCAAAGGAAGTCAATGTAAATTGAGATAGGTCGGTTACCAAAGGAATTAAGTGTTAATCGTGTGAATAATTTTTTAGGATAAGTTGACTTAGAAAAGAATACATTCATCAATTTAATGGTTAACGCAAGTCAACCTAGAGGATGTTAAATATTTGTTTTGAAAGGTATTCAAGATGGCTTGGCATTAAATTTCATAGATATGAAAGGTCAAGTAATGGATTGATGTGTGGAATAAGAAGAACAAGAAAATATGTCAATTAAGAAGGAATTCTGATTGAAGATAGAACATCCAAGGAGCTGTAAAGAATATTCTGATCAAGGAGGATCTAGAGGATAAACCAGAATAGTTATCTAAATCTATAAAGTTAGTTTCTTTGTAAATTAGGTCAATCATTTTTACTCTCTAACAATTGTAGTAGTAAAGAAATCCCTTAATAGAGTTGACTTAAGTCATTTTGTAAAACCTCTACTAAGGTGACATTTCTAGATTGAAGTGTCTGAAGAATTATAACAAGGCCACTCCTAATAGTGTGATTCAAATCCTCTAATAGGGTCACACTTAATAGTGTGTTTTGTAACCTTTAAGAGGGTTGGCTCCTAATAGGGCTCACTTTATAAGAGTGAAAATTTTTAACTAGTTGCATTGATGGTTTTTCCAAATTGGGTTTCCACGTTAAATCTTGGTGTCTCACATGTTCATTTTATTTTCTTACTGCTTTATTTTTCTACAACTAAGTTACTAAAGGTTAATTCACATTAATATATTAAACTACTTTGTTAACCAAGTTATAGTGGATGTCTAGTTCTAACTGAACAGTACAAGGATTTGTATTATTAAGAAGTTTGCATTGACATCTAATGGATTTGTAATTGTTTTTGTTGTAACTAATTCATCCCTCCCCTCTTAGTTACTCCTTTATATTTACAACAGAGGAGTCTTCAAACACCCTTTAAGAAGCAATTGGGAGTACTAAGCATAGTTGAGGAGGAGAACAAAATTGACATATATCTCTTCAAAATATAAATTTCAAGCACTGATAGGGTTGAAAAATACTATATTACTCCTTGTACTCTAAGTTATTGGTATTGGTATTGATATTGGATGAAAGAAATTATAGGGTTACATTCATATTATGTTTGTTGAAAAGAAAATCATAAAAATATACATGTTGCAAATAAAAATTTACAATGTCAAGCATGACTAATCAGCCATCCTAAGTTTATCAAGAAATCTAGAATCTTAGAAACCCATCACTAGCCCCAAAATTATATATGGAAGCATAAATGATGTATTTATATAAGATTTAGTCTTTTGTTTAAAAAAAACTTGTTGTTTTGGTTTTCTTATAATGGAATTTACATCATGATAGGATCTATTTCTTTATTACTTGGTTGTTTTGGTGGACAATGAAGTGATAGAGAAGTAGTTTGACTCTAGCAACTCTTTTTTGGTAATCACTTTGATATAATTATAATAGTGTTCATCAAATATGCATCTCACTCTATGTCCTTAGTTACTTGGTGGGAGAAATTTGAAGCAAAGTAGCCCCTTATGATTGAACAAAGATATTTCGTATGAAAGGAAGGAAATGATAGAAAAGAGTACTTGATTGGGGTCTATGGATGCTAAATTCCTATGTGAAGCAAGTCCTTTAGCATTATACCTGAATGCATTAAAACTAGTATCTAGCTTCTTATAAGATCTCTGATATTTTATAGAAGCCCAAAATCATCTATTTTGTGATATTATTGTTGGAAATGTAAGAGGAGTAACTGAGAAGGTAGGGGTGAATTAGTTATAATAAAAACAATTCCAAGTCCCTTAGATGTTAATAAAAACTTCTCACTTCGTTATGAAATCCTTTCTCTTCTTTGTTAGAACTAAATATGCTATGTAACTCGGTTAACAAAGAAGTCTTAAGATATTAATGCGTATTAACCTTTAGTGATATTATTAAAAAAAATTAAGTATTAAGAAAATAACATGAACATAGGAGATGCCAATATTTAATGTGGAAACTTAATTTGGGAAAACCACCAATGCAACTAATTACAACTTTTCACTCTCATGAAGTGAGCCATGTTAGAGCCAAACTTGTTAAAGGTTACCAAACATAGAGCTAAGTTTGACCCTATTAGAGGATTTGAATCACCTTGTTAGAGGTCTTCAGACACTTCAATCTAGAAATGCCACCTTGTTACAGGATTTTGAAAAATGACTATTAGGTCAACTTTTTAAAGAGGATTCTTCATTACTGCAATTACTAGAGAGTAACAGTGATTGTCCTTATTGATGAAGCAACTAACTTTTCACATTCAGATTCTTGTTCTAGTTTATCCTTTTGATCCTCCTTGATCAAAATATTCTTTGCAGCTCCTTGGATGTTTTGTCTTTAATCAGATATCCTTAGATTATTTCATATCTTTCTCATTCTTCTTAATGCTTACTTTTGATCCACAACTTGACCTTTCATATATATGAAACCCAATGTCAAGTAAGCTTGAATACCCTTTCAAAGAAACATTTAAAATCAACTTACTCATCTTGTATTAAATATTTAATTAATAGAAGCAATCTACTCTCAGTCGGCTAACACTAGACTGAGCACTTGGTTAATACAAAACTTTCTTTGTTAATCGACCTAGCTCAGTTAATAATAACTCCATTGACCAACCTAACTCGATTTACACTAACTTTCTTTAATGACCAATTGAACTTGGTTTGCACAAAAATTTGCTTGGTTGATATTGGAGTCTTCTGTAGTGCGCGATTGAGCTCAGTTAACACTAGATGTGCTCACTTAGAGTGTGACATTTGTGTAACATCAATGAAAATATAGAATTGAATAAATTTTTTCAACAATTATTACCAACCTTGGTTTATTCTTGAACTTGTAGAGTTTTTGTCTAAAATTCTGATTTTACAATTTCCCAAATTCTAAAAATTTGTGAAAGCTTTCTTCAATTTGATTTCTTTGGCCTTCATCTTGGCCACTCATTAAGCCTTCTCTATGTTTGTTTGTTTGATTAGAATTCTCTAATTGTGAGGTTTTCATGTCTACAAGAAAAACTACATCCAATATTAGCTCAATTTATTTATTATGTTCCTAACCATAACCATAATCATGAGCAATGAGTAATTCTGTGTTTTCTTTTTCCATTTTCTAACAAATCAATCACTACCATGTTGTATATATTTTTCACCAAATTTCAATTTTATTATTTTTATTCTAGTTTTTATATTTTTTTGCAAGGTTTATTTGTGGTACCTTTCTTTAGAATATCAAGACAAGATGTAATGAGATCTTTTAAACAAGCATAGCCACTTATGCTCAAATTTTGCAATATAATATTTGGTGGCATAGTTGAATTGGGTGTTCTATTGTACTATGAGCATTCTCATCTCTAGAGTATCTGAATTATAAGCTTTAAGGTACCTGATGTCAAATTTTAATAATGTTGAGATTATCCTTAAAGGTCCTTAGACATTTGTACTAGTTTGACCAAATATCTTTATGTTTCTCCAAAATTAGGCAATAAAGTAATAGGACCATTTTTATAGTTCTAGTGTATGTAAGATAGTAAACATGATATATAAAAAGTATGCCTATATTACACTACAATAGATGAGGTAAGAATTCAATTTTTAAAATTTAAGTAAGGAAAAAAAAATTGAAGAAAATATAAAGAGAAACGTTAATCCCAAACTGTGAGAAATAATTCTTGTATCAACCAAAGACCTTGTGCACCTTACAATATTATTTTTGGACTTCAATGGATGTGAAGCAGAATATTCAAGGGCAAGAAAATTATGACTCTTTGAATTTCTTTTCTCTAAAATCAAGTTTTCAATGTTGAAGTATATGTTTTCCTTTATATGGTGGTCTTATTTCATACCTTTATATTAAGATAGACCACAGACAGAAATAAAAACTACATGCAAATATAACCAATAACAGAAAATAATAGATCACATAGAAATGAACACAAGGCACCAAGATTTAACATGGTTCACCCAATCCTTGGGCTACGTCCACCAAACAACAAGTCTGATCTTATTACAATCCAGTGATTACAACTTGATTACAGTCTGTAATCCCTTACAACTCAATACCGCCGCAAGAACCAATTTCGCATCACAAATGAAAATACCTAACCCTAAACCCTTTTATACAAGTATTTTATTCATTTTAGGGTTACAACATGTCAGCCATAATATGTCAGCTACAACGTCAACCGCGACCCAAATTTTTTTTCTGAGGCGATGACCCGAACCCCACTAATTATGTAGTATGTATAGTACTTTCCTGATCAGTCACCATAATCTAACAATCTCCCACTTGGGGACTGATCAGGTTCCACACTAAACAACAATCTCCCACTTGGAGACTGATCCTGTAGCAATACCACTACCACATGGGGCTCCCATTGGATCAAACCACCCTGGACTCTACTGTTCTTTGATTCATGTTTAGTCTAAAAGACCAACTGAAGCTGAAAAGGAGTTCAGCTTCTCCCTTATTACAACCTTTGTCAACATATCTATTGGATTGTCATTTGTATGTATCTTCTCCAGCTTTAACTATCCATCCTCCAAAACTAACCGAATGAAATGGTACCACAACTATATGTGTTTGGTCTTTGAATGGAGAGCTGAATTCTTTGCAAGATGAATGGCACTCTGACTATCTGTGAACAAATAATTATCCTTTTGATGATATCCCAATTCTTCCAAGAAGAACCAAAGCCATATCATCTACAACAGATCCACCTTCTGCCATTTTCATATTAAATAAACGTTTCATGAGAAATACCTTGTTTGAAGCGGAGGGCTTTTCATACAGTGTCACTAGGGTTTTCATCAGCTCTTCTATTGTCTTTTCTTTTGTAATATTAAATGCCACTGATGGTGCCAAGCATAACCGAATACTTCTGAATGCCTTACCATCCAAAATATCCCATTCAACATCTGACATAGTTCCCTGATTCTTGGCTTTGCCTTCCAACGACTTCCATAAATCCTTCTGATACATATAGTCTTCCATTTGCATCTTTCATAACTGGAAGTTATGCCCATTAAACCTATCAACCCTCATCTTACCCTCATCTACCATTTCTCTCACTCAACTATGAGACTCCCACTCAACCATGAAACTTTCCTGCAGAGGATAACAAAAAAAACAACTAGGCTCTGATACTACTTGTTAGGATAAACCACGGACAAAAATAAAAACTACATGCAAATATAACCAATAATAGAAAATAATAGATCACATAAAAATGAACACAAGGCACCAAGATTTAAGGTGGCTCACCCAATCCCTAGGCTACGTCCACCAAACAACAAGTCTGATCTTATTACAATCCAGTGATTACAACTTGATTACAGTCCGTAATCCCTTACAGATCAATACCGCCACAAGAACCAATTTCGCATCACAACATAATGAAAATATCTAACTCTAAACACTTTTATACAAGTATTTTATCCATTTTAGGGTTACAACATGTCGGCCATAATATGTTAGCTACAATGTCAGCCATGGCCCAATTTTTTTTTTTTTGGGTGATGCCCTGAACCCCACTAATTATGAAGTATGTACAGTACTTTCCTGATCAGTCACCATAATCTAATACTTTCTCCTTCAACCTTTTTTTTGGTTGTCATTAATATTAGTATATCACTATTGATGTAGAACCTATTGCATCAATTATATATATAGAGAGATAGATATTTGAGTTGAAATTAGATTCATTTTTTTATGTGTAGTCATAGAAAGCTTTGTACTTGTTTAAGAAAAACTCAAAGTTTCTTCATTTTATGTAGTTTTATTTTGGCTTTACATGTGTTCTTATTGCCAATCTTGTATCAAAACTTTGCTTGAATATTATCTTGTGTTACTTTTTGGGACAAAATAGGACCTATATTTTTAGTCTATATGTGTAGCATAGGAGGCTTTAGAATCATTATAATTTATAACTCACATTATTAGTCATAGCATCTTGACAATTATCTTCAAGTCCATGTCCTATAAGTAGCTTTACATTTTTCTACAATTTAATAGAACTTATTCTTACATCACAAAAATAACCAATAGAAAACAGTGAAAAATCATTTTTATTCTAGAAGATTATCTTAATAATGAACTTGAACCTTATGGTCCTTAGCACAAACTATGTGGTTGTTGTATCCGTTTGGGTTTGCAATTTCTTTTGTAATATCCTCATATCCTATATATCTTGTATAGTTCCCTAAAACTAGCTCCTAGATGGGACTCTAGAAATGTTAAAAGGCTTCTAATCCCTAGGCATTCATAGGACTTGATCCCTTATTTGTAGACGTGAAGGAACTAGATTACAAGCAACTAGGAGCCCTAATATTCTCTTCTTCAAGATGGACAAAGAGTTTTATAATTTTACCTTTATCTCATGAGTGAGATGACATTATCTTTCTTTGAAACCAAAAAATAATAGTGTGGTGAGAGGAAAGTGAGGATTGGATCATCTCTCCTTGTGAAGGTAGGAAGGATGGATGGTTGAAAGGTAAGCTAGATCAAAAATTCAAAAAATTTGAAGGAAATACATAGACATTGCATAACATATGGGGTTTCCCTTAAGAAAAAATTACAAGAAACCTATTTAGAAGATGCATAGACGAGCCATTGAACTTAAAATGTTCTAAGGGCATAATGCAAATGCCAATGCTTCTAGATCTTGATTGATTGTCAATGCCCCCTCATATCTTTCGATTGCAATGCCCTGTTGTTTCTAGGATCTCAATTGATTTCACAATTGTGACACTATCTGAAACAATTGTAAAAAGAAATGCCAATTTGACACAAATGTGTTGGTGTCCCCTTTGTCTGACATACTCATCGAAAAAGGGGCCCACATATATTAGTGCAAAAAAATTAAGAGGTTTATGTCATTTTAAGGCTAGCACTATTGTATTTATTTTGCACCATTAGTGAATTAGTTTAGAATTAGTTTAACATATTTGATTTATAGGGAGACTTGTCCATATTGAATTATTTTGGACTAATAAATTTTTATTACTATTTAATGTTTGTACCATTTTGATGAAATTATTTATAAATTTGTGAATGACTATTTTTATTTATCAGTATATAGTTAACTACTTATATATTATAATTGGATTAGTTGATTTGAAATACTTACTTTCTTCCAATTTTTTTAAAATCATATAATACATTACTATTTAAATTTAATATTTTTATGAATATTAATATATGTGTTGAATTTATTTCTTGATTAAGAATAATGATTAGATATGTCCTCAATTTGAACATATCTAAATTTTTATACTACTTAATTAAAATAAACATTGATTAGGTCAAATTCGATTAGTGGCTATGATTTATGACTGTAATTTATTTCTTGATTAAAAGTAATGATTAAATACATCCTTAATTTGAATAGATCTATTTTTAAATACTAAATTAAAATAAATATCGATTAGGTCAAGTTTGAATAGTGGCTACGATTTAATGGTATTCTTAAGATATTAAAACCTTAATGATTATTTTTAATATTTATATTTTCATTTATTTGAGATGATGTTTGGGTCAAGTTTTATTATGACATGAATGTGGTTGTTCTCTTGCAATTATAGCATTAAAGGTTATTTTGTTAATTTTGACTAAGATAAATATTGAATCAAGGTAGATTAGTGACCTGAATTTTACTTTATCATTTTTTATTAACATTAATATTTTTGTCAAGCTATATTAGTGACTTGGATTTGGTTGAATTTTATATTGTATATTTCATGTTTTCTACTAATTGTTTTTTTTTTCATTTTATTCAAGATATATGAGGGTTTATTTTCATTTTAGTTGAGATATATATTGGGTTAAAGGAAGATGATTGAGCTGGATTTCTTTGTGTTTCCTAAGATATTGTAGTTCCAATTTTATTCTATTATTTTTCATTTTTATTCTATTATTTTTCATTTTTCATTTTTTTAATTGAAAAGAGGGGAGGTGCCTTAAATATCTAAGAGCCCTTAACGTACTAAACAATTTTGACATGAGTTCTTAATACAACTGTACCTCCTATAAGACCATCTTAATCAAAAAAAACTAGAGCCTAAAATCTCTGATAACCATGACCCTAAAAAGCATTATGAACACATGCTTTTGCTAAGGCAAAAGGCTTTTGCTGAGGCAAAATATTTGTTTGCCCATTTTCATTTAATTGGTAGTAGAAAAATATTTTGAAATTTTAAATGCATGAGTATGTAAATTGTTGGTGATCACAATGACTTATTTGAAATTACAATATGCATGATTATAACAAGAATGTGATTTAACCATTATACTATGTTACCAATGGCAATTTATTTTTTATAGTAGTTTGTATCTTTTAAGGAAATTTTAGGTTTTTATTATGTAAATACCTTTGTAGGGTTTCTCCAAACAACACACTAAGAGGTAGACTTAAAATCACACATGATGGCTTCATTCCTATATTTAAGTGTTAAATAAGAAAAATCCTCTTACTTTTTTAAGTTTAATTTTATCTTTAGTCTGCGATGTTTAAGGGTGACTCATACTAAGAACCGATCAAGTCCATTAAAAAGTAAGTCAATTTTGACAATTTAAGCCTTTTACCTTAAAATTAGCTGTTAAGATGTCCTATTTAAATGAGTGTTAGCCTTGTAAACTATCTGCATTTCACAAGCAGATACAAACAGAACCAGGGCAAAGAGCGAAGTAGAAAAATGGAAAGCATGGGCAAACAGATGTCTAGGAATGATGAGATGAGAACCAAGCCAAGAAAACTCTATCAACGTTTGAGTCCTGAACAGACTCAGTATTTGGAAAGGTCATTTATTTCATCCGCCTCTTTCAATAATTTCCTATGCTAACAATTTTTTTTGAAGTATGCTATAGATTGTCATTTTCATGAGTTCTCTCTTTGTACAGATATTTCAATCAGTGCCCACATCCTAATGAGAAACAGAGGGCTGAACTGAGCAATCAATTGGATCTCAGCCGGCAACAAATCAAGTTCTGCTTTCAAAATAGGAGAACTATGATAAAGGTTATCAATCAATGTGTTTTTTACTGAACAAATTTATGAACATTTAGATCTACAATGAATTCATGAACATTAGATCTACAACATTAGATAATAGCCTAACTGTATCGTTGTTGTTTGGAGTTTGGAGCAGGGTCAAGAAAGTCGTAGTGACACCTGCACTCTTCGCCAGGAAAACCAAACTCTCCGTGATGACAACATGTTACTTCACCATACACTTACCAATGCTACCTGTGAAACATGTATAGGACGTCAGGGTGTGGAACAGATTATTTCAAACATAAACCATTACCAACAGGAGAATCAGATCTTAAGACAAGAGGTATGGTATGGTGCAATTAGAATTTGGATGGTGTGATTTGAAATATTGAATAATTTTTAGCTTCATTGATCTAACATATAATTTAATTCAAACTATCTAGTTATAAATATCACTCAGAATATGTTCCAATAGATTGTGCGCAACAATATATATACCCATTCATTCCCACTTTGAACCCTTTTCCAGATCTACCACGATAATGGATACTCCTTGATTGGCCACATTTCATCTCCGCTACTTATTGCAACTATGGATACTCCCTGATCCATCTTATAAAAGTCCTAGTTATAGTTGGCAAAATCTATATAAAATTTTATATTCTCTGCCAAATTAGCCCTATCGATCTCAACCACAATGTATATCAATCACTCTGTGGACGCTAATATTAGCTAAAAAAAAATAGATGAACCTTTAAAGATGACTCCGCTAGATACACTTTGGAACACTCTGAAATAAAAGATAAACTTGATCAAAGTTCATCCATGCTAAATTCTTTTGATTTTAAGATCTTTCAAATCCTTAATTACGAAAATGGGGACTGGGTCTTTTAGAATATAGATAATGATGATATCTTTAACCGCCACTGATCAATGAAATTTCGTGTTATAGCATAGCCGCAATAGATCAATCTCAAATTATTATGTAATGTGATCTCTGTAGTATAATAAGATTATACTTTTGTTTCGTAGATTGAAACATTGCTGCTAATTGCGTGTGGCTATGTAGGATAGAGCGCAATTAGTTTTATTGGAATTATAATGCATACAAGAAATTAATAGATCATATAGTGTGACAATATAGTATGATTTTAAACATTTACTTAAATTTTGAGCATTTCTTAAGTTATTTTTACAGATTTTTGAATTTGATTGTATGCATTTTTTTTAGGCATTCATTTTTCAGATCACATTCTCTGATCTATCATGAGGGTCAAGCAAAGCAAGAGATGCATAATAGACAGTGGACATCTTGCTTTATTTTTTCTTGATAATGGATAAAAAAAAATATATACAAAATCAAATCTAGAAATTTATAAAAACAATTATAATAAATTGTAGAAACTTGATATCTCTCGTCGCTTAAATTGTTTAATCCAAATCGACCATTTAGTAATGTGATAAGATTATCATGTTTTTATTTTGTAGATTGAAAATGTTGTCAACATAAATTAATTATCTTAGATATGGTTGGCACAAACCAGCCGCCCAGCACAGACCATAGACAATTTTATGCACACGTTCAATCTTCCACCATCCACTCCAACTACCTTTCATTAATATTCCAGCTAACTCCTCCTATAGTGTAAATGGCATTTATTATGTATTTCTCTATAAATATAATGGACTGGGCCTGTGTTCAGCAGAGCCCATTTTGGGTTTCTCCATGGTTTCTCCTCTCAATGGTTTTTCCTCTTGTTTGCTTAATTCTAATTTTCTACATGGTATCGGAGCCAAAGGGAGAGAATGCTCTTCAAGCTATTTGAAGCATAGATTAAGAAGGTTTAAATGGTTCAATGAAGTGCTGAGATCGTTGGAGATTGTTGATAAATAGCAGAAACTATTAATGTGTGGAGCAGAGAGGCAAAAGAGTGCTGAAGTGTGGAGTTGTGAAATGCCACTGTTATTTGAGGAAGTTTTTGTGATCGTGACTGAGGACTATTGTATCCTGTTTTGCAGAGTGAGCTAAATGTGACAGTAATATGCATGTTGTCTATCAAATCAGCAAATGAAGAATGGTGGTTTGAATGGTGATCTTTAAGTCAAGTAGTGATGAATGTTGTAGTGAGCATAATACAATTATACTGGGGTGAAAAGTGGTGTAAGTTGAAGTACTCTTCAGAGAGGTTGTTGCTAGAGAGGTGCCCAATATAAAGGAGAAGACACAGCAGCTGATTGTTTATTGAGAAAAGAAATTTCTGTAAAGCAGATTGACAAAGATGAAATTGTTGTGTGGTTTATGAAAGGAGTTGTTTCTAAAGAAAGAAGAAAATTTGCAGTAAGTTAACGATCTTGCATGCTAAGTTCACCAGTAGTCACTAGAAGAAGTTCATATTGCTATTGAGATCAAAGAAGGTCATTTTCTTGTGATGTGCACAACACGGACGTCTATTGTGATGTTGAAATGTTAAGGCAAATGCAGAGCATTGTATGAAGATGATAGTCATAGATTAGTAGTTTGTGGAGCAACTTTGTGCAAGCGAGAGAACCAAAGATTGCATACATATTTCTAATGTGACAAGAAAATATCAAGGGAGTTCTATGAGAAAGAGAGAAGCCATGAAAAGAAGGAAGCTAAAATTCAAGGTGAAAGCTAATTTTTTTATTATTAATAGTACTTTATTATGTGTTTTTATTTGAAATATGTGTAGAGTATTATAAGTCATTTGTAGGAGTTAGCATTCATTATGAAAAGAGATGGCATGCTAGAATTGTTGTCATGGTGCAAAGGTCTATGTGTGTGCTGATTGGATAAAAGTATTGGGATTGGAAGTGAGAATTTGTTTGTCTAATTGTGAAGGATATGATGTTCTTGATAGTGGTCATGTAATAGAAGGTGATTGCATTGATATCCCCCAACCAAGTGATGAAAATTGAATTAGTAATGATTGTTAATGGGCTATATGAATGAATGGGGTGCATTATCGATTGTGTCCAACACCCTAAAGGTTTTTTGGTTTGACATATTGATGAACCATGCATGTGAAAAGGATTCCTATAGAACTGGCGAGTACAGCGGCTGGGTACCCATGTATCTTGATAGATGGATTTCTTTTTATATGGAATCAATATTTAGTTTGATGTAGGTATAAAAAAGAAAGGCTCAGAGTGGTGATAGTTTCCCCATAGTGATGATTCGTGGCCATTAGAACCAATGAGTGCTTGGTTTGTAAACCATTTGAGTACAAAGTTTATGGTGATCTTGAAACCATTTGTGTGATGTTTGAGAAGTTTGTGGTGAACTTAAAACCACTTTGATATTGCATCGGTTATGGGTAATCCGTACAAAACCTAGAGTGATTATGATGAGGGAAACAAGATGAGTGAAAGCATTTGATAATTGATTGTAAATGGGTACCTAACAAGGTTTAAGGCCAAGACCCACCGTTTCTAGATTATGAAAGGATACTTGAAATCTTTTGATAATTAATTTAGGGGGATGTCAGCATAAATTAATTATCTTAGATATGGTCGGCACAGACCAGCCACCCAACACAGACCATAGACAATTTTATGCACATGTTCAATCTTCCACCATCCACTCCAACTACCTTTCATTAATATTCCAAGTAACTCTTGTGAAAAATTAACTATTGCAGTCACTGATTATTAATCTCCTATCGTAAATGATTATTAAACTCCTGAAAACAAATTCCCAGCTAATATTGAAAAATAACACAACTGCAACTTCACTTAAAATACGGAAAGAAATGTGCAACACAATCAACACAATATTTTGGGACAAATTGTCCCTGGAAAAAGTCCTAAGGGAAAACCAGTTCTACAGATGAGAAATTATATTAAACTTCAGCAAATCAAGAGATACAAAATTCCTTGCCTCACACTAGCAGAACTCTGACAACCTCCTAATTTCTCCCGCTGATATTCCTCACTGCTATCCCTGCGCTAACACTATGCCCTTGCTAACACTGCAAGACTATTTGCTAACACTGCAAATGTTTCTCCCAAAGCTTCATCTGTCCAAATGACCCAATGAACCCTTTCTATACTACTCTTGTTGGTAAACCAACGATCGAGATTAAATCTAACCAATGGCTGAGATTAAGACAACTCGACAGCCAATAATAGAATTGGTTGCAAAATGTCCAAAAGGAATCACTAAAATTAGTAAATAATAACCATTTACTAATTTTTGGCAAGTGGACAAACAGCTGTCCAAACCACCCATAAATACAACCGCTATTCATAGATAAGGACGAACAGCTGTCCAAGCTACCCATAAATAGTGCTGCTATTTCTGGGTTAGAAATAACAGTTGTCCAACTAACAATAATTAACACTCCCTCTTAGCGAAGAAGCTGTTCTCCATGACACCCATCTTATCTCTGAAGAAGATAAATTTGGCCTTTCCCAAAGCCTTCGTCAGAATGTCTGCTACCTGCTCATCTGTAGGTATGTATTGTAGTCGAACAACTCCCCTTTTTACACAATCTCTGATGAAGTGATATCTGATATCTATATGTTTAGACCTATCATGAAACACTGGAGTCTCAAACAACTTGATGCAACTCTGATTGTCACAATGTATCATAGTAGTCTCAACCTTCTGACCAAACAAGGCTACTAACAACTTCCGAAGCCATATAGCTTCACATGTCGCCATGCTAGCTGCTATGTATTCTGCTTCTGCTGAACTTAGAGCCACAGACTTTTTTTTCCTGCTGAACCAAGATACAACTCCTGATCCCAAGCTAAAACAACATCCTGAAGTGCTCCTTTTGTCCATTGTACTTCCTGCCCAATCTGCATCAGTATAGCCTATCAACCTGATACCTTCACCTCGAAAATATCTGATCCCATACTCGACTGTACCACGCAAGTAACGTAGCACATGCTTAGGCACTATCCAATGCATTCTCTTTGGTTCAACCATGAACTGACTAAGAGAGTTTAATGCAAATGCTATATCTGGCCTAGTGTTGACCAAATACATAAGCGAACCAATCAACTGTCTATACAAACTGGGATCTACATCCTTCTCCTTAGTTGTATCTACCTTCCTCCAATTCGTGATCATAGGTGTATACATGGCTTTGCAATCCTCCATCCCAAATTTCTTCAAGATTTCAATGCAATATCTCCCTTGACCAAGGAAAATCTCCCCATCTGTCTGCCACACTTCCATGCCTAGAAAGTAGTGCATAAGTCCTAAATCCTTCATCTCGAACTCTTCTGCAAAGTTTCTCTTGCAATCCACTATGAGCCCTAGTGAACCTGTAAGAAATAGGTCATCCACATAAAGAACAAGAATGAGAATCTCACCCCTAACCACCAAGTAGTAGAGGTTAGCATCTGCTTCACTCTTCACAAAGCCCATTTTCTGCAAGTATGTATCAATGTGCTCATACTACGCTCTAGGAGCCTACTTGAGTCCGTATAATGCTTTCTTCAATCTGCACACGTGGGTCTCTTTGTTGTGTGCTACAAAGCCTTCTGGTTGTTCTATGTATACCTCCTCCTTCAACTCACCATTGAGGAATGCTATCTTGACATCCATTTGATGGATTTGCCATCCCATCTATGCTGCAAGTGAGGTTACAACTCGTATAGAAGTATACTTGGCAACTGGAGCAAATGTCTCCTCATAGTCTATTCCCTCCTTCTAAGAGAACCCCTTTGCCACAAACCTAGCCTTGTATTTCTTGATGCTACCATCTGCACCATGCTTTATCTTATAGATCCAGCGTGATCCAACTATAGCCCTATCTGTTGGTCTAGGTACTACCTCCCACACATCATTCTGCATTATTGAAGAATATTTCTCAACCATAGCATCTTGCCATACCTGATGTTCTGTAGCTTCCTGATAGCTAGAAGGCTCACTATCTACCAACTGACTAACTAATGCCACATAGTCATTGAACTTGGCTGGTTGTCTTCATTGTCTAGTACTCTTCCTAGGAGCTCCCACAAACTCCTGAGTATCCCTTTGTGTATCTGGAACCATATGGTTCCTGCTGCCAACTGTAGAGGATGAAATGTCAACCTCTAAGTCTTCTAGATGCATTTCCTATTGCACTTGTTGCTCCATACTCTGTGTATCTTCACTAACTGAGTCTACACTCATACTGGTAATTGTACTTGAGCTTTGCTGCCCTTGACTTGGTCTTGGAGCTTCTGTTGTCTGCTCACTCTGATCATCTATTGGCAAATCTCTGGATCTCCTGAATGCCTTGTCCTCCATGAACTTGACATCCCGTCTGACAATAATTCTTTTAGTCTCTAGAATGAAAATCCTATATGCCTTTGAGGTCTCACTGTACCCATCAAAGTACCCCCTCTCTACAGTCTGATCTAGCTTTGTACGTGTATCTCTAGGAATATGATAATATGCCAAACTCCCGAATATCCTGAAGTGACTAACATCTGGCTTCTTCCCTATGAAATCCTCCTCTGGTGTCATCTTCCCTAGCACCTTGTGTGGAACTCTATTCTGAATGTAGACTGGTGTATTACATGCCTCTGCCCATAAGTAACGGGGCATGTCCTGGTCATGTAGCATAGCTCTTGCTGCCTCCGATATAGAACGGTTCTTCCTCTTAGCAACTCCATTCTGCTGTAGATTGTAAGGAACAATCCATTCTCTCTTGATTCCTTCTCTGGTGTAGAACTCCTGGAAGACATTTCCTTTGTACTTGCCTCCATTGTCTGACCAAAGAACCTTTATCTTCTTTCCTGTCAAGTTCTCCAAAAGAGCCTTGAACTCTTGGAATCGACTGAAAACCTCATCCTTAGTCTTCAAGAAGAATATCCAGGTCTTTTTAGAGAAGTCATCAATAAAAGTAACATAGTACTCATATCCTCTGAGAGATTTTGTTGACATTGGTCCACAAACATCTGAATGTACTAGATCAAGAACGCCCTTAGATCTGGTGTCACTCCTTGGAAAAGATGCTTTCACAAACTTCCCCAACACCCATCCCTTACATACATTGTCATGCTCTGTGCTCACCTCTGGAACACCTGTCACAGTCTCATGAAGCAATCTAAGTGCTCCATGATGAATATGGCCCAACCTCCTATGCCATAGCTCTCCAAGATCTCTAGGATTGTTGTTGCTCATAAGTGCCTTAAGAGTATCAAACTGCAATCTATAAAGGCGACCACTCCTAACTCCAATAGTTAGGGGTGATTTCCAATCCTTGTGCTTAATCAACACATGTGTCCCTCTAAAGAGTATATTATACCCCTTATCCTGAAGAACAGATACAGAAATCAAATTCATACCTAAGCCTAGCACATATAACACATCATGAAGAGGAATTATCTTTCCATTCTCCCTCTGAAACTGAACAGTCCCTTTCCCAACGGGGTTGAGTTTGGACAAGTTTCCCATAGAAATCTAGATGTTGGTGTCGTCCTCCTTGTAACTGGAGAAGTACTCTCTAACTCCTGTCATATGAAATGATGCCTCACTATCTATATACCAAACACACTGTGAGGTTGAGCTAACCATACAAGCTATGGGTGCAAACTCATCTTCCATTCTGCTAGAGAGTTCTTTTGTACTTGCTGAAGCTGCCACCCGCGTCTTACCCTTTTTCCTCTCTGGGCAATCACTGACATAGTGGCCAAAATCTTACATGGGAAAATTAAATTATTAGAAAAAAAAAATAAAAAAATAAAAAAATAAAAAAAATTCGTGGAGGAGAGAGAAAGTGACGAAAATGGAAGAAAAATAATTAAAAATAGAAAATAGGAGAAAAGAGGAATCTCTATTTTCAAGGTGCATGGGTGGCATAAATAGAAAATAATAAAAATAGTTGTCATTCCATTAATCGAGGTGTGTAGGTGGCAAGTTCCTTAAATCATGCATTTAATATTTGTTGGGTGCTTAGTTGTATTTGGGTGGGAATTTAATATTTATTTAAAGGTAGTTGTATTTACCTTTTATCCCACATTGCTTGTGTTTGTAATGTCTTGGGTTAGAAGTGCCTATTTAAGAAAGGCTTATAATCGTTTGTAATCAAGTTCAAGAAATAGAAGTTCAAGAAGTTCAAGAAATGGAAGCTCTTCTAATGAAAGTTCGAGAAATTGAAGCTTTTCAAGTGTAAGCTCTTCAAGTACAAGCTCTTTGTATGTAATCTCTTGTAATAGATTTCAAGTATTAATGGATGTTTTATGAAGCATTTTGGCATCTCTCTCGATCTCCATATTATTGCATTTTTGGTTGTGAGTTGGTACGGGTGGTGTGGCCCGTCATCAGTGGTATCAGAGCAGGAGTTCCTGAGTGTGCGGACAGATCGCCGAATGTGAGGCAGTTTGCACCAGGACCTTGAGTTGGGTGAAGTTTGTGAAGAAGTTCTTAATTGTGTAGATAGAGCGTCGACTGTGAGGCAGTTTGCACGAGGTTCTTATTTTGGACGAGATTTGTCTTCTAAAGACTTGATTATGGAGAAGAGAAAGAAGAAGATGACTTTTGTGATTGGATGGATTCTGAAGATTCCTCGACTTGAGAAATTTAGAGCAAGAAATCAACAATCATTGCTAGTTGATTTGCAGAAGCAAGTGAATGAATTAGAAGCTGAGTTGCGAAAACGAAGAGCATGTCACCAGAAAAGAGATGTTGATAATTCCTTGGATGTGGAAAAGGAAGATGATCCAGTGGAAGAGCAAGCGGATGAAGAGAAAATTATTTGCGAACCAGAAGTTGAAGAAGATGAAAGAGAAGAGGAAGAGCATGAAGATAACCAGATTTGTATGCCAAAAGTAGATGATGGTGATTGGAAGACTAAAACAATGGAGGAAGAGTATAGTGCCTTAGTTGGAGATCAAGCAGGTGGAGTAGTTACGTGCATTATTGACGACATAAAAGAGGCAAGCAAAAATGAAGATGTCAAACAGGTAAATTCTTATGAATCATGGGATGTTTTCTTTGAGGTGAGTTTAAAAGATATTGATGATGTTTTGCATGAGGATCTTGTTAGTGATGTGTGGTATGCAAAGGAAGATTGGTATGGTATTGCTAGGTTGATTACAGGTGTGATTAATTCAACAAGATTGGATGAGGATGAGAGTCATACTTGGATAGAGTTCATTGCAAAGGAGCATTTTAAGCAGCAAACAATTGTTCCAGCCAGGTGTTGGAAAAGAAGAAAGAAGGAAATATATCGGCATCAGATACTTGTTCCAGCTATGTGTTGGAGGAAAAGAAAAAATTATGTCAACAATGGCTACTTCATTTTGTGACTCTATATTCACAAATTTTTTCCTACCATGGGAGTCGGATGCAGGAGCATCATGCATCAGGAAAAAAAAATAAAATAAAATGTGGAAGCCTTTAGTGAAGATGAAGATGGATGTATATTTTTCTTTTGGCATCAAAGTGTGGGACACACTTTTCTATCTACCAAGGGAGTCTGATGCAGGAGCATCTTACATGGGAAAATTAAATTATTAGAAAAAAAAAATAAAAAAATAAAAAAATAAAAAAAATTCGTGGAGGAGAGAGAAAGTGACGAAAATGGAAGAAAAATAATTAAAAATAGAAAATAGGAGAAAAGAGGAATCTCTATTTTCAAGGTGCATGGGTGGCATAAATAGAAAATAATAAAAATAGTTTTCATTCCATTAATCGAGGTGTGTAGGTGGCAAGTTCCTTAAATCATGCATTTAATATTTGTTGGGTGCTTAGTTGTATTTGGGTGGGAATTTAATATTTATTTAAAGGTAGTTGTATTTACCTTTTATCCCACATTGCTTGTGTTTGTAATGTCTTGGGTTAGAAGTGCCTATTTAAGAAAGGCTTATAATCGTTTGTAATCAAGTTCAAGAAATAGAAGTTCAAGAAGTTCAAGAAATGGAAGCTCTTCTAATGAAAGTTCGAGAAATTGAAGCTTTTCAAGTGTAAGCTCTTCAAGTACAAGCTCTTTGTATGTAATCTCTTGTAATAGATTTCAAGTATTAATGGATGTTTTATGAAGCATTTTGTCATCTCTCTTGTCTCCATATTATTTCATTTTTGGTTGTGAGTTGGTACGGGTGGTGTGCCCCGTCATCACCAAACTCGTGACATCCAAAGCACTTGACCTTAGAAAGGTCCTTCTTCTTCTTTTCACTTTGTGAATTTGATCCTTTGCTAGATCCATTCTTTGCTTTCCCTTTACCTGCTAGGGCAACGTTCTCTTGTTCCACCTCATTTTTTCGACTCTTGTTGGCCCCATTGACAAGAATTAGTCTAAACTCCTCCTGAGTGAAATCAGTCCATAGTCGATCCCAACTCGGTAAAGTATCTCGTCCATTGACAACTTGAACAAAGACACTCCATTGTTTAGTAAACCCATTTAGGGCTATTCTCACTAGCTCATCATCACTAGGGCTATCTCCAACAGCTGCTAACTCATCCTTGACAAGTCTAAGCCTGGTGAGGTAACTTGTGACGTCTTCTCCCTGATTCATCCAAGTATTCTTTAGCTTCTCTCTGAGAATCAACTTCCTGTTGGTGGTAGCATTCTGGTACAGATTTAGAATGGCATCCCACATCTTCTTTGTTGTATCTAGCTCCGAGATATGTGGAACAATATGATCCTTGACACCATCAAGGATAATCCTCCTCACTTTGGCATCATCCTTCCTATATGCTGCAAGCTATGTTGCATCTGTTGGTACAGGTGCACCACTGGTAGCATAATCCTTGATACTATTCTCTTCCAACAATAAAGAAATTCTGGCCTTCCAGACACCAAAATTTGAAGCACCATCCAATCTGTCCTGATCTCTCAAACCAGCTGAAGCCATCTCAAGGGTTTAAAGCAATAATAAATCTAAAGAGATCAAAATTTCTTTCCTAGGGAAAAACTCTTCTACCCTTAACAATGCTCTGATACCATGTGAAAAATCAACTATTGCAGTCACTGATTATTAATCTCTTATCGTAAATAATTATTAAACTACTGAAAACAAATTCCCAGCTAATATCAAAAAATAACACAACTGCAACTTCACTTAAAATACGGAAAGAAATGCGCAACACAATCAACACAATATTTTCAGACAAATTGTCCATGGAAAAAATCCTAAGGGAAAACCAGTTCTACAGATGAGAAATTATATTAAACCTCAGCAAATCAAGAGATACAAAATTCTTTGCCTCACACTAGCAGAACTCTGACAACCTCCTAATTTCTCCCGCTGATATTCCTCACTGCTATCCTTGCGCTAACACTGTGCCCTTGCTAACACTGCAAGACGATTTGCTAACACTGCAAACATTTCTCCCAAAGCTTCATCTGTCCAAATGACCCATGACCCCTTTCTATACTACTCTTGTTGGTAAACCAACGACCGAGATTAAATCTAACCAACGGCTGAGATTAAGACAACTCGACAGCCAATAATAGAATTGGTTGCAAAGTGTCCAAAAAGAATTACTAAAATTAGTAAATAATAACCATTTACTAATTTTTGGCAAGTGGATAAACAACTGTCCAAACCACCCATAAATACAACCGCTATTCATAGATAAGGATGAACAGCTGTCCAAGCTACACATAAATAGTGCTGCTATTTTCGAGTCAGAAATAACAGCTGTCCAACTAACAATAATTAACAACTCCTCCTATAGTGTAAATGGCATTTAATATGTATTTCTCTATAAATATAATGGACTGGGCCTGTGTTCAGCAAAGCCCATTTTGGGTTTCTCCATAGCTTCTCCTCTTAATGGTTTTTCCTCTTGTTTGCTTAGTTCTAATTTTCTACAAATGTAACTGCCATTGCATGCACCTATCTTGGGAGACCCTCAGGAAGCAACAGCCATTGAAGGACATCCACACTCAAATTCGGCTCCAAAACTTTGAAATAAAAGGGCTTCAGATTTTATGGATGGACACAAATTGAAGCATTTCTTTACTTCACATTTTTTCAGATGAAAGGAGGCATTCTCTTTTCTAACTTTGTTTGCAAGCACTCACTAGCATTGTCATTTTAGTTGCTTTTCCATATGGAAATCATTTGTTCATATTCCTTTCTAACTGCATTTGCAAGCAGTCATTACCACTGTCATTTCAGTTGTCTTTCCATTAAAATTATTTAACTTTGTGTCGTAGTCTGAATTCTAAAATTTTGGAGCATAGAAATCAGCTGGATTCTCATATTTTGGCTTTACTCTCAATTAACTTTCATTTCCAGTGGATGGAGTATATCATTCCTCTTGAATATAATAAATTTATGTCTTGCAATTTTAGCTAATTAGTTTTTCCTTTTCCAATTTAGCAATGGGAATACAAGCCGAATATGCATATGTAAATTTTTAAAATTTTGAATTCATCATTTGGATGCACTAAATTGGAATTGAAATATAAAATAAAATAGGAATATATATTCCAATTTTTTGGCCCAAAAATGAGGTTTTTCAATTCCACTCAAATATGTGGAATTGAAATATGTATTTCTATTCTAGTTTTATTTATTTTTAAAAACATAAATTTTTGAGTTCACCAATTCTCCATCAAATTCTGGCTGAACCAAACAAAGAATAGGAATATGTACCCCCATTTTCTATTCTAGAATAGGTATTTCAGAAGAGCTATTCATATTCCCCTATTCCTATACCCATAGCCAAACAAACCCTTACATATAAATAATTGAATTCTAAAATTAACTACTTTTATTCTTTTACATAGAAGCAATATCTTGTAAAACAAGGGAACAAAAGGATAAACAGTAGAAACAATATCTTGTAAAACAAGGCAAGAAAAGGATAAGCAAAATGCTCTTCCGCTCTATTTCTCCTATACTATGCCCCACACTGATATGAGACGATGGGAAATCAAATTTCATCTAGAGGAGCTTCGATTCATAATGAAGTACACTCTTCAATCAAAAACTCTTGGTCCCTCATTTGCCCATCACCACATTTTCCTTTCATGGTGGAACAACTTCAAAATTTTCACTGTCAAAGTTGGACCAATATACTGTTTCCTAGCTTAGCTTGTAATAGCAGCTATTGCAGCCTTTCTAGAGCTCATAATGATAACATATTTATTTTTCAATGTTTTATTAGGTATACAAATTGTATTTAATGCTTGTTTATCTCTGTCTCTCGAAAGTATATGTTTCTTATGAAATAAAAAATACTGAGGCATATATATTTTTCATACATATGAAAAAGCTGAGAGATATCCTTCTCAAAGCACCTATTTTCAAGTCGAGAATATCCTTCTCAAGACACCTATTTTCATAATCTGACTGACTGCAATAAGCGCCTCGAAAAGAATATCTCTTTAAACAATTTTCCATACAATTTGGAGATAAATTCATTTTGGCCTCCTATTCTGTGTGCATTGTTGATTATATCTATCAAACACAACTTTAATGAAGTCATGCACAACTTTCTTGGCTCGGCTAATGGATTGCTCGGCTAGTGGATTGCAGGATGGATGATCATGTCTCTTCACTCCCACACTAATCAATAATCCCAACTTCCAAAATGCATCCACCTACCGCTTTGAAAGATAACTATTATGAATTCTCCGCAGATATAGAGAGCCTTTTAAGAAAAAATAAGGATTAACTTCAGCTGGACAAACTCCTTTCAATGTAATGGGGAGGACAAAATAACAAGTGTTTCTTACACTAATTCATTGGATGAGGGGATATTTATAAATATTTTCTTAAAATTTTAGAATCCCTAACCTTCAAATTTGAAACGGAGTGGTTAATGTTGGAATTCTGAAGATGGCGATCAAATATCCGGCCTTTATAATGAGACAAAATTATTCTATAAATTTATAAATCAAGCCAAGCAAAACATTCACAATGTCAGGTGGATGAGAATTTCAAATTTCCTTCAAGCAATGCCATGAATGTTCGAACTATGAAACAAAACTTGTATAAACATTCAAATAAAAATGTCACATATAATTGTAATCTTTCATTGTACCTAACATGAAAGCCTATTATACTAGAATAAAAAAATGTAAAATCTGCTCACAATAAAGACTTTACATGAACATAAAAGAAATAGGCGATAATAAGAATAATGATTTCATCACAGACACTTCTGTTGATCTATACTAAACCGAATAATCAATATCATTGAAACCCTTCCTTTCCTTTAATTTAAGTTTTCTATTTTCATTTCAATAGAGATCTTCAAAAGAAATTCATCAGGATTTACAAAATAGTGCCTTTGCCTATACAAAATTTACAAATTCATTCTTAATTCTGTACAAACAATTTCATTCTTCATTTTGCACACACAAATTGGGTAGCAAAATCTTTAAGAGCGATTCTGTTGAAACTACGCAAGAAGATCTTGCATTTGAGCCAATTGCTATTTAAGAAAATTGATTTGTCGATTATAATCTTGGGTCTGAAGGAGCGATTCCACCTCCAAATCGTCCAGCTATGAACACAACCACTCCTCCACTTCTTCCGTCTGTAACAATCTCATCCTCACCTTCTCCAAATCTGCCATTAAACCGTTGGCTGTCCTCCACTAGCCTTTGCACTTTGACATTCTCAGATTTGAGTGCCTCTATTTCTGACCTTTCGATCTCTGCACTTTGATCATCAATGGTGATCTTCTTCTTGTATATAGGCAAAATAGAAGGCTGTGAGAAGGAAAAGAAATTCGCAAATGTAGAAGCCATGGTTATCACGATTCAATTTTTTTTTAAATATTGAATTGTTTACAACGAAGGATGTTCCCGTTGTAGAAGCCTCTCGGCTTAATTAGATCAAAATAGATTAGTGATCTAAGTTTTACTTTATCAATTTTTTATTAATGTCTTTATCATTTTTTATTAACATTAATATTTTTGTCAAGCTATATTAGTGACCTAGATTTGGTTGAATTTTATATTGTATATCTCATGTTTTCTACTAATTGTTTTTTTTTTTCATTTTATTCAAGATATATAAGAGTTTATTTTCATTTTTGTTGAGATAAATGTTTGGTTAAAGGAAGATGATTGAGCTGGATTTCTTTGTGTTTCCTAAGATATTGTAGTTCCAATTTTATTCTATTATTTTTCATTTTTTTAATTGAAAAAGTATATCCAACATCAGAGAGACATTTAGCAAGAAACAACCACAGAATAAAAGACCAACCCTCACCAAGATACAAAAAGGGGGGAGGTGCCTTAAATATCTAGGAGCCCTTAACATATTGCACAATTTTGACATGAGTGCTTAATACAACTTTACCTCCTATAAGACCATCTTAATCAAAAAGAACTAGAGCCTAAGATCTTTGATAACCATGACCCTAAAAAGGGTTATCAACAAGTGCTTTTGCTAAGGCAAAAGGCTTTTGCTGAGGCAAAAGGTTTGTTTGCCCATTTTCATTTAATTGGTAGTGGAAATATATTTTGAAAATTTAAATGCATGAGTATGTAAATTGTTGGTGATCACAATGACTTATTTGAAATTACAATATGCATGATTATAACAAGAATGTGATTTAACCATTATACTATGTTACCAATGGCAAAAAAAATGTATAGTAGTTTGTATCTTTTAAGGAAATTTTAGGTTTTTATTATGTAACCTTTGTAGGGTTCTCTCTAAACAACACACTAAGAGATCAACTTAAAATCATACATGATGGCTTCATTCCTATATTTAAGTGTTAAATAAGTAAAATTCTCTTACTTTTTTAAGTTTAATTTTATCTTTAGTCTGGGATGTTTAAGGGTAACCTATACTAAGAACCAATCAAGTCCATAAAAAAGTTAGTCAATTTTGACAATTTAACACTTTTACCTTAAAATTATCTGTTAAGATGTCCTATTTAAATAAGTGTTAGCATTGTAAATTATCTTCATTTCACTAGCAGACAGAAACAGAACTAGGACAAAGAGCGAAATAGAAAAATGGAAAGCATGGGCAATGATGAGATGAGAACCAAACCAAGAAAACTCTATCAGCGTTTGAGTCCTGAACAAACTCAGTATTTGGAAAGGTCATTTGTTTCATCCGCCCCTTTCAATCATTTCCTATGGTAACAATTTTTTTTGAAGTATGCTATAGATTGTCATTTTCATGAGTTCTCTCTTTGTACAGATATTTCAATCAGTGCCCACATCCTACTGAGAAACAGAGGGCTGAACTGAGCAATCAATTGGATCTCACCCGGCAACAAATCAAGTTCTGGTTTCAAAATAGGAGAACTATGATAAAGGTTATCAATCAATGTATTTTTTACTGAACGAATTCATGAACATTTAGATCTACAATGTTAGATCATAGCCTAACTGTATCATTATTGTTTGGAGTTTGGAGCAGGGTCAAGAAAGTCGTAGTGACACCTGCACTCGTCGCCAGGAAAACCAAATGCTCCGCGATGACAACATGTTGCTTCACCACACACTTACCAATGCTACCTGTAAAACATGTATAGGACGTCAGGGTGTGGAGCAGATGATTTCAAACATAAACCATTATCAGCAGGAGAATCAGATCTTAAGACAAGAGGTATGGTATGGTGCAATTAGAGTTTTGGATGGTGTGATTTGAAATATTGAATAATTTTTAGTTTCATTGATAGAAATATAATTTGATTCAAACTATTTAGTTCAGAATATGTTCCAATAGATTGTGCACAAAATATATATACCCATTCATTCCCACTTTGAACCCTTTTCCAGATCTACCGCAATAACGGATACTCCTTGATTGGCCACATTTCATCTTCGCAACTTATTGCAACTATGTATACTCCCTGATCCATCTTATAAAAGTCATAGTTATAGTTGGCAAAATCTATATCAAATTTTATATTCTCAGAATATAAATTACAATGCATATCAATCACTCTGTGGACGCCAATATTAGCTATAAAAAAAATAGATGCACCTTTAAAGATGACTCCGCTAGATAGACTTCGGAACACTCTGAAATATAAGATAAACTTGATCATAGTTCATCCATGCTAAATTCTTTTGATTTTAAGATCTTTCAAATCCTTTATTACGAAAAATGGGGACTGGGTCTTTTTGAATATAGATAATATGCTGCAAGAACAAATTACAAAACAAAGTTGATGGCCAATAATGATGATATCTTTAACCGCCACTGATCAATGAAATTTAGTGTTATAGCATAGCCGCAATAGATCAATCTCAAATTATTATGTAATGTGATCTCTGTAGTATAATAAGATTATACTTTTGTTTCGTAGATTGAAACATTGCTGCTAATTGCATGTGGCTATGTAGGATAGAGCGCAATTAGTTTTATTGGAACTATAATGTGTACCAGAAATTAATTTTTCTTAAGAATTAATTTCATAATAGATCATATAGTGTGACAATGTAAAATGATTTTAAACATTTACTTAAATTTTAAGTATTTCTTAAGTTATTTTTATAGATTTTTGAATTTGATTGTATGTATGTTTTTAAGCATCTATTTTTTAGATCACATTTTCTAATCTATCATGAAGGTGAAGCAAAACAAAAGATAAATAATAGAAACTGGATCTCTTACTTCATTTCATCTTGATGATGGATCAGAAAATGTGATGGATAAAAAAACATACACAAAATCGAATCCAGAAATTTATAAAAACAATTATAACGAATTGTAGAAACTTATATCTCTCGTCGCTTAAGTTGTTTAATCCAAATCAACCATTTTGTAATGTGATAAGATTATCATGTTTTTATTTTGCAGATTGAAAACGCAATTGCTATTGCTCGCGCCTATCTTGGGAGACCCTCAGGAAGTGGCAGCCATTGAAGGACAGCCACACTCAAATTCGGATCCAGATCTTTGAAATAAAAGGGCTTCAGATTTTATGGATGGACACAACTTGCAGAAGCATTTCTTTACTTCATATTTTTTCAGATGAAAGGAGGCATTCTTTTTTCAAACTGTGTTTGCAAGCACTCACTAGCATTGGCGTTTTAGTTGCTTTTCCATATGGAAATCATTTGTTCATATTCCTTTCTAACTGCATTTGCAAGCAGTCATTAGCACTGCCATTTCAGTTGTCTTTCCATTAAAATTATTTCATTTTGGGTCGCAGTCTGAATTCTAAAATTTTGGAGCATAGAAATCAGCTGGATTCTCATATTTTGGCTTTACTCTCAATTAACTTTCATTTCCAGTGGGTGGAGTATATCATTCATCTTGAATATAATAAATTTATGTCTTGCAATTTAGCTTATTAGTTTTTCCCTTTTTTCAATTTATCAATGGGAAACAAGCGGAATATGCATATGTAAATTTGATGCACAGAATCGAAATTAGAATATGAAATAAAATAGGAATATATATTCTAATTTTGGCCAAAAATGAGGTGAATTGGAATACGTATTCCTATTCCAGTTTTATTTATTTTAGAAAATATAAATTTTAGGTCCGCAAATTCCCCATCAAATTCTGGCTGAACCAAACAGAGAATAGGAATATGTACCCCCATTGTCTATTTCAGAATAAGTATTCCAGAATTCCCACAGCCAAACAACCCGTTACATATAAATAATTGAATTCTAAAATCAACTACTTTTATTCTTTTACATAGAAACAATATCTTGTAAAACAAGGGAAGAAAAGGATAAACAAGATGCTCTTCCGCTCTATTTCTCCTATACTACGCCTCACACTTATATGAGATGATGGGAAATCAAATTTCATCTGGAGGAGCTTGATTCATAATGAAGTACACTCTTCAATCAAGAACTCTTGGTCCGACATTGGCCCATCACCACATTTTCCTTTCATGGTGGGACAACTTCTAAATTTTCACTGTCAAAGGTGGACCAATATAGCATTGAGTACTACAAGAGTAGAAAGGGGCCCACTTGAATTTTCATTTATCTCCAATTGTACTCTGTACTAGCTATATACATATTATATATTTATATAATATATATATAGAGAAAGTCGAGAGATATCAAGGCTTTAATTTATAAATATGAGTTTTTTTTTGTGTAAATTAAAGCTTCGATATATCTCAACTTTCTCTATATATATTATATAAATATATAATATGTATATAGCTAGTAGCATCTGTCGGGGATGTTAAAAAAGTAGGATTCTAATATTTATTATATAATATAATATTACTACATAAATTTTATAATATGAACTTGTATAATTGTATTGTTTAGTTTAATACTAAACAAATGTAAATGTTTCTTCATCCCAATTCTCTCTCTCTCTCTCTCTCTCTCTCTCTCTCTCTCTCACACACACACACACACACACACACACACAATATTTTTCCCATATCTATTTCATGTCTCTCACCTTGTCCCAATTCTATCTTATCTATGTCCTATAGTTACTCACTATCTCTCCTTATCTTCCACTCACTCTTTCTCTTGCTCCCTCTTTTCACCACATCTTCCCTATCTCTATTTGTTATACATACAAATCTATACCCTACTTATTAGTATCTTTTATAGTCCTCCCCTCTCTCTCTAACACTTCTCCCTACTCTCAAGATTTTTTTTCTATTTAGCTTCTTTATCTACCTAATTTCTCTTACCTTGCACCCATTCTATCTTATCTACCACTTCTCTAATAATTAATCAAATCCCTTCTCTTGCCATATTTTTCCCCTATTTTTCTTCTTTATCTACCTCATGTCTCTCATCTGGTCCCCATTATGTCTTATCTACCACCTATAGTTACTCAGTCTATCTCTTTACCTTCCATGCAATCTTTCTCTTTCTTCCACCTGTTACCATATCTTCCCCATCTATATCTCTTATATGTACACATCTATATCCCCCTAATTCTCTCATGTACAGTCTCTCCCTAGTCTCTCTCTTACCATATTTTCCCCTTACTTATCTCCTTTAACTACCTCATTATATCTTATCTACCACCTTATCTCCATTATATCTTATCTACCACCTATAATTACTCACTGTATCTCTTTATCATCAACTCACTTCTTTTTCACTCCCTCTTTTCACCACATCTTCGTCATCTCTATTTCTTGTACATATGCATCTATATCCTTTAATAAATCTCTTTTATAGCCCTCCCCCCCTCTTTCTAACACTTCTCCCTACTCTCAAGATATTTCCTTCTTTATCTACCTAATTTCTCTTACCTTGTCCCCATTCTATCTTATCTATCGCTTCTCTAATAATTAATCAGATCCCTTCTCTCGCCATATTTTTCTGCTATTTTTCTTCTTTATCTACCACCTATAGTCATTCATTCTATCTCCTTACCTTCCATTCACTCTTTCTCTTTCTCACACCTATTACCATATCTTCTCCATCTATATCTCTTATATGTATACATCTAAGAGATATCCCTAATTATGATTCTCAAGGTCCATCTCCTCTCTCTCCCACTCCCCTGAATCTTTGATTCCATTCCTAATTATTCTCTCTCTCTCTCTCTCTCTCTCTCTCTCTCTCTTTATTTTATTTAACTTTATTCTCTCCCTCATCTCATCATATATTCCTCCTTAATCTCTATTTATTCCTCATCTCTCTCCCTATCTTTCTCTTTACTCTCCCTATGACATATGCCTATAATGATAAAAGATCCACTCTCTCTATATTACGCACACACAAAAATATTCATATCCCTCTCCTAATAGATCACCCTCTCTAATCTTATATAATAATATTTCACCTATTGCTCAATATTGAACCTATTTTTTGATTTATTTATTACAATAATTTCAATTTACTTCATATATGTATTTATATTTAATTATAATCTAGTTTAATGATTAAAATATTTTTTTAAAAATTGTTTATCTAAATATATGATTCAATATATCCAATTGATTTAATGTTACTAAGTAATGTTTTTTGTAGATAATAGTGTGATTGAAAACCTTGAAGCAAAAATTAGAATACAATCAACCCAAAAAATAGAACAAAGAATAATCAAAAAAATTTAACAATGAGGTTAAATAAATAAATAAATATTTTTATTTAAAAAATTGATTCTAGATCTTGTTATATTAACAAACAATCATTTACAATAATAAAAAATGAATTATAACTTATAAAACACATATATTATAGACAAGGGCTACAATTTGCAATTTAAAGGAATAGGGGAAAACATATTTATTGAAAAAGCATATTGTGCTGAATAATATTAAATTCTATAGTAGTTTATATAATATGAATACATTTTTTATGCATGAATAAAATCATATCTTTTTATCAATAATAACTAATTTGTTTGATGTAAAGACCTTATAAAATAATCACTTATGAGATAAGTATTGTGACCTTCATTTTCTTCATGATCAGCTTTGACTTCTTCCAAAACACTTGAAAAAATAGTTATTCTATTAAATGTCTCCCTTACTTTTTCTATAACATTTCTCATTCTTAAAATTTCATTATCTGAGATGAAATCAATTCCTGCTGCTGCATTTTCAAAATGTAGAAGCAATTTATAACAACTCTCAAATGTAGATTTCTCACATTTATCAATAACAGTTTGAGGGGATCCATCAGAGTTCACTGAGCCCACTAGACTTGGCATAATGATTTCAGACTCATTGTCAAAATGGTTCATTGTATTAATATTATATCCTAGAAAAAACATAAAAGGTTATAAATTAAAATTTATTACATGTAATTTATCATATATGGATGCCTTAAAAAATATAGATCATGTACACATAAGAAATTATAATTTGCAATAAATTAAAATTGTTATATTCATTTTTAATTTAAACAAAAATTAAACTTATCATACAGAAGTATAATACATTAATATTCTTAATTGTTTCTTATACATTGTAGAGTGCATGTGGTCATCTAAAAGTATAAATATATCTCATAAAAAATCTAAAATCTTTAATTTTGAATTGTAATTATCAAAATGTGTTAATAAAAAATGAGATATATTAAATAATTAGAAATAAATATTATATATATATATATACTTTTTAATATGAGTTACCACAAAAGTAAATGCAAATATGAATGACAATTTTTCCCATTTGAAATTGTTTGATTTAATACTGAAATCATTGTGGAATTATTTTAATAGATAGGATATTGAAATTGATTACAATAGTATCAAGAATCAATCATTTGAATCCGAATCACTAGATTCATTATAGTGAATCATGTTTCTTTGAAGTAAGTCATGTATATCTGGATCCAACACATCAAACCAGTATAGGTGCTCGAAGGTTCTTCGTCTCATATATGAAGTACCATTATTTGAATGCCTCGGTATAGAAAATTCACAGATTGATTGTGTCCATCTAGGTATATTTTCTATTACAATTTTTGTTGTTCTTTCATGAAACGAAAGATTCAAAAAGACCCCATGAGGCCCCCACTTGTCAAACACATGCAAATTCCAAGGTGCGTCATGTAATCCAGCAAATTGTATACGAAAAATTTGGCCATGATAGTAAAATTTCTCTAGACCTTGAGTACTAATTTGCGGACCTTGAAGCATTGTTTTCAACCAATGAGAACCATTTTCATGTAAATTTGTGGGGTAAGGAGCTTGTTCTAAGTAGATCTCTAAAGGAACAAAGTACAATTTGGTGGGATTGCACTCCTCGCAACAAACCAATTCTTCAAAAATAGGATCTCTATAGAAATGGTTGAAATTTCGAAGAGCTGGAGGATAAAATCTAAGAAAACTTGCTTCCAGAAGATTTCTTTTTGAAGATAAATATTTTTCTCTTTCTTTACTATGAATTCTTTTAAGATCAACATACTCGTAGAAATCATTAGTTCTAATTGTTCTTTGCCTTAACATTTTTTTTTTGAAATATCTGAAAGACAGGAAAGAAAAGAAAATTGACTGCGTAAAAGATAATGAAATCTAAAGAAAATATTCATTAAAAACCTAAAAGAGTATTGTCAAGTGGAATAATTAAACATAAATAATTCAAAATATGTTCTTTTAAAAAATATTATAATTTGCAATTTAACTGGTACCAATATCAAAGAATGATAGAATATTTTTTTTAGCCCTTTAAAGAAAAAGAACATATAACATCTCAATAAATGATCCATATTATATTCATACAAAAGCTATTTACAAATGATTTCACAAATATAGATATTGAACCATATTATATATTCATAAGGAGATATTACAATGTGTTAATATAGTTAGATAGCCACAAATATAACATTGACGTGGAATAACTAAATAGAAATAATTGAAAATATGTTCTTTTAAAAAACATTATAATTTGTAGTTTAACTGGCACCAATATCAAAGAATGATAGAATAATTTTTTCTAGTCCTTCCAAGAAAAAGAACACATATAACATCTCAGCAAATGATCCAAATTATATATTCATAGAAGAACTATTTACAAACAATTTTACAATCCCATTACAATAAGAAAAAAGGTACCTATTGCAGTTGAAGGTACTATAATATTAAAGAAAAATGTTTTATGACATATTTTCTATTTCTCTAAGCCTTATTTCTTCTACTTTTCTTCTTTCAAGTTGTTTTCCCTTTTGCATTTTCTCATAGTGATCATAGGAAAATGGTGGCATTATCCTCAATCCTAGTAATGATTTTACACGAGAAATCACAACAAATGTCATTCCTGTTCTCTCTATTGGACCTATATCAATTGTTGCTTTTTCAAGTGTTAAACCTTGAGATTTGTGTATTGTCAATGCCCAAGCCAATCGCAAAGGTATTTGAGTTGTAAAACCTCTTTGTACTGGACATATTGGAACTAATTTTGAATTTTCTTCATTGAATGGGAATCCAGAGTAAGTGTCAAATTTCACCAGTACATACAAGGGTAATTTCGGTGGCATGGTTTGTGGCTTGTACACAATATCATGAACAAAACCTAGAGCACCATTTACTTTACGCAAATATGTTTCAGGGCATGGTCGAGAAAATGTTTATCTGTTTAGAATGTACAATCTCTTAACTCAAAAATTCTCATCGATTGTATTGTAATTTCCTTAGAGAAAGAATTTCTAAACTTGACATTTACCTGAGAGGCTGTTTTAATATGGCACATTATTTTCGTCTAACTAAAGCCTCTTTCATCAAGAACTGACTTTGAAAGTCTCGCATCATTATGAATAGTATTTTGTTTATGATTAATATTCCAAATTTTCTGAGTCTTTTAAACGTAATATTTAAAATATTAAATTTTAAAATTGTTTGTTCTATTTATAGTATTGAGATTTTGATATTTTGAATTAATTATTCTATAAATGTTTTTTTGATCTCTATCATAGTTTTAGGCTCCAAACTCTAGAAAATCGTGAAACTGAGTGAATTCCTTGTTTTATTCACTAGACTTATTGTAATTTTACGGATGCTCGAAATTGCTAAGCTTACTAATCCCTTTCGATCTTAACAGATTCATTTAGAGTTGTGACTAAAAAATGAGGGAATTTGAAATCCGTTGTTAAGATTGTAGTTTATTTGTGAATTTATTAACGATATCAAACAGTAAATAATAATTTATTTACTAAAAAATTCATACTAAAAAATAAAACTCTTCTGAAATAAAATTCACACTAAAAAATGCATCACTAAAATTTCCATATATTGTATCCTCCATTCATATGGCTCAGTCTATCCTGATCAAGAGAAGAGTGTACCAAGATACAACAAATTTAAAAGAAATATGCTTTTGATTCCAATTACAAAGTGAAAGGAGACTACCGATGATAAAGAAGTCATTCAAGCTCTTTACGATGTTTATGATAATGATGTTGAAAATATAGAGTTGTTGGTTGGACTAATGAAAGAAAAGAAAATTAAAGGTTATGCAATCAGTGAAACAAGTTTCTTTGTCTTCTTACTAATGGCAACAAGGTTAATATTTGTCTCTTCTCTTTACTTTTCATTAATCTTTTTTGATATATTTACTTCAATTCAGGCGGCTAAAGGTGGATTGTTTCTTCACCAATTATTTTAACATGGAAGTATACACAAAGGAAGGTTTAAGAAGGGTAAACAGTATAGAGAGTTTGAAAAATATTCTTAATCATCACTTCACAGAAATGGTAGAAAAATGGATGAACTCATCTAGCGCTTTCTCTGTGTGGAATGCAGATCCAAAGCCCAAAAACTATGTGCCCTTATACCTGCGAGTTCCTTAATATCTTTTAGCCAAGGATATCTGTTCCAGCATCAAGAAAATGTATTGAGATTTCTCATATAATTATTCGTTGTAATCTTTAGGGTTATAAAAGAAAGAAAAGATAGAGTATGTAGAGATGAATATATTTCATATAAATATGTATAGTAGATGATAATATAGATAATTGAAGACTCCAATGGAAGAATGTAGATGCAACATTTTCATCAATCACCGTAGAGCCAACATTCAGTTGAAGTGGGAAAGGGAATACCCAAATCCATAAAGCAAGCAATCTGCACATCCTCTAAACCAAAATGGTAAATAAGACCTCTACAAATGGGAACCAACCCTTCGAACGAATCATGTTTACAGTTTAAATAAGATTGTGACCTCAGTTCAACACCAAACTATGCTACTCATAGTATGCCTATCAACAATAGACATGGCTGAAAGCATATCACAACACAGTTCACATATGTGGAAGTCAAAATTAAATTGGCTACTTTGCATTAAAATATGAAATAGTAAGGGTAATACATTAATATCAAACACCGTCTCTACCATGGAAAGACAGTGCCATGTTTTCCAACGTTTTTAAAAATTAATTCTTTATTCGGCGCATGCGATTTTATTCATATACGCATAAAAACCATTCATATACCTTTACTTTTCCCATCGACAAGGACTACATCAAGTCTTAGATTTTACATATTGAAAATCCAATGAGCAGAAGCAAAGAATTTCATCACAGAGGTAGCATTATGACTGAAATAGATGTGGAGTTTCAAGAAATAAGAGAATTTGTACATTTGGGTTTCCAGTTTAACAAGGAGCAATTAAGCCCAAGATTAGTAAATGTCCTTCCTAGGTTGAAGCATTTATTTATTACTAATTAAGAGAGGTTGCCATCGCCAAATGGAAAGAAAGTAGAAGAAATGAAAGAGAGCCTCAAATTGTGAGCTTGCTCTGTGGCTTCCACTCTCAATAGATAATGAAAATAAAGTACAATATCCATAAAATAAAACTGAGTTTCATAAGGTTTTTTATCATAACATTAAAACTCAAAATAGTGTCAGAGAGGGAACCTGGTTTTCTTCAAATCTCTAAATCTTTCCAATTCTTTTCTCCAATCTATGTGTAGTTTCGCACTCTGTAATTTTGCATCCACAGACAACATTAAGAAAATGATTGAATAACATTATAAATCTAAATATAATTACATTAAAAAATATCGTTGACAAGCATAGGGAACCTAGTTTCCTTCCAATCTTTGAATCTTTCGAGAATGTGTGAAATCTGATGTTGATAGAGGTTTTTTGTTTTGTGAAACACAAATAGAAAATTGTTAAAGAATCATCAATGAAACAATTAGTAGTAGAAATTTGTTACTATTTAGTTATATGAGATCCATTATATAACATTGTTAACATATCTATTGTCTTTAATAAAAATTAAAATATGTTTAACACTATTGCACCTATTTAAGATTATTGCCTGAATTTCACAGATTTTGATCCTTCGCCAATTTCCGCTCCTTCACAGATTCAAGGTCTTTTATGTGACTGAAGAGCCTCTCGGCTAATAATAAATAGTTAAATAAAATTAATAATCAAATAGAACAATATTATCAAAAATAATATTATAATTATAAATAAAAACTTGATAAAATAATAAATATAATTTATACATTTATAATCATTGTATTAAATATATTTTTAATTAATTTAATCATTTTTAATATTTATTAATTATTTAAGAAATAATATTTAACTTTCATTGGAATGTAGAGATTATTGCTTTTTTTGAATATTATAAATATTAGATAATTCTAAACATTAAGTTATTATTATATTTCTTAGATTTAATTGATTGTGAATAACCTTTCAAAAATTTATTTGTTCTTAGTTTTATTGTTCTTATAAGATAATAATTTATAATAAGTTGTTACATCAAATGGAATTAGATTCATGGTTATAAGAGAATATTCAATATTCATTACAGGAATTAGATTCACACTTATAAGAAAATTGTGTATATTTTCTAACATCTAATGTCAAGATGATCTATTAATTGTTGGAATGTGTAATTTCAACTCAAATGAATTGTAGAGGATTTTAGAAATTCCAAGAGGATTACCAAATAGGGTTAGGTAAAGTTCTAGAAGTCGTAGATAGTTCTAGAAAATTTTATTTCTCCTATGTCAGCTAATTTAGATGTTTTCAGAAACAATCAAAGACCTCTATAAAAGAGGCACAATGTAATGTATTTTGGTATCAAGAATCAAGCAATGAAATGAGTATATAATTTCTGTAAGTGTCTGTACTACGTATTATGTGTTTTATTATCATTGTGGATCCAATCTATCCACCCCCATCATATTGGTATCAGAGCTAGGTTGGATAGAATTTTAGATTGTGATAAAAGAGCAAGTGTGTTGGTGCTGCTAAATGGTGGAGGAATGTTTGTGTTATGAGAAGGATAATGGTTTAGAAGAAGACCACACAAGAAGTGTTGAGCAGGAAAGAGGGCAAGTTAGCAAAAAAGGTATGGTTTGAATTTTTATAATTATATTTGAGAAATTATAACAGCAGAAGAATATTGCGAGGATTTTAGCTATCTAAAGGTTTGTTTCAAGCTGTTTGAAGATTTAATTTTGGAAGTAAAAAAAAGTATTTAGAATTTTCCAAAAAAAAAAGAGTGTGTTTAATTGTTGAGTTCAATGGGAAAATCTGGTAGAGTTCAAAAAGAGAAGACAAACAAGTTAGAAGAAGAACTAGTGATGGTGAAGAAAGAAAATGTAAAATTATTGTGTGAAAAAGATATCTTGCAAAAGGAATTGGAAAAAGTAAGAAATGAAATGGGAGAAGAAAAATCTAAATTGTTAAATGGAATTAGTGTCCATATAGAGGCAATTGAAGAGCTAGAGGATAGGCTAAAATTTGTTGAAGAAGTACATAATTGGCAGGTGAAGGAAACACATAAGTTTAGAGAGAAAAATAAAGAATTAGAAGAAAAGTTAAATTTGTTTGATGATGTTGAGAAAATGAACAAATATTTAGAAGAAAATGTGAAGAAATTGGAAGAGGAAAAGAGTATGCTAAAGAAGGATCTGTCTACTTTGAAACAAGAGAAAGAATGTTTTCTTGTAAAACCATTTGTATGTGATGTATCTTGTGACACAAATGATTTGAGTGAATGTGATTTTTCTAAAACTAAAAGTGTTTGTGATGAAAAGTGTAAGAAAGTAAATGACAAAAAATTTGTAGATTATGTTTGTTATGATAATAATAGTATTGGCTTGAAGATTATGAAAAGAATGGTTTTCAAAGGTAAAGGTTTAGGAAAGGATGAACAAGGATTAAGGAATCTGATTGAGGCTATAGTCAGGCCAAAATATCTAAGTTTTGGATATGATGCAGGCAGTGGAAAGATGAATAAAGGGTTAAGAGAATATGTTGAAGGCATAAATATTTTGCAATGTTCACATTGTAATAGGAAAGGACACACAAAAGACAAATGTTGGGATCTACATCCATGTAATATTTGTGGCTTAAAGAGTCATAGTGAAGAGATGTGTTGGAATAGAAATTGCAAAAGTGATTCTATGGCAAGTTGTATCAAAATGAATTGTGGATGGAGCTATGGATCGAGTTGGCAGAAGATTACAAGTGTGATCAAAAGTCTGTTTAAGTATAAATGTTCAAGAGTAAGAAGAAATGCAACATCATTTGGCAAAGGATTAGAGAAAGTCAAAGAAGAAACATGTTTTCAGCATGGCATCAAGGCATAAAAAGGTTTTCAGCATGGCATCAAAGAAGGGAAAAAAAATTTGGCATTTGTGGCAGATGAGGCAAGTGACAGGCATGCATTAACAAAGGCATTATTTTTGGAAAATGGCATTTTGGTATTCGGAAAAAGAAAGCATTTTGGAATTTGTATTTAAAAACATTTGAGGTTGAAATTAAGGGGGAGTGTTGGAATGTGTAATTTCAACTCAAATTAATTGTAGAGGATTCTAGAAATTCCAAGAGGATTATCGAATAGGGTTAGGTAAAGTTCTGGAAGTCATATAGGGTTAGGTAAAGTTCTAGAAGTCGTAGATAGTTCTAGAAAATTTTATTTCTCCTATGTCAGTTAATTTAGATGTTTCCAAAAACAATCAAAGACCTCTATAAAAGAGGCACAATGTAATGTATTTTGGTATCAAGAATCAGGCAATGAAATGAGTATATAATTTTTGTAAGTGTCTGTACTGTGTATTATGTGTTTTATTATCATTGTGGATCCAATCCATCCACCCCCATCATTAATGCCATGGGATTGAATTAAATCATCATAACATTGATTCAAGTTTGATAATAGATTATGAATGGCATGCATACTAGTCTAACAAGAATTATTAGATTGATAAAAACTAGTACATACAAGTGAACATAATCATCAATACAATAGTGAAAAAGAACAAGACTTACATTTTAGATTGAATGCACAGCAATTTGTTGTAAATAAGAAAAGAATTTGGAGAACATTCCAAGATTCACACACTTAATATAGGTATAAGTAAGTAAAATTAATTTTCAGTCTACATATTTTTCAATGAGTTCATTCGTAACCAGTTGCATACTTCATGAATAAAAGATATGGAAGTAAACTTTTCAATAATCTAATATCAACATAAATCTTTTGCAAATATGAATTAAATTAATAGAAGGTTTTGCAATGCTATTAGAAACCTTGGAAAGTGTAAATTTCCCTCAACTAAAATGGACATGCCTTTCTAATTCTTGTTTCACATATCCTTATGAATTCATACATCATTGTGAATACTAAGAATTCTATTATGAATTGATGTATTTTAGGTTTTGTCATGTGAATAAGAATCTATACATCTTGTTGAAACTGAATATTCATTTATGATATGTGTATCCTAATGAGCAAGATTGATAGAGATAAAAATAGGGAGGAAAAAAGAGAGTGTAGATAAATGAATCATAATAAACTATCAAATTGGTGATGATGAGAGAGGATGAAGAGATGAAGAGATAGACCAATAATAATAATGAGGTGATAGATAGATTAAAGAGAAATAGAGGTGAAGACGATAAAGATAAAAAATGGGAAAGATAGAAATAGGGAGGGAGAAATGAGTATCTCAATGTAATCCTTTCATAAATATCTATTTCACTATCGATGTAACCCTTGCACCTCTCAAAAATGCAACTACTAATTAAAGAAAGAAGGTTTTAAAATACAACTTAAAAAAATGTGACATTCATTTCCCTTTCTAAAATTAACGCAAAAATAAACTGGCTTTCCAGTATTGCATTGAGGAAAAACTGTATTACCTTCAGTCTATGTAGTGCCAATGCACATCAATTATTAAACTCTTCAATCCATAGCTGTCTCAACTGGAAACAGGCCTGTCATTGTCAGTTGTATTACAAAATGGATCAGTTCTCAGTATTTAATCATCTTTGACAAGATAAGCATTCTGAAAGGAGACTTAATTTGCAGCAAAGAATGTGGAATTATCTGGGCATTGATTTGCAACTGTTGTGGAAAACTACTCCACAATTCTTGTACACAAAAAACATTTAAATAGTGCAATTTCCGCATAGGAATCCATGAAGGAAAGTATAATTTGTTGAAACCCCAGTCAATTTTAAGCCATAGTAGACTCATTTCAGCTATAAAATAAGTAATTTTTCTTCCGAGGGACAAATCAAAGAAAGAATGCAAACACCTGCCCTTTGTTTCTGCCAAGATTTGCTTAAATCCTTTTGCTTCCTACATATAATGATTAGGGTTCAACAATTGGCTAGAAAGAATTATTAAAAACATAAATTGCTACGGATTCTCAAAAGCATTCTATAGCTTTAATTGAAAAAATAGTAAACAAGAAGCACACCATAGATCTCAGAGTTCTAGTCAGTCTAGACATGGGGGACATGGGGACCTTTCTAAGGAAAAGGTGGCTACATATATTAATCGCCTAAGATTCAATATTCAGGATGAGATTGGTATGTTGAATATTGCTTTAGTTGAAGATGTTTATGAGTATGCTCTAAGGGAAGAAGAGAAGTTGAAGAGAAGACATCGAAAGAACCCTCTAAAAAAGATTTTAAAATTGTGAAACATGAACCAAAACCTATTGGACAAAACAACATAATAGATATAGGTGCATTTAAGAGTACATCCTACAGATGTGGTGAAGAAGGTTACAAATCATTTGAGTTTCATAATGCTAATAGGAAGGTTGGTGATAGAAGAGTATTATTTGGGAATGAGAATGTGGATTTAGTGAATGAACCTAAGGTAGATGTGGATAATTTGTTGATTCAAAGAGTGCTTCTTAGTAAGAAGAGATTGGAACCCTGTCAATCAAGGAATTTGTTCAAGACTCATTGTAAGTCTAGAGTGAAATGTTGGAATTTAATTGTTGATAGTGGTAGTACTATAGAGATGGTTAAGAAATGTGGGTTGAAGAGAGTAAGACATCCTTGTCCTTATAGTATTGGTTAGTTGCAAGATGAGCATGCTTTGGAAGTAGGAGATCAATGTCTTGTTGATTTTCATATTGGATAGTATGTTGATCAAGTGTTGTGTGATATTGTGGATATGATTAGTTGTCACATACTACTTGGTAGACTTTGGCAGTATGATTGTAGGGTAGTGCATGATTATGTTAAGATTGTGTTTATTGTTGAAAAAGGTGGTAGGAAGCATTCTGTGATTCCTTTCTAGAATGTAAAACTTGATAGGAGGAACATGAGTTTTGGTAGCCAATCTAAGTTGAAGGACTCTTGAAGGATTAGAGATCAACATGGAAAACTAACATATGGCACACTAAAGACAGATATGAAGAAGCAGAGTAAGCAATTGCTTATTGCTGGAAATGAGTTTCAGAAGTGGAACAAAGGAAAAAGCATCTGAGTTGATAATTTGGAGGACATGTATGTGAAGAACTAGTTTGGGGTTTATGTGCCACACCCTGAAAGATGTTCTTCTAGTTATTAAGAACATCTTTTCTTTGCAAGTGGGATGTCTAATGTAGGAGCACCGTAGGGTAGTTAGCAATCATGTATGCAAGGGAATAGAGCTTAGATTTGTAGAGTTAAGGTTTATGCAGTTGGGGATGTGTTTGAGGAAAATTTGAAAACCCTGTCCTAAATATGCATAAGTTTTGCTCCTAGATGGGGCTTCATAAATGTTATAAAGACCTCTAAACCCTAGGCATTCATAGAAGGACTTCCTCCCTAATTTGTGGAGGCAAAGGAAACTAGAATCTGTACTATTATATTCTTCAAGTTGGATAGGGAGTTCTTTAATGTCACTTTCTCCTTTGGATGAGATGTGAATAGCTTTCGCAGATATTCATAGCTATAATGAATTTGAATTCGGGTTTATAACTTTTTCTTTTTCTTTCTTTTTTTCCTAAATGAAGGGGCCCAAATGTATTAGTGTGTGCTAAATTAAGATATATGTGTCATTTTAAGGGCTTGTTTATTGAATTGGAATTTATAAGGAATTATTGCATAAGTTTGGTTGGTTTTAAATTCCCTTTCAGATGAAATTGAGAAGGAATTAGAATAGTCTTATATATTAGTAAATTCTCTTTCAAATGAAATTGAGAAGGAATTGGAACAGTCCTATGTATTAGCATTTGGACTCGTTAAAATTTAGAAGTAATCATATATGGTATGGGATTTGAAGAATACAATGATTATTGATGTCGATAGGAATTCTACAATGGGAGAATGGGGGAGTGAGATGGTGTGAGCATGTTAATGTTAACTTTTATTCTTCTTGGTTAAATTTGACAATCATCGACATGTCAAAAGTTTAAATTTTTTAGATGGTGTGCAAAAAGGGTATAAGTGGACACCTTTTTCCTCAAATCAGGTAAACCTAATGTGGGAAGAACCATTTGAGTGCACTCGAAAAAAATTGTAAAAAAAAACATTGTAGTACTTTGAATCTAGTTTCTAAACTACTAAGGTATTTTTAAAATGGATAAGATTAAGAGGTTCAAACCCTGTGTGCATGGAAAACTGTTCTTATTTTTTGCTGAAAAATATAATATAGTTGTTTCCATGTGCTCTACAAAATGTATAGTTATATTTAATGTTTCTTAAAAAGGGACTCTCATGACACTAATAATGAAAGATGAAAAAATCATTATGCATAGTAAAGAAAATTAGTCATATTAGTTATGACATGATCGTGTTTTGAGTATGTAAAAACATGATCACATTATGGCTTGGTGCACTTACCCTTCAATCATATATATTATATAGGCTAGTAGTTGTATTCATTTTGCACCATTAGTGAATTAGTTTAACATTTATTGACCCATCATTATGAATTATTTTTTGGTTAATCAAATATTTATAAAATTTATATATTAATTTATTAATTGTAATTATTATTTAAACTATTTATCTCAATGATGATCAGTTCATTTGATTTATGTGGAGACATGTTTATATTGATTTTTTTTATACTAATTATGAAGTTTTATTAATATTTAATATTTCTACCATTTTAATGAAATTATTTATAAATTTACTTACTTTTATATATTATGATATAGTTAACTACATATTAAAACTAGATTAGTTGATTTCAAATACTTACTTTCCCTCATTTTTTCAAAATCATATAATGCATACCATTTAAATTATTATTATTTTTGTTAACCTTCAATAAATGTGTAATTTGTTTCTTGATTGAAAATAATAATTAAACATACCCTAAATTTGAATAGGACTAATTTTTTATGTTCCTTAAATAAAATAAATGACACGTCATGTTTGATTAGTGGCTATGATATAATTGTATTCTCTAAGGTATTAAAATCTTAATGTTTATTTTTGTCATTTATATTTTCATTTATTTGAGTTAATGTTTGGGTCAAGCTTTATGACATGAATGTGATTATTCTCTTGTTATTGTAGAATCAATGATTTTTTTGTTAATTTTAACTAAGATAAATATTGACTCAAGGTAGATAAGTGATCTAAATTTATATTTTATCATTTTAATTGACATTGATATTTTTGTCAAGCTATATTAGTGACTTTGAATTGGTTGTATTTTATATTGTATACCTCATGTTTTCTACTAATTTTTCTTTTCATTTTATTCAAGATATGCATGATGGTTTACTTTCATTTTAGTTGAGATAAATGTTTGGTTAAAGATAGATGATCTAACTAGATTTTTTAGTATTCTCTAAGACATTGTAGTTCCAAGTTTATTATATTAATTCTCACTTCATTTAATAGGTAGTATTAAAATATTTTGAAATTTAAATGCATGAGTATGTACATTCTTGGTGATCACAATGACTTATTTTAAATTTCAATATACATGATTATATCAAGCACATGTAAATTTTGACCCATTTTTTGATGAAAATTAGTCAATATTTTGACCCATGTTGGTCAAATTTGTGTTTCAATTATGCATTGCAATTTTTTTCGTTGAAATTTCAATGAACCCTCCAATTCATCATAATTTCAACCAAGTATTTGGTCAAAATGGGCTACATTTGGTGGGAGCATTATTTGTAGACTTTGGTCAAAATTTTGACCAATGGTCGTCAAAAGTTCCACCAAACAATGGTCAAACTATTGGTCTAATTTTTTATCAATCTTGGTTGAAATCACCACAAAAAAATGGTTCAAGTAACCAATATTAGCCAAAATGACCACCAAAGTGTGGTTGAAAGTTCAACCAATTTTGGTCTATCAACGACGAGGATGCCATACTCACAACTAAAGCATTGGTCAAAATTTCAACAAATATTAGTCCAAATGGCCACCAAAGTGTGGTTGAATGTTTGACCAATTCTAGTCTATCAATGACTAGGATGCCATACTTATGACCAAATCATTGGTTAAAATTTTGACCAATACTTGGTGGAAATGTCGATCAAGATTAGTCAAAATTTTGACCAATCTAGTTTCTTTAAATAAAAAATTAGTGCGAGATAAATGTCCAAAGTAATCACCAGCTTGGTTAGTGATTAGTTTGGATATTTATCTTCAGGTCTTTAGTGGGTCTACCATAATCTTGAGATGAGATTTCACAAACCTATATTGATGGCACTACAAGTGGCTATAAATGGATGAGGTTTCGATATTGTTTGGATATACAAGTCCAAATGTGATTGTACCTTGGTCATTGTCTACATATAGAGTTGGGGGTAGAGTTCTTAATCAAAGATGTGTGAGGTTAGGAGTTTTCATTGAGGGAAGTCTTTGATATAACACCATTCCTTCTAAAAATATAAACAAGCATAAGAATTGTTGATATATATTATCCGTTGAATGGACCCAAAAATGGGGCTTAAAATCTTGATGGAGTCAAGAAGTAGTTGGGTTAGATTCATTTCAATATAGACTATAGGGTGAGATTTCAATCTTGGCCATTTGTTAGAGTTAGTGTTGCACCAAATGACTCCCTAGATGTGAAAAAACATTATGAAGAAAGGGGTGAAATTTTGGTTTAAGTAGTGGTAAATACACCCGCATGAGATATTTAATTTACAAACTCCTATTTGGAAATTGTGACAAGTTTTTGAAGATAAAAAATTTGGCCACAAATCATACCTATATCATTGACTATTTGTAAATATTAAATCAACAAAAAAATCATAAGATCTGTATTAGGCTACTACTAGGGTAAATACACCAAGTTGTGGTGCCAAAAAGGGGGTATAAGTGGACACCTTTTTTATTTTCTGAAATCAGCAATTTCTGAACTTCAACAAGAATTTGAAGATAGTTACACTCAAAAATTTAAGATATGATAAAAACAATAGTAGTCCTTTGAATCTAGTTTCTAAACTACTAATTATTTTTCAAAATGGTTTAGTTTTAGGTCCCCAAAAAAGGGGGCCATGGAAAGTGGTGCTATTTATTTCAAAAAAATACAACATTGTACAAAGTGTGGCCCCACTAAACTTTTAACTTTTTTTTGAAATTCTTTAATCACTCTAGTCAAAAGTTACCTAACACTATGTAGTTTATCCCAAAAAATTTGGGTAATTTTATAATGTGTATTTTTTTAATGAATTTTTTAATTAGACACATCCCAAAAACATGAAATATCTATGTGCTCTGCTTAGAAATGATTGAAAACTAATCTAAAATCAAGACTTATTTTTTCTAAAGTGTGTAGAATGGAGTCTGGTTTCTAAAAAACTAAGTTGTCATAAAATTTGATGAATGAGCTAAACTCTATAGCCCAATTAGTACATGTTGGTTTTTGACAAAAAATGAGCATACATTCAAAAGAAATGATAGTTGAAAGGCTTGAAATAGTTCAAATAAAAAATAAATTATATGGTTATATAGCTAACACAAAAACCTACAATGTCATGTAACTTGATTTTATCAATGCTCAACCACAAGGAAACTTGAAGGAGAGCACACAAGAAAAATCAATCATTTTTGTATGTCTGCAGGAAAACACATCTCAAACCAATTTATAGACTCCAAACCTTTGGGTTGGATCCCCAAGGCAAAACCAAGCCTTAGGCTTGGTAGAGTGCCAAGCTTTAAATGGTGCATGCTATAGTGTGCATGCGCTATTTAAAGTTTTTTAAAAAAGGAGTCTTAATAGCACATGTGAACTTTACTGTGTACACACTTTAGTGCACATGCACTATTAAGACCTAAATAGTGCATAGAGAGGGAAGGAGAGAGGTCGAGAAAGAGAGAGAGAGAGAGAGAGAGAGAGAGAGAGAGAGAGAGAGAGAGAGAGAGAGAGAGAGATGAGGATGGGTGTGTGTGTGAGAGAGAGTAGGGCATGGGAGAGAGTGCGAGAGTGTGAGAGAGAGTAGGGGTGGTAGAGAGAGAAAGCAGGGGATGGGAGAGGGGAGAGAGAGTAGGTGATGGGAATAAGAGGAAGTGTGTGTGAGAGAGTAAGGGTGGCAGAGAGAAAGAGAGAGTATGGGTTGGGAGAGAGAGATTGAGAGTAGGCGATGGGAGAGAGATAGAGAGAGAGAGAGAGTAGACAATGGGAGAGGGAGTGGGAGAGCGAGAGCGAATGAGAAAGAGGAGGATGGGAGAGTGTGTGTGTGTGAGAGAGAGTAGGGGATGGGAGAGGAGAGAGAGAGAGGGGGGATGGGAGTGTGTGTGTGTGTGAGAGAGAGAGAGAGAGTAGGTGGTGGGAGAGGGAGAGATAGTGTGTGGGGGATGGGAGTGTGTGTAAGAGAGAGTAGGGCATGGAAGAGAGTGTGAGAGAAAGTTGGGGATGAGAGAGATAGAATGAGAGTAGGGGATGGGAGAGAGACTAGAGAGGGAGAGAAAGAGTGAGAGAGAGAGAGAGTATAGGTGGTGGGAGAGGGAGTGAGAGAGGGAGAGAGGGGGGTGGGAGTGTCTGTGAGAGATCTAGAGAGTAGGGGATGGGAGAGGAGAGAGATGGGGGGAGGATGGGAGTGTGTGCATGCGAAAGAGAGAGAGTAGGGGATGGGAGAGAGAGTGTGTGTGGGAGAGAGAGAGTGTGTGTGAGAGAGAGAGAGTAGGTGGTGGGAGAGGGAGTGGGAGAGGGAGAGAGAGAGAGGAGGGATGGGATTGTGTGTAAGAGAGAGTAGGGGATGGGAGAAAGAGTAGGGGGTGGTAGAGAGAGTACGAGATGGGAGAGAGAGTAAGAGTAGGGGATGGGAAAGAGTGTCAGAGTGAGAGAGAGTAGGGGGTGGTAGAGAGAGAGAGTATAGGATGAGAGAGAGTGAGAGTAGGGGATGGGAGAGAGATTAGGTGGTGGGAGAGGGAGTGGGAGAGGGAGAGCAAGAGAGAGAAAGGAGGATGAGAGTGTGCAAGTGAGAGAGAGTAGGGGATAGGAGAGGAGAGAGTATGGGATGGGAGAGGAGAGAGGGGGGGTAGGAGTGTGTGTGTGTGTGTGTGTGTGTGTGTGTGTGTGTGTGTGAAAGAGAGAGAGAGTAGGGGATGAGAGAGGGAGTAGGTGGTGAGGGATTGGCAGAGGGAGAGAGAGAGGGGATGGGAATGTGTGTAAGAGATAGAGAGAGTAGGGGATGGGAGAGAGTAGGGGGTGGTAGAGAGAGAGTAGGGGATGGGAGAGAGAGAGTGAGAGTAGTTGATGGGGGAGAGAGAGAGTAGAGAGGGAGAGAGTGAGAGTGAGAGTGAGAGAAAGAGAGAGTGAGAGAGAGTAGGTGGTGGGAGAGGGAGTGGGAGAGGGAGAATGAGTAAGAGAGAGTAGGGGATGGGAGAGGAGAGAGAGAAAAAAAAGGGGGGATAGGTGTGTGTGAAAGAGAGAGAGTAGAGGATGGGAGAGGGGAGAGATAGAGAGTAGGAAATGGGAGAGAGAGAGAGAGAGAGAGAGAGAGAGAGAGAGAGAGAGAGTATGTAGAGGGAGAGAGAGTGGGAGAGGGAGAGAGAGGGGAAATTGGAGTGTGTGTAAGAGAGAGAGTAGGGGATGGGAGAGAGTGTGAGAGTGTGAGAGAGTAGGAGTGGCAAAGAGAGAGAGAGTAGGGGATTGGAGAGAGAATGAGACTAGGGGATGGGAGAGAGAGAGTAGAGAGGGAGAGAGAGTGAGAGAAATAGTAGGCACTGGGAGAGGGAGTGGAAGAGGGAGAGAGAGGGGGGATGGGAGTGTGTGTAAGAGATCTAGAGAGTAGGGGATGGGAGAGGAGAGAGAGAGGGGGGATGAGTGTGTGTGTTTGTGAAAGAGAGAGAGTAGGGGATGGGAGAGGGGGGAGAGAGAGAGAGTAGGAAATGGGAGAGAGAGTAGGTGGTGGGAGAGGGAGTTGGAGAGGGAGAGAGGGGTTGAGAATGTGTGTAAAAGAGATAGAGTAGGGGATGGGAGAGAGTGTGAGAGTGTGAGAGAGTAGGGGTGGTAGAGAGAGAGTGCAGGATGGGAGAGAGAGTGAGAGTAAGGGATGGGTGAGAGAGAGTAGAGACCTAGAGAGAGTGAGAGTGAGAGAGAGTAGGTGGTGGGAGAGGGAGTGGGAGAGGGAAAGCAAGTGAGAAAGAGTACAAAATGGGAGAGGAGAGAGGGGGGGGGGGATGGGTGTGTGTTTGAAAGAGAGATAGTAGGGGATGGGAGAGGGGAGAGAGAGAGTAGCCTAAGAGAGAGAGTAGGGGATGGGAGAGAGAGTGGGAGAGGGAAAGGGAGTGGGAGAGGGAGAGAGAGGCGGGATAGGAGTGTGTGTAAGAGAGAGAGTAGGGGATGGGAGAGAGTGTGAGTGTGAGAGAGATTAGGGGTTGCAAAGAGATTAGGGGATGGGAGAGAGAGAGAGAGAGAGAGAGAGAGAGAGAGAGAGAGAGAGAGAGTAAGGCATGGGAGAGAGAGAGTAGAGAGGGAGAGAGAGATAGTAGGTAGTGGGAGACAGAGTGGGAGAGGGAGAGAGAGAGAGGAGGGATGGGAGTGTGTGAGAGATCTAGAGAGTAGGGGATGGGAGAGGAGAGAGAGGGGGGATGGGAGTGTGTGTGTGTGTGAAAGAGAGAGAGTAGGGGACGGGAGAGGGGAGAAAGAGAGAGTAGCCTGAGAGAGAGAGAGAGAGAGAGAGAGAGAGAGAGAGAGAGAGAGAGAGAGAGAGAGAGAGAGAGAGAGAGAGAGGAGAGAGAGTAGTGGATGGAGAGAAGAGTGAGAGAGAGAGTAGGGATAGGTGAGAGATACAGAGGGGATGGGAGTGTGTGTAAGAGGATGAGGAGAGTGTGAGAGTGAGAGAGAGTAGGGAGGTGGCAGAGAGAGAATGAGATGGAGAGAGAGGAGAGAGAGAGAGAGTAGGGGATGAGAGAGAGAGAGAGAGAGAGTAGGGGATGAGAGAGGAGAGAGAGGAGAGTGAGAGAGAGAGAGGAGGATAGAGAGTGTGAGTGAGAGAGAGAGAGAGTGTGTGTGAGTGAGAGAGAGAGAGAGTGTGTGAGGGATGAGAGGGGAGAGAGGGAGAGTATCCTGAGAGAAAGAGTAGGGGATGGGAGAGAGAGTAGGTAGTGGGAGATGGAGAGGGGGGGATGGGAGTGTGTATAAGAGAGAGTAGGGGATGGGAGAGGAGATTGGGTGAGAGAGAGTAGAGGATGGAGAGAGAGAGGGAGTAGAAAGAGAGTAGGGGATGGGAGAGGAGAGAGAGCAAAAGAGAGTAGAGGATGGGAGAGGAGAGAGAGTGAGAGAGAGTAGGGGATGGGAGAGAGAATGAGAGAGAGAGTAGGCAATGGGAGAGGGAGTACGAGAGGGAGAGCGAGAGAGAGTAGGGGATGAGAGAGGAGAGAGAGTGAGAGAGAGTAGGGTATGGGAGAGGAGAGAGAGTAGGGAGAGAGAGAGTAGGTAGTGGGAGAGAGAGAAATAGAGTAGGGAATGGGAGAGGAGAGAGAGTGAGAGAGGGTAGGGGATGGGAGAGGAGAGAGAAAGTGAGAGAGAGTAGGGGATGGGAGAGGAGAGAGAGAGAGAGAAAGTAGGGTATGGGAGAGAGAGAGTGAGAGAGAGAGTGGGCAATAGTAAGGGGAGTAGGAGAGGGAGAGCAAGAGAGAGTAGGGGATAGGAGAAGAGAGAGAATAGGGGATGGGAGAGGACAGAGAGTAGGGAGAGAGAGAGCAGGGGATAGGGGATGGTGGGATAGGGAGAGATTATTTTTTACATAGTGCATATGTGCTTTACTATATGAAAATACCAAAAAATGGTCATAATGCAAGTTTTGGTTTCTTTAAGATTGAGGTTTTGAATTTCATCTTCAATTTCTTCAATGTTCTCCCTCTAAGACTTGAACTCAATATTTCCTTCACAAATAGGTAAGGAAGAGGGTTCTTCAAAACTTAGGTCTCTTTTGAATGCTAAATCTTCCTCAAAAATTACATCCCTACTAAGTTCAATATTTTTCTGACCAGGTATGAAAATCCTATATGCTTTAGATGTTTCACCATACCCAACAAAAATACCTTTCCTCCTCGATGGTTCTAATTTAGTTCTCTTTTCTTTTAGAACATGTATATATATTGAACACCCAAAAATCCTAAGATGACTTACATTAGGTTCAACCTTAGTAAAGACTTCTCCAAGATTTTTATCTCTAAGGTAGGAGTGAGGACTTCTATTTTGAATATAGACAAGAGTACAAGAGGCTTCTATCCAAAGATAATATTCTAGATTTTGATAAAATATCATAGCTCTTACAACTTCTATAATTGTCTTATTCTTCCTTTCTATTACCCCATTTTGTTGTGAGTTATACAGAATAATATACTTTTAGAGTAATAAGATATTGCATTATTAATTATATCATTTTTATTTAATTATCAAGTTTCTTATTATCTCTATTTTACTTAAGATAAAATTTAGGCATATAATAATTAATTATTAGCATGCAACCTAGGTTTTACCTATTAGGGTTTTGATCTCCTTTTATAAGGATTGATCTCTTTATAATTTATTTTTATTCACTTTTGATAATAGGAATCTTTTTTTTTTCTCATCAAGAATGTCTCATCTATGGATCTAGGATTTCTAGGCTCCATAGCTTTTTGCTTCTCTCTTCTATGATAGGTGTTTGCATGCAAGTGATTCTTAGGAGCTATGGGGTTGAGCTTTCATTGACTTCAACATGGCATCAGAGCTCCATATCTTCATGACCCTATTCTATTTATGAGAATTTTTTTCTTGGCTTTTAGATTTGTGCTTTTTTTTAGAGGGTTTTATTTTTCAAAGCTTTTCAGTATTGAATCTGGGGGTCACCATTTTTTAGTGCACTTTGAGCCCAAAGGAACATCATCATTGAACTCAAAGCAACCAAAAGCCCTATTTTCATATAAAATTTTTCCAATTTGGATAAAGCTAGAATTTGAGGCTAAAAATTTTGGTCCTAGATTGGATACATTTCTTGAGGCAATGATTTTCTAATTTTTTGTAGATTTCTCGAGGCAGTGATTTTGCATTTTTTGGCACAAAATTTGAGATTTTTTGTACAAAAAATGAGATTTTGGAGCACAAAAAATGATTTTTTTTGAAAATCAAGATTTTTACACATTTCTTGAGTTGTCAAATTTGTTGTTTTTGTACAAAATTGAGAAATTTTTGCATGAAAATCAAGATTTTGGTGCAAGCAAATCGAGACAATTTTGGTACAAAAATAACATGCTTCTCAAGGCAATTTTTGGTACTATTTTACATGCTTTTTGTGACATTTTGGTGTAGATCCAAAGGTAGTACATTTGTATTTTTTTAACTTTTACAACACTTTTTTTGACCTACATGTGGTTTTTTGGCCATAACTTGCTTATTCAGCGTCTATTTTTTGATCCAAAAATAGTGTTGAAAAGTTTTTTCCGTGTCCATCATGATTGTATAGTTTATTTGGATTTTTGGTGTTTTTTGGTTTCCTATTTTAGTAGTCAAAGTTAGAAGTTATACTTTTCACTTTGAGAGACATATTTTGAGACATTTTGTTTTCCAGATTTTGCTCCAGGCACATCCCATTCAGTCTTTTGTTTTTCTGCATTCTGATGGATATCTTGGTTCTTTTAGGTCTAGGGATCAATTTTGTTGTTTTATATAATTTTTCATGGGTTATACTATCTATTTTATTAGCCTTATGTCTCTTTTTATATGTGTTGACATCATTTAGTAGTATGTTTGCAAATGCACTGAGATAAAGTACCACTTTATTGCATTTTAGGATCTTGGACATCTTTGTGTTTTGTTGTACTCGCACTACATTATAAAGTGACTTAGGGGGTTTTATGTTGGCCATATTCACCATCTACCTTTGTCAAGTGAGTTTTACTTCCACAACATTAGCCTCATAATATGTTGATGACACATGTCAGTATAGGTGTTTGTACTACTTTTGCACTCTCGATATTCCTAGTTCTTCCTTCTACATGAGATATTTCATTCAATTTTTGTTGCCATGTCTTACTTCTCAGCATTAGAGGGGGATTATATTGATTCTATTTATTTCTTGGTTCAATGGAGTGCAATATGTATTCATTATTTGATCCTATGTACTAGGCGATTGTAGTGGATGGATACCTATGCATTTTGGTGAGATGGATCATTTACCATATAGACATTCTTTCATTCCTATTTTTAGAGGCCATGAAGAGAAGAAGAAGAACTACCCAACTTTAGTTTCAAGGTGCAATTTCCAATTCCTTTGATGGAATATTTTGAATTATCACTAATGGTGACTTCATCATTAACCTTTTCTGATATAGAGTCTAGTGCTTCTTTGTATCCTGTAATATGTCAAGATGATCCACTTTCAATCACCCATGCCTTACTTGAGACTTTATTTGATAGTGCCAAATATAATACATGATTCTCAAGATCATAGTTATCTTCTTCCCTAGTAATGTTTGTATAGTTCACTTGCTGTTTAGAATTCTCAAGACAATTAGATTTGTACCCAGAGTGTCCCAACTTTTTGCATCTGATGCATTTTATTTTGGATAGATCTTTCTTAAGTTTGTCATTATTTTGATTACTCTTTTTCTTCTTTAAGTGCTTCTTCTTGCCTTAATAGGAATTTATATTAAGAACATGAAGTTCTCCATCTTCAGTTTTTAATTTTCCCCCTTTCTTAAGCTTTATGGATTCTTCCTAAAGACAATCTCCCTTAAGTCTATTGAAGTCAAGAATATTATCTCTAACACTTACTCCGTGTGCAAATGTTTCCCATGAATCTAGTAATCCATCTATACCCATTAGTGTTAATTTTGTATCATTAAATGATGGTTCCTATACTTAAAATTCATCTCTTAGATCGACAACCCTTAGAAAATAAGAATTCATCAATTCTCTCTTCTTTATTTGGATATGATTTAGTTGTCCTTTTAGTGCAAGAATTGTAGTTGCATTGTTAACCTCATATGAATTTAGTAATGCATTCATCATATAAAAAATTCTTTTATTATTCATTAGTATGGGTACTAGTTATCATTTTTCACTCCATCTAATATGATTTGTATGACTTTTCTTTTTCCTTTACTCTAGATAGTTTTATGAGGTTCAATAGTAGGTTGTCTAGATGTTGAATTAACAAATTGTTTTACATAATTTTCTTCAAGAATCATCATGATTCTGAATATCCAAACATCAAAGTGTTCTTTCCCATCATACCTATGCTTGGTTGTGATTATGTATACCATTGAAAATATGAGAATGATGCTAGATTTTATCAAGTTTGATTATTTATTTTGCAAATCCTAGATTTGACTACCAGAGCTATAATACCATGTAAAGTTTGTGCAAAATTTGGTTATGAATCAAACTTAGACTGTACCTTCTTTATGCTTGTTGTAGATAATCTTCAATATACAGTCTTGAATGAATGGAGAGATATAATTCTAGAACTACTTTTGCTTCTACAAGTTGTCTTAGGGTAGTATTGATTAAGGAGCATACATGTTGTTTCTCGTGTGTCCTTAAACTTCAACCACACCCTTATTAAATATAGAGATCAAGGGGCATGTCCTTTCCCTTCCAATTCTTCTTTGACTCATCTATTAAAGCCAGTGAATTTCCATTCAATAATTAGTTTAGTATCTAAACTAACCAATGTGATTAGTTAGTCCTTGAACTAGTACTTCAAGATAGACACTGATATCCATAAGAGGATAAGACAATGACTTCAGACTAATTTAATGCAAGATCATATCAATGCAATCTGTAATTAGATTAGCATGATTAAAAATTACAAAATTAACAAATGACATATGAAAATTGTATTTAATTGTTTCCTACTTTCATGAAGCATGACATTTTAGTCTTTCATGATAAGATTTGTGGTTTTTGGCAATGAATGTTCTCATTTCATCCAAGTGTCCAGAAGAGGTCTACATTGACAAGGACTCTTCTATAAAGGAACCTCTAGAGTAGTTTCTTGGAAGCTCTCTCTTGATGGTTTTTCCCTTAAATTGGTTCCTCCTACTACTATAAAATTCAATCAACCCTTAAAATATATCATTACGATATAAAAATTAACTTCTAAGTATAAATACTTAGTAACTACTAATCAATCGACCAATCACAACCATATTCTAAACTTTCAAAAAAAAAACTAAGATCTCAAATTTGATAATAACTTTTGTAACATTTTTCATTCTACATTTTTTATGTGCGGGGCCTTCTCTCTATGTATTTTAATTGTAATATAATTCTAGCTTTAATTAATGGAATCTACCTTCTCTCAAACTCTTTGTTCTTTAGAATGGTTTATATTTATATTTTTAATATTCAAAGTTGGTATAATGCCATTATATCTGATCTCTTTATAGTGATTGATAAGATCCATCATTTATAGTAATTATAAATAGGTCAGGTAGTTTTTGACAAAATTCTTTAATTGCTCCAATAGGGACATCTCAAGAAAAATTTACCAATGACCAATGAAAATTTTTGGTGCCCTTACATATCATTTGCAACACCAAATAGTAAGCCAAATTAGAAATTAGTTATGAATAATAGTGCTCACTTACACGAGAAAAGCCATAAATCAATACTAGTATCTAAAATATTTGATCATTTCAATTTACATTAGAAAATACTTCTTATCAAAAACAAATTAAAAATATTGTAAAGCAATGCATAATTTATAACTAAAAAAGTGTAATCTTCCTCAACTTTAATGATATCAAAGTTCGATTCCCAAATTAGATTTTTCAAACTTGATTCTAAGATTTTCAAAATATGTTGTCTTTGCCTCTATTAGTTTTCTATAATAATTATAAAGAATTATCACCCTCTATGCTTGAATGTTCAAAACATGAAGACCTAAATAATGTTTTTCTAAGGTAAATATGTAAATACTCGCACAAATTCAAAGTACATGTTGTGATATTTTTACTCCATCACCCCATTGCATATGGGAAACCATGGGAAACCATTTTTCTTAGTAGTTTTGTGGTTTTCCTAGATAGGTCTTGGCTCACCAATATTGTTTCAAGTCTCAGGTAAGAAAACTTAGGCAGCATAGAGGTTGGAGGGGGTGAGAAGTGAAGCATTTGAGTAGTAAAAGAATGAAACTATAAGGATGCTCTCAATCAACAAGTCAAACTCCCAACACCTATACAGTACCGATCACCTTGTCTCCATCATTCTCACAACATGCAAACTTTGGACCATCATCTTTAAAAAAATCCATCCAAGCTCATGTTCACAACTAATGCTTTGTTAGTTTGTGGTGATTGATCAGGAAAGTACTATAAATACTTCATAAATTCTTTGGTGTTCAGGTTATCGGTCTAAAAAAAAAATTTGGGCTACTATTCACCAATGTTGGGCTACTATTCACCAATGACTAATATTTTCCAATTGGCTATTGCTTACATTTACCAATTTATGGTTGACATGTTGTAACTAGTTTTAACCCTAAAGTGGCAAAAATACTTGTATAAAAGGGCTTAGTATTAGGGAATGTTTTATAAGGTGTGATGCAAAAATTGGTTCTTGCAGTGGTATTAAGTTGTAAGGGATTACAAATTGTAATCAGGTTATAATCATTGGATCATAATTATATTGGATTTGTTACTTGGTGGATGCAACCTAGGGTTTGGGTGAACCACGTCAAATCTTGGTGCCTTGTGTTCTTTTTTGTGTGATATGTTATTTTTTGATATTGTTTATATTTTCATGTAATTGTTGTTTTTGTTTGATATTTAATCCTAACAAGTGGTATCAATGCCTAGTCATGTTTTTTTAGTTATCCTTTGTGGGAAAGTCACATGGTTGAGTGGGAGTGATGGCAGACGACGGTAAGATGGGTTTGATAGGTTTAATGGTTAAAACTTTCAATCATGGAAGACTATCTTTATCAGAAGGATTTATGGAAGCCATTAGAAGGAAAAACCAAGAATCACGGATTTATGAAAAATGATAAATGGAATCTTTCAGATAGAAAGGAACTTGGAAGCATTTGATTATGCTTGGCACCATTGCTGGCATTTAATATTACAAAAGCAAAGACAATAGAAGAGTTGATGGAAATTGTAGTGAAATTGTATGAAAAGCCTTATACTTCAAATAAGGTATTTCTCATGAAGCATTTATTTAATATGAAAATGGAAGAAGGTGGATCTATTGTAGATCATTTAAATGACTTAAATACTATTGGGTAAGTGCACAAAGTTGTGGTACCAAAAAGGGGGTACAAGTGGCCACATTTTTTTTGAAATCAAGAATTTTTGAACTTCAACAAGAATTTTAAGATGGTTGCATTCAAAATTTTTAGATATGAAAAAAACAAAAGTACTAATCCTTTCAATCTAGTTTCTAATCTACGATTTTTTTTTCAAAATGGTTTATGTTTAGGTCTTCAAAAAAGGGAGCCACAAAAGTGGTATTGTTTATTCAGAAAAAACATAACGTAGTGCAAAGTGTGGCCCCTCTAAAATTTTAACTTTTTTTTTTGAAATTCTTTAATTGCTCTAGTCAAAAGTTACCTAACAATGTGTATTTTATCCTAGATTTTTTAGATAATTTTATAATGTGTATTTTTTAATGAATTTTTAATTGGACACATCCCAAAAATGTGAAACATCTGTGTGCTACCCCTATAAATGAGTGAAAACTAATATAAAATCAAAACTTCTTTTTTTCAAAGTGTGTAGAATGGAGTCTAGTTTCTAAAAAACTAAGTTGTTGAAAAATTCTATGAACAAGCTAAAATCTACTGCTCAATTAGTACATGTTGGTTTTTGACAAAAAATGGACATACATTCAAAATAAATTATAGTTGAAAGGCTTGAAATACTGCAAATAAAAAATAAATTATATGGTCATATAGCTAACATAGAGACCTACAATGTCATGTAACCTTATTTTATCGATGGACAACCATGAGGAAACTTGAAGGAGAACACAGAAGAAAAATGAATCATTTTTTATATGTTTGCAAAAAAAAACACGTCTCAGACTAGTTTAGAGACTCCAAATTTTTGGGTTGGATCCCCAAGGAAAAAACAAGCATTAGTCTTGGTACAATCCAAAGCTTTAAATAGTGTGTGTGCTTAATAGTGCACATGCATTATTTAAAGCATTTTTAAATTTAAGCTTTTATAGCATGTACACTCTTTAGATAATGAGAGGGAAGGAGATAAGTAGAGAGGAAAGGAGAGAGGTAGAGACGGTAGATAATGAGAGAGATTAGAATATGGGAAGAGAGTAGGAAGTGGGATAGGGAGAGAGGGAGAGAGAAATAGAGAGAGAGTAGGGGATCGAAGAAAGGGAAAAAGAGAGAGGGTAGGGGATGGGAGTGTGTGTGTGTGTGTGTGTGTGTGTGTGTGTGTGTGTGTGAGAGAGAGAGAGAGAGAGAGAGAGTAGGGGATGGGAGAGAGAGTAGGGGGTGAGAGAGAGGGAGATAGAGAGAGTAGAGGGTGGGGGAGAGAGAGAGTAGGGGATGGGGCAGAGAGAGAGTAGGGGATGGGATTGTGAGAGAGAGAGAATAGAGGATGGAAGAGAAGAGAGAGAGGAGTGAGAGAGAGAGAGAGTAGGGAGAGAGGGAGAGAGTGTAGGGGGTGGGAGAGAGAGATTGTGAGGGAGAGTAGGGGGTGGGAGAGAGAGTATGGGATGTGGGAGAGTGTGAGAGTAGGGGATGGGAGAGAGAGAGAGAGTGAGTGTGAGAGATTAGGGGGTGTGGGAGAGAGATAGAGTGAGAGAGATGGGGATGGGAGAGAAAGAATGAGAGAGAGAGTAGGTGGTGGTAGAGTTAGAGAGAGGGGATGAGAAAGAAAGTAGGGGATGAGATAGAGTGAGAGAGATAGTAGGGGTGGGAGAATGAGAGAGAATAGGGGGTGGGAGAGGAGAGAGAGTATCCCAAGAGAGAGAGAGAGTAGGTAATGGGAGAGATAGAGAGTAGGCAGTGAGAGAGAGTGAGAGAGTAGGGGGTGGGAGAGAGAGAGAGTAGGGGATGGGAGAGAGTGTGTGTGAGTGAGAGAGAGAGATTAGGAAATGGGAGAGGGAGTGGGAGAGGAGAGCAAGATAGAGAGAAAGGGAGAGAGGGAGAGAGAGTAAGGGAGATGGGATCATGTGAGAGAGAGAGAGTAGGGGGTGGGAGAATGAGAGAGAGTAGGGGATGGGAGAAAGAGAGTGAGAGAGAGAGAGAAGGTGATGGGAGAGGGAGTAGGAAATTTATATGAGAGAGAGAATAGGGGGATGGGAGTGTGTGTGTGAGAGAGTAGGGGGTTGGAGAGAGAGAGAGAGTAGGGGATGGGAGAGAGAGTGAGTGAGAGAGAGTAGGGGGTGGAAGAATGAGAGAAAGAATAGGGTATGAGAGAGAGTGAGAGAGAGTAGGTAGTGGGAGAGGGAGTGGGAAAGGGAGAGCGAGAGAGAGAGAGAGAGGGGGGATGGGAATGTGTGAGTGAGATAAAGAGTAGGGGGTGGGAGATGAGAGAGAGAGAACAAGAGAGAGTAGACTGAGAGAGAGAGTAGGGGATGGGAGAGAGTGTGTGAGTGAGAGAGAGAGTAGGTAGAGGAAGAGGGAGTGGGAGAGGGAGAGCAAGAGAGAGAGAGGGAGAGAGAGAAAGAACAAGGGGAATGGGAGTGTGTGTGTGTGTGAGAGAGTAGGTTGTGGGAGAGAGAGAGTGAGTAGGGGATGGGAGAGAAAGTGAGAGAGGTAGAGAGTAGGGGGTGGGAGAATGAGAGAGAGAGAGTAGGAGATGGGAGAGAGAGAGTAAGTGGTGGGAGAGGCATTGAAAGAGGGAGAGCAAGAGATAGAGTGAGAGAGTAGGGGATGGGAGAAGAGTAAGAGAGAGTGAGAGAGTGAGAGAGTGAGTAGGGAGAGAGAGAGAGAGAGTAGGGGATGTGTGTGTGTATGAGAGAGAGGGAGAGGGAGAGAGTGAGGGGATGGGAGTGTGAGAGAGAGAGAGAGAGAGTGAGAGTGAGAGTGAGATAGAGAGAGAGGGTGGATGGGAGTCTATGTGAGAGAGAGAGAGAGAGATCAGGGGGTGGGAGGGAGAGAGAGGGGGGATGGGAGTGTGTGGGAGAGAGAGTAGGAGATGGAAGAATGAGAGAGAGTAGGGGATGTGAGATAGAGAGAGTGAGAGAGATAGAGTAGGTAGTGGGAGAGGGAGTGAGAGAGGGAGAGAAAGAGAGTAGGGGATGGGAGAGAGTAGGGGGTGGGAGAATGAAAGAGAGTAGGGGATGGGATAGAGAGTAAAAGAGAGTAGGTGGTGGGAGAGGGAGTGGGAGAGGGAGAGTGAGAGAGAGAGAATGGGATGGGAGTGTGTGTGTGTTTGAGAGAGAGAGAGAGATTAGGAGATGGTAAAGAGAGAGTAGGGGTGGGCGAGGGAGAGAGAGAGTAGGAGATGGGCGAGGAAAGAGAGTAGGGAATGGGAGAGAAGAGAGGGAGAGAGTAGGGAGAGATAGTAGGGGGATGTGTGTGTGTGAGAGAGAAGGGGGGATGGGAGTGTGTGTGTGTGTGAGAGAGAGAGAGAGAGTAGGGGGTGGGAGAGAGGGAGAGAGGGATGGGAGTGTGTGTGAGAGAGAGAGGGAGAGAGAGAGTAGGGGATGGGAGAATGTGAGAGAGAGAGAGAGAGTAGGGGATGGGAGAGAGAGTAGATAGTTAGAGAGGGAGAGCGAGAGAGAGAGTGTAGGGGATGGGAGAGATCTAGCGAGTGAGAGAGAGAGTAGTGGTGTGAGAATGAGAGAGACTAGGGGATGTGAGAGAGTGAGTAGGTAGTGGGGGGGGAGAGAGAGAAAGAGAGAGAGAGAGAGAGAGAGAGAGAGAGAGAGAGAGAGAATGGGATGGGAGTATCTATGTGTGAGAGAGAGTGTAGTGGATGAGAAAGAGTGAGTAGGCCCGGGTGGGAGAGGAAGAGAGAGAGAGTAGGGGATTGGAGAGTGTCAGATAGGGGAGAGATTTTTTACATAGGGCTTATGCACTATAGTGTGCACATGCTTTAAAGGGCATATCTACTATAGTGCATATACACTATATGAAAACACCAAAAAATAGTTATAATGAAAGTATGGGTCCCTACTAATCTGTATTTTATTTTTTATATGTTGTGTGTTATGTTGTTCCAATAGAAAATATAGGTTTCATGCTATTGGAAGTTAGCAAACACCATATTCAATCATTAAATACACTATTTGAAGGCTTTTTGAACACTCTTTCATTATATTTGAAGCTAGCAAACACCAAATTCAATCATTTGATACTTTATTTGAAGGCCTTTTGAATATTCTTTCTATAGAAGAGGTTAGCGCAGTCCTTTTTAAATATTCTTTGTTACTATATAGAGACAAATTTCATTATAATTTGACAAGTTGTTTAATATATAGTGAATTCTGTTGGGCCCATTTGCCGTTGCACCAAGAGCCATGAATATTAGTGAACATGGAACCCCACATAATTAACCACCTGTGGGTAGGGGAGCGCGTTGCATCACCCAACAATCTCCCCCTCGATGCGCATACCAGGTGCTTATGCGGGTTGGGAAGGCACCAGGGAGATTTGAACCCATGACCAAGCCAAAACTAGGCTCTGATACTAATTGTAGGGCCCATTTGCCGTTGCACCAAAAGCCATGACTGTTAGTGAACATGGAACACCACGTGATTAACCACCTATGGGCAGGGGAGCGCGTCGCATCACCCAAAAATCTCCCCCTCGATGCGCATACCAAGTGCTTACGCAGGTCGGGAAGGCACCGGGGAGATTTGAACCCATGACCAGGCCAAAACCAGGCTCTGATACCAATTGTAGGGCCCATTTGCCGTTGCACCAAAAGCCATGACTGTTAGTGAACATGGAACACCACATAATTAACCACCTGTGGGCAGGGGAGCACCTCGCATCACCCAACAATCTCCCCCTCGACATGCATACCAGGTGCTTATGCAGGTCGGGAAGGCACCGGGGAGATTTGAACCCATGACCAGGCCAAAACCAGGCCCTACAATTGGTATTAGAGCCTGGTTTTGGCCTGGTCATGGGTTCAAATCTCCCCGGTGCCTTCCCGACCCATGTAAGCACCTGGTATGCGCGTCGAGGGGGAGATTGTTGGGTGATGCGAGGCGCTCCCCTGCCCACAGGTGGTTAATTATGTGGTGTTCCATGTTCACTAACAGTCATGGCTTTTGGCGCAACGGCAAATGGGCCCTACAAATTCATTGAAATTTCTATGTTTCAATGGATTGTTATTTGAAAATTGTTAGAAATTTGACAAGTTGTTTAATATATATTGTGTATTCATTGGAATAATTGTAATTTGTATATGTATTTGAATTATTTGTAATTTACAAATTGTAAGTAATTTAGATGTTTGAATAATTTGACATATAGAAATCATCATCATGCCAAGGGAGAAACCAAAAACTCAAACAACAAAACAGAGGTAGAGAGGTTTGGAAATTAAAAGAGATAAAATGAAACTACTACATGAACAAAGAAAATTGCCTAGCAATAATGAAGAATTGTCCTTTCAAGAGGAACAAGAACCACCAATACAAAGAAACAAAGAGGAAGAATTGGAAAGACAAAGAGAATGAATGAGACTGTTACCTCAAGAAGATAATTGGATTTTGAAGCTACACCATCTTCCAATGTTCGAGTCATGTCATCATCTCATGCTGAAGAGATGCCAATTTGTACATCCAATGATCTACATAGTCCATCATGTCATATTGAAGGTATGATATTAATATATCAAGTAGGTGATATTCCATCTTTTGCATCTTATTGCCAAGACACATCATCTTTAATTCAAGGTACGCAAAGCACTCAACCTTATGTTGATGTTCAAAATGTTAATGTAATAGAAGAGTTTATAACACCTTCTAGAATTTGTTTTAGTATTTCAAAAAATTTGATTGATATTGATACTAATATTTTGAAATCAATGCTTGGACAAGATTAGCAAGCGTACTTGTCAAAGAAAAGTTAATCATATGTGGAGATTATTCTTTGAAGAATTGAATATTACATGTCAATGCCAATTATTTGTTGAAATGATGAGGAATTTGAAATTTAGGCCTATCATGAAGATTCTTGGGCTAAGAATGATAGACCATTCAAATAAAAAATTATTATAAAGAATCTAATGAGTGCTTATGATAAAGTGGGTTCTAAATCATGCACCAAAGATAGTAATATCACAAGATGAGTACTAACATTGACAATAGTAAGTAACCAAATGAAGAAAGATCGACTCATGAGAAACATAAGAAACACATTGAAAATTGGTAGAGGTACTCTAAGGAGAGCCATGCTAAGGCATGAGAGATTGGAAGATCCAACAAAAAATGAGTTATGGACATTTAGCGATAGACTACTGTGAAAGGATAAAGAAATTAGTGAAGCTTTGAAATCATTGATCAAAGATTTTTGGATACATAACACACATGTTTCCCTTAATCAAAGATATGTTATAAGAAGGAGGATTGGTAGCCAAAATCATGACCCACGTGCAAATTTTTTTTTGGACTCAACTCAAACACAATTTTTTGCAAAATTTATTAGTATGTATCCTCAAATTTGAATAAGTCAAAGATTTTTAAAAATGGGTAAAAAAAAAATTATGTGAAGATAAATCACACACAAAACTTGTTATTGAAGCATACATATTGAATTTTCTAACCATTTTGATGTTTTAGGCATATATGTGTGTTTTTGCATTCTAAGTTTGTTTTGCAAGATTGTGACATGAATGAGCCACCTAGATCTCCAAGGGAATTCATATCCAACATTTTATGTGAAATAGAAGATGGCCAAAAATTTTACAAGACATCACACTTGATGGTACATGCTTATTTTGTGGTTCTTTGCAACTTTTATCAACTTGTGAAAATGTGGATAGTACACATGCAATAGAAAATGGAATAGTAGATTACAAAAAATATAAGAAAATGACATATGCTCTAAAAGATGGGAAATAGGGTAAAAGATGTGATTTATTCATTGAAAAGATTCCAGTGTATGAGTTCATGAAGATTTTTTGTGAAAACATTATTTACAAGTATGCAAGGCATACACATAGAGCTTGATGGTTGGATTTGCAATTCAAGTTGTGCAAGGATACTTTTCCACTAGATATCATTGTTTTGGTTGTAGACTTCATAGAAAACTACACATTACAACTAGAAAATGAGGTGCAAGCAAAGTATTATACTTCTCAACATGTTTCCATATTTGTTCACATAACATTCATGCATTCACCTACAAGTATAGAGGATGACATGAAGATTTTGAGGGAGTACCATTTTTACATCAGCAATGATTGATCACATTCTATAGAGTTTGTACATGGTTGTTTTCAACTATTTTATGGATATTTGGCTAATAGGGGCATACCATATCATCGACACATTATTTGGTCAGAAAATTGCACATCTCAATTCAAGAATCCATGGTTGTTCTATTAGTTGAGCAGGATGTATAAGTTGTCTAGAATTCAATATATGTGAAATTTCATAGAAGCTGGTCATGGAAAGGGAGAGCATGATGGTGCAAGTGTATGCATGAAAAGACCCTTAGCTCATGAAGAACTAAAATACAAATATGGAGAACTATTGATAGATGTGAAATCCATCATGTCTAGTGGTGTAACGCTACAATAGGTCTAGGTAAGGAAGGTGAGTCTATAGTTTGTAAATTTTTTTTGGTTGATAGATAATAATAACATTGCACCATATTAGGATTGTTGCACACTAATAGGATCAAGTAAGTTGCACTCTTTTAGAAGTTTTGATGTAGGTTCATGGAGTATCCACACACAAAAAATGGCATGCTATTATCCATCATGTGTAGAGGAAAATTGGGATGAGTGTGAGTCGACTAAATAGGTGGACAAATGGGACATATGAGTTGTAGACCTAATTGACACCTATAATCCCCCACAAGCACTGGAAATGGTAGAGATAGATTCATCTATTAACTTTGACCATTTGTCTGATCTAGTGTGACCTAGTAATGTATATATATCTTTGTAATTTCAATATGTAACTTTATAACTTTTACCTAAGTATTTTTTGAATTAATGACCACATTTTGTACATTTATCACTACAAGCCATTTTTTTGTTGTTATTAAACCTGAAGATAATAAAGAAGGGACATATTATTATTTGTCTCATTGTGTTCAAGCCAAACAAAAATTGGATCACTCGATTATAGATGGTGAAGGTTTAAAGTACCATATTGATGTAGTGGTTGTAACTAGCACATGGCTTAGATGATATTTTATGAAGAACCCTAACTTGTGGTTATTCTAGAATTGGAAAATAGAGAGGAAGATTCTTCGTTATTCGAACCATCTTGTCACATCAAATGTTCACTTGATAAAATATGGTAGAAAATCACATAATAAGACTCTTTGGAAAGTTTGTGAGTCAGACCATAATGCAATACTTGAGACATTAAAATGTAGAGCACATCTAGTAGGTTCATTAAATTGAATAGAGAGAGAGAGAGAGAGAGAGAGAGAGAGAGAGAGAGAGAGAGAGAGAGAGAGAGAGAGAAGGGGATGCATGGAAGAGACACTACACTTGACAAGATTTCAAAGAGACACAACCCTCCAATAGGTAATAAATAGTCATTGTAAGAATCTGAAGCAAGTGCATCCAATAAAGAAAAGGAACATCATTGAAGGATATATATGCATATATGAACATTAACCAATTAAAAAAAAAATGAATACCAATATTGAGTATTGTATACAACAAAGATTTTTCCAAACCAAAGGCAATAAGTCATTCATAATAGTTAGATAATTAAGAACTATATATATATATGAACTAGATTATTCTTACATATGTATACAGTATTATTGAGCAAATCAGAATTAGCAAAATGATATTGCAAAGAATCTCCATTACAACGGCATGGAAGCTTTGCGATTCTAATAGTTATATTATTTAGTCTCAAAAATGGACATTATAGATATTGGTTGCTAATCCTTTACAATATAATTTTTTTACAAAAAATGGCATGTACTTGTAGGAGGGCATTATATATTACATAAATCCCACACCGAAGTAGCTAGCTAGCCACTCAAAAAATAGTAACTGAATGCAAGTGGGATCATAAAGATACCTTAATAAACTAGTATCCCCTTTACTCAAGAAACATCTTGGTCATCTACTTGGTTGGGACAAGTTTGGGAATTGAAAATCTCCATTTAAACTCAACTCTCCATTTAAAGGTGGCAATGATCTTCTTGTTATTCTATTAAGATCATTAATATATTTCAATGAGAACTTTGAGGGATCATGCCCAACTTGAGTATCTTGGCTTCCCAAGTCTTGTAAATGCAAGGCCATTGATGAACGGGCATTTCTAATTGAAACATCTATGGTACTAGAATGAAGTGCATGACTAGATTCTTTGCCTACTAATGAGCCAATTGGAGGCTTCACTTCACATTGCTCTATGGATAATTCTATAGCACTTGCTACTTATCTATCTAAAAATTTTGTGTCTGTGTACATATGCACTCTTTCCCAATAGTTGTAGGTTTTTTCTCTTCATCCTAAGTAATTGGCATACCTTGGATGACACCAAGATAACCATTTTATTCTGAAATCTCCTTTTCCCTCACATTAATCTCTCTATTAAGAAGGTTTTCTATATCTTCCTTTGTATATTTAATAGACGTAGCTATAATTCCTTTGTATATTAAGCTTTCCTCCATAGGAATGAGAAGGCATGGGGAGTTAGGCCAACTATTGGTCATTGTATTAAAAAGGTAGTTCTTGGCCATGCCATTGATGGGAGTCATTTCAATCTTATTTTCAGAATTGATACCTCATTTGTCTTGAAAGAATAATATATATCATTTTCAAAGTCTTTGAAATATTTGTAGCTGGTAAGAAATTGTTTATTTATTGCCTTTGAATATTCATGAGAAACTAAGGTATTTGGTTACCTAATAGGTCCTAGGAATCTTAACTAGGGTCCTAGAATAGTCCTAGATGGACCCATTTGACCTTAATATGTTAAGAGCAAAAATTGCTCAAAGTTGTAAATGGATGTTTAGGAAGTTGTAACTATCCATGCTTAGTTATATGAGCATGAAAAACATATTTTCAAAGATTAGAAGGTTTCCAGTCAGATTTGTATTTTTAAGCAACTTTTACAACTTTTATAATTTTGCACAAAAAGTACAACTTTTGCAAAGTTCACTAGATTTCACTTCTAGGACTTGGAAAAGGTTCCAAAATATTAAAAAATAACTAAAAATACCTAATCCTAGGCTATCTTGACCAAAAACTCAAAAAGACCCAATTTTTCCTAATTAGCAACTTTTGCTCATATATTGAACAAAGTGGCCTAGGCATACATATCTTGTTCATATCTCTCTCACTATTTGTCAAGGCATCAAACTATCTATTCTATTACCTCTAAGTGGCTATGTAAACCATAGTACCAAGCTTGTCCCATCCTATTGAGTACTCGAACATTCTCAAGCATGCTGAACCGAATTGACCCTAAGAGTCACTAAATGCCATAGGACAATGATCTTTGACAGGGCATATCTCAAAGCTCGTGCAAGGTATGAATATGATTCTAGGTCCTACATGACTATGTTGTAGAGACCTAGAATAAAATCTCTCTCTTTCTAGAGGTCTAATTCCATTTAGATTTTGTGGCCCCATCTTGGGTGATGCTGAAACTTGTAGTGTTGGCTAGTTAAAATTTGTTAACTACTAAATCTCTCTCACCATTCATTGTGGAATCAAACCATCTATTTTGTTAGCTTCGAGTGGCTGGGTTAACCTTATCCCTAAGCTCCTCCCATCCTATTGAGCTCTCAAACATTCTCGGGCACACTAAACCAAATCATCCCTAAGAGTCACTAAATGCGATAGGACAACAATCTTTGATAGGGCATATCATGGAGCTTGTATGAGGTATGGATGCACTTCTGGGTGCTATAGGATCATGTTGTGGAAACCTAAAATAAGCTCTCTCACTTATTGGAGATATGATTTTGTTTTAATTTTGCGACCCCATCTCAAGTGATGCTGAAACTTGTAGTGTTGCCTAGTACAAAGTTGTCAACTACTAAATCTCTCTCATTCTGCCTTGTAGGATCGAATTGTCAGTTCTGTTAGCTCTGGGTGGCTGGTTAAACCCTAGCCCCAAATTCCTACCATCTTGTTAAGTGCTTGAACATTACTAGAAACACCAAACAAAATCATCCCTAAAAGTCACTAAATGCCATAGGGCAAAAATATTTAACAAGGTATATCTCCAAGCTCGTGTGAGGTATAGATGCAATTATGGGTGCCACAGGCCCATGTTGTGGAGATCTAAATAAATTCTCTCTCTTTTTAGAGATCTGATTTGGTTTAGTTTTTGCAGCCCCATCTTGAGTGATGCTAAAAATTGTAATGTTGGCTAGTACAAAGTTGCCAACTATTGATTCTCACTCACCATTCATTGTGGGATCAGACTATCTATTCTATTAGCTCTGAGTGGCTAGGTAAACCCTAGCCCCAAGCTCCTCCTATCCTATTGAGTTCTTGTACATTCTCAGTCATGCCAAACTAAATTGTCCCTAAGAGTCACTAAATGCCATAGGGTAATAATCTTTGACAAGTCATATCTCAGAGCTCGTGCAAGGTATGGATGTCACTCTAGGTGCTATAAGGCCATTTTGTGGAGAGCTACAATAACCTCTCTCACTTCTTGGAGATTTAATTCTATTTTGATTTTTTGGCCCCATCTCACATGATGCTAAAACTTTTAGTGTTCATTATGGGATCAAAATATTTGTTCCATTAGCTCCAAGTGGTTGGGTAAACCCTAGCTCCAAGCTCCTCCCATCCTATTGAGTGCTCAAATATTCTCAGGCATGCCAAACCAAATCATCTCTAAAAGTCACTAAATGTCATAGGGTAGTGATCTTGCGAGGTATGATGCAATTCTAGGTACTACAAGACCATGTTGTGGAGAGCTACAATAACCTCTCTCTCTTTTCGGAGAGTGGATTCCATTTTGATTTTGTGATCCCATCCCAGGTAATACTAAAACTTGTGGTGAAGGGCACCTAAGTGGAAACTAGATATTTCATCTCATCCATTGATGGGGACTCGTGATAGAAGGTAAAAGGGTGATCATACACCTCATCTTTAACATGTTATTTTTTTATGGTAACGAGGTAATTCTTGTTTGTAAGGTCAAGGAACTTGAGGTCACCTATAAACCCAAGTTTCCTTAGTCATAAGGATTTTTCATTTTTTGTTGTTTTTGTTAATAATTTGGCCCAATAATTATTTTGAGAGTCATTACACCTTATATAGGTCCTATGTGTTACCAAAAACCACTTGGTTAAGTTCTAGGAAGAGTTAGTGCAAAAATTGCATTTTGTAATAAAAGTTACTAACAACTTTCTGGCAATTTTAGAATTTTTTTAGAAAACAATGAAATTAACCTTGTAACCAATCAAACCAACTAGTAATTAGTTGGAATGGATGTCAAATGATGAAAATACCCTCTATGAAGAGTTGGCCAAATATTAGCAAATTGTATGTTGTTGCAAAGAAATTACAGTCATAAGATGTTGGAAGAATATTTTCACTCATAGGATGTTGAAGCATCTCTTAGAAGGATGGAATGGATGATAGAATAAAGTTTGTTAGATAGTTATTAGGTGTTCCTTGAAGTGGCTAAGGTGGTAGTTTGAAGCAAGAAGTTTATTATGATCCATTTCTCAAATTTGCTCATTTTTCCCTTATTGCTTCCCAAGTCTTGAATAGGGAAAGTGATCAAGTAGTTCTGTGAAGTTGGGTAGAAGTTTGTTCAATTTTGTAATCATGTTAGAAAGTGTCTTTGAAGATACTTAGGAAGGTGGGAAAGATAGTTTTCCTTAAAAGTGTTCTTGTTGGGAATCCGCTAGCATTTGGTGTGGGCACTCTACATCATTTTAGATACAAATTACATTAAAATGAAATACATGGAATGTACTTAAAATGTAAATAAGAAAAACAAGATATATATTATGATAACCAATAATGTCATACATGAAAAAATATATCATATATTAAAAAATAATGTCATAATCCTAATAATGTCATGCATGAATTATATGTCATACATCAAATATAAAATGTCATATATACATCAAATATATATTGAATATGTCTACTAACATAAAATCGAACATATATGCCCACTAATACCTATACATGTGTGTCTATACCTATATATTCTCCTTCCCACAAGGGGAAAGAAATAAATCCCTAGAGGTCTTCAGTCATTGTATGGAGGGAGATGATGGGGATGATGGGGTCTTCCTCACACACTTACTCATCCTCTTTTTTACCCTATTATCTAACTAGGGATGATACAAAAAAAGTAGATATGAATCAATAATTATTATATATTTAAATCAAATATATGTATACACAAAATTAATTATTTTCTTACCACTATCAAATAGTTACTTTGTATGTCCACCTTAAAGGATCATAGACAATTGGGTATAATAAGGCCCTACAACAATTCAATCAATATAATAACTTATAAATAACATTTGAAATTTCAATATTAACTATTATAAACAACAACTAAACTAAGTAAATTCTTTTATACCTCGGTCAATGGCTCTAAACTAGCCATTGCAACAACAACTTCATGATCGATGGATTGGTGAAGATGAGGAGGAGTCTCAAAAATCAACAACTACATGCCATATTATACAATTCAAATGTAACATGAAACATGAAACAAATATAATCAAATGAATTAAATTAACACGAAACTATGTACCTCTACGAAGCTCGTCTTTGTGAATATCAATAGTCTAGTAGAGAACATATGCACATGGATAATTTTTTGTCAATCCTTCATATGATTACTTAATAAATATATGCATTAATTTAAATGATTAAATCAATACATACCTCTTGACTCATCGATGAGACGTAAATGAGGCTGGGGAATCTATACTAGGGCCATCAACACTCTTACCCTAAATTTTGAACAATGTCAATAATGCTAATTAATTAGTCATTCACTATGAATATGAAATGTTATCAGATTAGTTTATTATAATTGTAATTTACCCATGTGTCACCCAAGAACTCATTAGTGATTAGCCTATCATCCATACTATCTCTAACATGACTACCAAATGTGCATAAGGATCCACATGATGTGCATATGTGACTATGATGCATAGAAGGCTCTTCCTCAACTAATGAACTAGCACAATGAATGAGGGTCTATGTCAAGGCATTTGTAGTCCCTAGAGTGTTGGTCTCTACATGTTCCTTCACAATTGAAAGAATAATCACATGCTCACCCTGTCACTTGATAATAGGTTCCCTAACTACATTAGGGCCATAAAATTCCCCTTCCCATCTCTACCCTAAGATTCTAACATATCAAAATAATTGGGGATCTCTCTAAGGACAAATTCAAAATACAATTTCTTTAAGAAATACATTGGAAACTTGTGATTATTGCAGGAAGGGGCATTAGAGACCATCCACCATCTATCCTAAAAGTTATTTATAATATCATCATGTATGCACCAATGGATGGGGAAGCTTTTCATTGTATGTTAAACAATGTCTTGTTCTTCAGGATTTTTAAACAATGCACAAATGCTACCTTTTGCTTTTCCCTTTTTTCTTACATCTTTATAGGATAATTTGTTTGCATAATATCTTCTTTTTTCATCCCTCTTAACATACCAAATATCCAACTAACCACTAATAGAAGCTACATGAGTCATAATGAACTCAAATGAGGATGCCAATTGTGCTCTCATAGGATTGTTTTTTCCACATTCTTTCAACCTACCAATGAGTGCTTCTAATTCATTTTTCCCTCTTTCCATTTCATTCATTATGTTGTCTTGGGTGCTAGGAGGAGGTCTTTCAATTGGTGGAAGTTGTGAAATTTCTTGCTCTTCTTATGGAGGGTTTTGATTTTCATCTTGTGGAGGGGTTTGATTTGGATCTTGTGGAGGGTTTTCATTTTGATTTTGTTGATCAACCTGGGGATTTGGCTGTTCATTATTCACATTTTCTAATAAGAAACCAATTGCATTCTAAATAAATAAATTTAAAGAAAAACTAAAGAAACCTACAAAGAAATGTATAAACTTACAAAATAATGCAAAAACATATAATACAATGCAAAAAAAAGAGTAGAAAACATACTACATGATTGTGATCTTGATCTTTAGTGAAAAAAAGACATTTTGAGGAGGTGGATGAGAAAGTTCTTCAAGTTTTGCAACTTGTATGTGCGTTATTGAGGAGAAATAATGCAACAACAAAAAATGAAATGGGTCATGTGTTTGCAGCCCATATATAAAAAGGTGGGATTTTAAAAAGCATGTACATGCTTTTAGAATTTAAAAAATTCATTTTGGGTGTCATGTTTTTGCCACCACAACTTGGTGCACTTACTCAAAAGGGGGTACTTTTGAAGAGTTATTTGGTTATCATTGTGATTATTTTGGAGGTGTTGAGCTGTTATTTTGCATGATGCCTAATGGCAGGAATCCTTTCGAATTCCTCTTTTGAAAAGTTAATCTTGGGGATCAACTCTAAGCTTCTGGGTGATCTTGTGACTTACTAAAATCCACTTAGTCAAAGATAAATGTTTTTGTTCATGAGGACGCCTTTGATGGTTCCAAACAATTTAGATAAGATGAGCAATCTACTTCTTGTTTCAAAATCAACCACAAAAGAGATATGTTTTTAGTATTTTCTATTTTTCAAATGAATGCAGTCTAACATTGAAACTATATGAATTCATAAATAAAAAAGGGGTTAGTAAATCAAATAACAAGAAATTTAAAGAAAATAACATAATGGACATAAGCTATGAAAAACAACACGTCTGCAAGTTAAGCTTTCAAAGAAATTGGTGGGTAACCAATGAAAATAAGAGAAATGCTTCCATGATTCCACTGATGCAATTATCAATGGGAAACTTAATAACCATATGATATTTCACTCTTCATAAAATTGCAAGGCCACAAAAAGTGCACTCATGCGAGACAAGGAGTTATGTAGGCACAATTTGATGATTTCTTCTCGAGCTAGATACGTCAACAGAATTCATTAAAACCATAACAAAATCTGGAATTAAAAGATCACACAACCAAAAACAAGGTAATAAAATTTTTACTTAATCATAATTCCATGAACATAAATTCACAAAACAATCACACATTTAGGCGAGAATCACTACACTCCAAATGCAAGCACCAAAAGTATAATATTATTGCAAAATAATGACAACCCCAATTACATATTACAATGTTGTATTTATAAGAAATCATCTCCTCAATTTGTGTTGAGAGTGAGAGATATCTTCATGCAATAAAATACTTTTAATTTAATATAAAAAACTAATTATATATAAACTAACAATCTAACTGATGTTTAGTAGGACTCAATCAATTTTTTATTCATTAATTGGATGCATAAGGCTTTACATGTCATAGAAAAAATAATTTATGAGAGAATAAGAATAAGAAAGCCTTTGATCAAAGTAGAAGTGTTTGGAAGTGCCAAAAATAAAAATTGGTCCTTCACTAGGCATCTGCTAAAGTTAAACTGTTGGTAGAATGCATTTCCGATGCATGGAAAGCTCTATTTTTGGAATTGGTAGTTAACTATTGGTGCAACTCTGGCAAAGTACACTAGCTCACCTATACACTTGTGCACCTATGTACCTATGTACCTATGCACCTACATACCTGCATACCTACAAACTTGCACACCTCAAAGATCCAAAAATGCAAACTTTCACTGAGTGTTAAAATTGAAATTCTATCTTCTAGGTTTTGTTCTCTTTCATCCCAAAGCTATGTTGGGATGTTTTCCCTTGAATTTATCTATAATCTTAGTGATTTTGGCTGCATCAAAAAGATCTACAAAATCATACTTATCTTTGACCTTGTAATGGGCACCCCTGGATGTCCCAAAAACAACTAAACCAAATTGCTGAAAGGAATTATGTCAAACAGTTTGCATTCAACTTCTTATTTCTCCGTTTAATGTTTTAAACCCCTTATAATTCCGAAAATCAAAAGTTTATTTGTTTGTTGTGTTTCATGCATGGAATTGGTATCATACAACATAAATAAGAAAGAAACTACAATGATATGCAAAGTGGAAATGAACTGCTGCTAATAAAATGTTATTTTCAGAATTCATAAAACCAAATACATGGCAGATTTATCAACTCACTAATTACTTCAGCAGTATTGACATAATACTCCAGCCCATGCTTTTGAACTTGCTGCTGCAATACTTTGTCCTTCAATCAGTTCACTACCTTCATAATACCATTCCATCAAAGTGGCATAAGCATCAGACAAGTAGTGAAGAAGATATGAGAAAAATACCAAATCTGCCCGTAGTCGAAAATGCAACTAAACTGCCTGATAATGAAGCCAATAACAAAGAATTCCAAAGGCCAAACCCCAAGGGAATGACATCTAGAATGTTACAAGAGAGGATATACATCCTCAAATGCCAAGAACGGAGCTGCAATTCACACACCAATTTCTTCTCATATTCAACCTGCCTAATGAAGCCACAAATGCTTCCTTTTATTCTATTTCCAAGGGTCCCCTCAACTCATATGGGCAATGTGGGATAAAAGATGTGTAATATATAAAACATATATTAAAATACCCCTTATGTATCCCTTGGGTACACATCACCATAAAATAAATATTTAAGTAACACTTTAAAATTTTACAATTAAATTAGACGTTATTTTAATAAAACTTCAGGCATTAAAATGTATTAGCAATCGGACTCTGAATAATGCGAGTGATAGCTCATCGAAAAGCTCTCACCGAGGAGTATTGAATCCAATCACCAAAATTGACCTGCACTATGTCCTTTTGACTTACTAAAAATAGTAAGTATACCTAAAACTGAGTAAATCAACTTCGTTTTGGCCCAAACTGGAAATGACTAGGCCAAAACACTCATAAATCCAATTAAACCCTTCGTTAGCCCTCGGGACCATGTAGAACAAGGCTAACACACACACACTTGGTCAATTACTAAAATGGAGACATTACAGTCTACCCCCCTTGTAATTGATTGTCCTCAAGCAATGTCAATCCAGCTTGCTGAATAACCTGCTCACTCTCCCATGTAGAATCTTCCTCCGGTAGGTCTTTCCATCTGACCAAATACTCCTTCACTATCCTATTTCTAAGCTTCCTCTCTCTGGTGTCTAGAATAGCCTCGGGTACTAACACAAGCTTCATCTCCTCATCCAAATGGGGTAAATCTACAGAAGGCACTACACTCTGACCAATGGCTTTCTTAAGCCTAGACATATGAAACACATTGTGCACTCGATTTCCCTCTGGAAGCTCAAGCTCATAGGCAACTTTGCCCACTTTTCGAATCACCCTGTAGGGACCATAAAATCTAGGTTTCAACTTTTTAGCTCTGCTCTTCTTGAGCGATGACTGTCTATATGGTTGTAGCCTCAAGTAAACCATATCCCCTACCTCAAAGCTATGCTCCTTTCAGTGATGATCAGCATACAACTTCTGTTGATTCTGGGCCTGTTGTATATTCTCTTTGAGTGCTTTTAGGATGTCCTGACTATCCTACAATACTTTTTTGGCTTTGGGCACTCTACTGTCCCCCAAAACTAATTCCATAAAGCTAGGTGCTTCATAACCATAGAGTGCCATGAAAGGAGTCATCTTGATGGACATATGATAAGTGGTGTTATAACAATACTCTCCCATATGCAACCATCTGATCCAAGCCTTTTGTTGTGTAGTTACATAGTTCCTCAAATATCATTCCGCCCATTTATTCACAATCTCTGTTTGCCCATCTATTTGCGAATGATAACTAGTGCTAGGTGTAAGATCTGTACCACACAAGCTAAACAAATCTTGCCAAAAAACACTCATAAACTTACTATCCCGGTCACTGACAATGAATTTGGGCAGCCCATGTAACTTGAATATATCTCTAAAGAAAATATTTGCGACTTGTGCTACTGTGTAAGTGGATGGAATAGCAAAGAAGTGAGAAAACTTCGTCAAGCGGTCCACCACCACATAGATGCAATCCCTTCCATGCACTCGTGGTAAACCAGTGATGAAGTCCATCTAAATACTTTCCCATTTTCCATCAGGAATGGGCAAGGGCTGTAATAAACCTGCAGGAAATGTGTGCTCTCCCGTATTCTGTTGACAAACCGCACACTCCCTGACATACCTTTGAACATCATCCTTGAGCCCTTTCCATGAAAACCGCTCTCAGATCTGCCTGTAGGTCTTGAAGGCCCCCGGATGTCCAGCTGTGGGTGCACCATGAAATACCTTCAGTATCGCCTCTCTCAAATGTGACTATGGAATCAAATAAACCCTGTCCTGTACTCTGATCAATCCATCTATCACCTCATAGTGATCATCTTGTATGGTACCTGAAATCAGTCCAGAAGCCCAGGCATCTCTGACATACTCTGCTATAATCTGATCTCTCCAATCTCCTGAAATCTCTACCAGAGCACATAAGTGAGGTCTCTGAGATAAGACATAAGCCACCACATTTTTCTTACCTTTGACAAACTCTATGTCAAAGTCATAAGCCTGCAATTTAGTCACCCATTTTTGTTTCTGATCATTAAGATCACACTGGCTCATGAAGTATTTAATACTGTTGTGATCAGTCTTGATCACAAAACGTCCACCTACCAAATATGATCAAAATTTGGCCAATGCATGCATTATGGCCAACATCTCTCGGTCATGGATAGAATAACTTTTCTCAACTCCTCGGAGCTTCCTACTCTCGAATGCAATGGGATGCTTCTCTTGCATCAATACTGGTCCAATCCCATCACCAGATGCATCACAATGAAGTTCAAAAGGCTTCATGAAATCCAGTAGAGCTAGAACTAGACACGAAGACATTACCTGCTTGAAATGCTCAAAACACCTCTGTGCTGCCCCTGTCCACACGAAGGCTCCTTTCTTGGTAAGATCTGTCAAGGGTGTAGCAATATGCGAGAATCCCTTAACAAACCTCCTATAAAAACCACATAAACCAAAGAATCCCTTAAGCTATGTAAGGTTTGTGGGAGTAGGCCACTCTACAATAGCTCTAATCTTTTTGGGATCAACCCGAACGCCATCTGCACTAATGATATGCCCAAGGTAAAGGAGCTTAGTCATGCCAAACTCACATTTAGATTCCTTGGCATACAATGACTCTCTCTCCAAAATAGATAATACCTCCTCCAAATGATGTAAGTGCTCCTCCCAGGTCATACTGAAGACCAAGATGTCATCAAAGAAGATCAAGACAAATCTCCTCAGCTACTTCCTAAATACTTGGTTCATACAAATTTGAAATGTAGTAGGTGCATTGGTTAGACCAAATGGCATAACCATGAACTCAAAGTGGCCATAGTGACATCGGAAGGCTATTTTCTCAAGGTCCTTTGCTCTCATCCTGATCTGATGGTATCTGGATTGCAAATCAATTTTGGTGAAGAACCATGCCCCATACAACTCATCAATCAGCTCATCAATCGTACGAATGGGATACCTATTTTTAATTATTTTCTTATTCAGTGTCCTGTAATCGATGCACATGCACATCGTCCCATCCTTCTTCTTTACCAATAGTACTGCTGAAGCAAAGGGGCTCTTACTGGGCCTGATATGCCCCATCTCCAACAAATCATTAATTTCCTTCTCTATCTCATCCTTGTGTTTCTTAGGATGATGATAGGGAGTAATCATAACTAGTTTGGCTCCCTCCTTGAGCTCAATAACATGTTCCATCCCTCTTTCAGGAGGAACCCCATGAGGAATATTGCTAAATACTTTAGCGTGTCTATCAAGTATCTTCTGGATATCTAGTGGATGACTCTTTTCTTGTGGCTCTGGTGAAGTTGGCATAATGTAGCACTTTTCCACCCACTCTATATCATCATGACAAAAATGTCTCTGCATTCTCCTCAAGGACACTACTCTGCAACCTCCATCTAAAAGTCCTCTAAGTACAACAGTTCTGCCCTCATGCTGGAATCTCATCTCTAATTTTGCTAGATTGAGTGTGAACTCAACTAGTGAAGCCATCCATGTCATGTCGAGGATGACATCATAATCTCCCATGTCCACAACATAGAACTCATCCTCCAACTCATAACCATCTCCAAACCTAATGCGAAGGTTAGATATCTTTCAAGTTCATAATAACTTATCACCATTAGCCACCATGAATCTAAACCCATCATGCTCCTCTGTCTGTAATCCTCTCCTAGCTACCAACTGTGCATCTATGAAGTTATGTGTAGCCCTAGTGTCAATAAGAGATATCACTTTCTGCCCCCGGATAGTACCCCTGACCTTAAATGTGATTACCTTTTGGGCCCCTGCCAAGCATGCCAATGATCTATCATCCTTTGGAATGTTCTTCTCCTCTATAGTGTTACCCTCATCTGAATCAGAGTGTTGATCCTCCCCTTCTGACTCTAACTCTTCTGCTGAAAAATACTCCATTTGATTTGCCTTAGCCTTGAGAGAACATTTATGAGATAAGTCCCAAGGCTCTCTACAATGGAAGCACAGCTTCTTCTTTCGAAGTTCATTCAAGGTTTCATTGCCTAGTCCTTTTGATCCTTCTTTGGGTTTGCTATACTCTTTCTGAAATGATTTTTTGTCTTTGTCCTTGCGGTAGGAAGAATCTGTTGAATGGTTTTTTCCATTGTATACCGAAGGGGCTAAATCTCGTACCTTTTTAGTTGCTTTAGCTAAGGTGAGTGGATCATGTCCCTTCACCCAACCTCGTAATGGATCAGCAAGACCATCACAAAATAACACCACCAATCTCCTAGGAGAGATATCAGTAACAAGTACAGACAAGCTCTGAAACTCGGTAATTTAAGCATCCATAGAACCTGACTATTTTAACTGTGCTAGCTCCTTGAAATGTAACTCAGGATCCTTAGTGTCAAATCTCTCAATCAATGTTTCGATGAATTCCTCATAGGATGTAATCTGATTATGCCCCAAAGTCACCATGCCATGATGCCACCATTCATGTGCAATGCCATCCAAGTGCAAAACCGCATACTTGATAGCCTCCTCCTCAAGCATAGGATTTAGCTGCAAGTATGTATCTACCTTCAGCACCCAAGCTTGTGCAGTCATCTTGCTTGAAGCATCATAATAAGGTAAAGAAAGTTTTCCAATTTTCTTCCTCAGCTCAAATTTTTGATTCCTCCCTCCTGCTTTAGGCATGTGTCTCATCCTCAAGTCCATATAATCTCTAAGAGAAATATCCGCCTGAAACTTCGGTCCACTAGCCTCCAGTCCCTCTTGAATTGATCCTGTAACTCGGTAATCTATGGTTCATTTACTAGTTGAACTGGATCTCTGGGTGGGAAAGTGGGTAGAAGAGGTCTCGAGCTCGCAGTCCGTGTTGGGTGTGCAATGTGTCTAAAGTTAATAGCCTCATTCACAGTGTTGCCGTGTCCATTATTACCATTAATGTTATTCTCAGGACCATTGTTGGTGCCTTGGCCTCCATGGTTATTGTTTACCTCATTGTTATTGTTTCCCTCGTTGTTATTGTTTCTATTGTTGGCATCACCTGGATTAATATTGGCACCCATCTGTCTAGCCATGAGTTGCAACATCATGTCCATTCGCCTATTTTGCTCCTGCTGCATACATTGCCCCTACTCTAATGTATCCAGTAACTATTTGAGTAGTACCTCCCCCTAATCTGGACTAGCATTTCCGCCTCTGCCTAATCCTCTATTCCTATCATCTCGATCACCCATATTATTGTCCTGATCAAAGAATATCTCCTCTGTGTCTGTATGGTTGGATTCAATGTCCACCTACACGGATGTACTAGACTATTTTCTTTGCAAGTTTGAAATCCTATTTTGTCTTGCTCTGGTATCGCAGAAATTATAAGACCCCTGTCCCATGCTTAAACATAAATGCTTAGCCTGTGTTTTTTACTTATTTCTGATTTTAGTGTTTTGACATTTCATCAAACACTTTTTCCCTCTATCTGGCTATTCCAAATTTCCTATAAGACCTCCACAGGATAGCAGGACTTATAGCTCTAATACCACTGTAATGGGCACCCCTGGATGTCCCAAAAAAAAACTAAACCAAATTGCTGAAAGAAATTATGTCAAACAGTTTGCATTCAACTTCTTATTTCTCCGTTTAATGTTTTAAACCCCTTATAATTCCAAAAATCAAATGTTTATTTGTTTGTTGTGTTTCATGCATGGAATTGGTATCATACAACATAAATAAGAAAGAAACTACAATGATATGCAAAGTGGAAATGAACTGCTGCTAATAAAATGTTATTTTTAGAATTCATAAAACCAAATACATGGCAGATTTATCAACTCACTAATTACTTCAACAGTATTCACATAATACTCCAGCCCATGCTTTTGAACTTGCTGCTGCAATACTTTGTCCTTCAATCAGTTCACTACCTTCATAATACCATTCCCTCAAAGCGGCATAAGCGTCGGACAAGTAGTGAAGAAGATATGAGAAAAATACCAAATCTGCCCGTAGCCGAAAATGCAACTAAACTGCCTGATAATGAAGCCAATAAAAAAGAATTCCAAAGGCCAAACCCCAATGGAATGATGTCTAAAATGTTACAAGAGAGGATATACATCCTCAAATGCCAAGAACGGAGCTGCAATTCACACACCAATTTCTTCTCATATTCAACCTGCCTAATGAAGCCACAAATGCTTCCTTTTATTCTATTTCCAAAGTTCCCCTCAACTCAAATGGGCAATGTGGGATAAAAGATGTGTAATATATAAAACATATATTAAAATACCCCTTATGTCTCCCTTGGGTGCACATCACCATAAAATAAATATTAAAGTAACACTTTAATATTTTACAACTAAATTAGATGTTATTTTAATAAAACTTCAGGCATTAAAATGTATTAGCAATCGGACTTCGAATAATGCGAGTGATAGCTCATCAAAAAGCTCTCACCGAGGAGTATCGAATCCAATCACCAAAATAGACCTGCACTGTGTTCTTTCAACTTACTAAAAATAGTAATTATGCCTAAAACTGAGTAAATCAACTTCATTTTGGCCCAAACTGGAAATGACTAGGCCAAAACACTCCAAGATCCCATTAAACCCTTCGTTAGCCATCGAGACCATGTAGAACAAGGCTAACACACACACACACACTTGGTCAACTACTAAAATGGAGACATTACAATTCAAACCCCTTGAAATTGCTTGTCCTCAAGCAATCTCAATCCAGCCTACTGAATAACCTGCTCACTCTCCCATGTAGAATCTTCCTCCAGTAGGTCTTTCCATCTGACCAAATACTCCTTCACTATCCTATTTCTAAGCTTCCTCTCTTTGGTGTCCAAAATAGCCTCGGGTACTAACACAAGCTTCCCCTCCTCATCCAAATGGGGTAAATCTGCAGAAGGCACTACACTCTGACCAATGGCTTTCTTAAGCCTAGACACATGAAACACATTGTGCACTTGATTGCCCTCTGGAAGCTCAAGCTCACAGGCGACTTTGCCCACTTTGGGAATCACCCTGTAGGGACCATAAAATCTAGGTTTCAACTTTTTAGCTCCGCTCTTCTTGAGTGATGACTTTCTATATGGTTGTAGCCTCAAGTAAACCATATCCCCTACCTCAAAGCTATGCTCTATTCAGTGCTGATCAGCATACAAATTTTGTTGATTCTGGGCCTGTCGTATATTCTCTTTGAGCGCTTTTAGGATGTCCTGACTATCCTGCAATAAGTTTTTGGCTTTGGGCACTCTACTGTCCCCCAAAACTAAATCCATGAAGCTAGGTGCTTCATAACCATAGAGTGCCATGAAAGGAGTCATCTTGATGGACATATGATAAGTGGTGTTATAACAATACTCTCCCATATGCAACCATCTGATCCAAGCCTTTTGTTGTGTAGTTACATAGTTCCTCAAATATCCTTCCACCCATTTATTCACAATCTCATTTTTCCCATCTGTTTGTGAATGATAACTAGTGCTAGGTGTAAGATCTGTACCACACAACCTAAACAACTCTTGCCAAAAAACACTCATAAACTTACTATCCCGGTCACTGACAATGAATCTGGGCAGCCCATGTAACTTGAATATCTCTCTAAAGAAAAGATCTGCCACCTGTGCTGCTGTGTAAGTGGACAAAATAGCAAAGAAGTGAGAAAACTTTGTCAAGCGGTCCACCATCACATAGATGCAATCCCTCCCTGCACTCGTGGTAAACCAGTGATGAAGTCCATCTAAATACTTTCCCATTTCCTATCAGGAATGGGCAAGGGCTGTAATAAACCTGCAGGAAATGTGTGCTCTCCCTTATTTTGTTGACAAACCACACACTCCCTGACATACCTCTGAACATCATCCTTGAGCCCTTTCCATGAAAACTGCTCTCGGATCTGCCTGTAGGTCTTGAAGACCCTCGGATGTCCAGCTGTGGGTGCATCATGAAATACCTTCAGTATCACGTCTCTCAAATGTGATGACGGAATCAAATAAACCCTGTCCTGAACTCTGATCAATCCATCTATCACCTCACAGTGATCATCTTGTATGGTACCTGAAATCAATCCAGAAGCCCAAGCATCTCTGAAATACTTTGCTATAATCCGATCTCTCCAATCTCCTAAAATCTCTAAGTGAGGTCTCTAAGATAAGGCATCAATCACCACATTTTTCTTACCTTTGACAAACTCTATGTCAAAGTCATAAGCCTGCAATTTAGTCACCCATTTTTGTTGCCAGTCATTAAGATCAAGCTGGCTCATGAAGTATTTAATACTATTGTGATCAGTCTTGATCACAAAATGTCCACCTACCAAATATGATTAAAATTTTGCCAATGCATGCATTATGGCCAACATCTCTCGGTCATGGATAGAATAACTTTTCTCAACTCCCCAGAGCTTCCTACTCTCGAATGCAATGGGATGCTTCTCTTGCATCAATACTACTCCAATCCCATCACCTGATGCATCACAATGAAGTTCAAAAGGCTTCGTGAAATTTGCTAGAGCTAGAACTAGACATGAAGACATTACCTGCTTGAAATTCTCAAAACACATCTGTGCTGCCCCTGTCCACACGAAGGCTCCTTTCTTGGTAAGATCTATCAAGGGTGTAGCAATCTATGAGAATCCCTTAACAAACCTCCTATAAAAACCACATAAACCAAAAAACCCCTTAAGCTGTGTAAGGTTTGTGGGAGTAGGTCACTCTACAATAGCTCTAATCTTTTCGGGATCAACCCGAACGCCATCTGCACTAATGATATACCCAATGTAAATGAGCTCAGTCATGCCAAACTCACATTTAAATTGCTTGGCATACAATGACTCTCTCTCTAGAATAGATAATACCTCCTCTAGATGATGTAAGTGCTCCTCCCAGGTCTTACTGAAGACCAAGATGTCATCAAAGAAGATTAAGACAAATCTCCTCAGCTGCTTCCTGAATACTTGGTTCATACAACTTTGAAATATAGCAGGTGCATTGGTTAGACCAAATGGCATAGCCATGAACTCAAAGTGGCCATAGTGACATCGGAAGGCTATTTTCTCAATTTCCTTTGCTCTCGTCTTGATCTGATGGTATCCGGATCGCAAATCAATTTTTGTGAAGAAGCATGCCCCATGCAACTCATCAATCAGCTCATTAATCCTAGGAATGGGATACCTGTTTTTAATTGTTTTCTTATTTAGTGCCCTGTAATCGATGCACATACACATCTTCCCATCCTTCTTCTTTACCAATACTACTGCTGAAGCAAAGGGGCTCTTACTGGGCCTAATATGCCCCATCTCCAACAAATCCTTAATCGCCTTCTCTATCTCATCCTTGTGTTTCTCAGGATGACGATAGGGAGTAATCATAACTAGTTTGGCTCCCTCCTCGAGCTCAATAACATGTTCCATCCCTCTGTCAGGAGGAACCCCATGAGAAATATTGCCTAATACTTTAGCGTGTCTATCAAGTATCTTCTGGATATTTGGTGGATGACTCTTTTCTTGTGGCTCTGGTGAAGTTGGCATAATGTAGCACTCTGCCGCCCACTTTATGTCATCATGACGAAAAAGTCTCTGCATTCTCCTCAAGGACACTACTCTGCAACCTCCATCTAAAAGTCCTCTAAGTACCACAGTTCTACCCTCATGCTAGAATCTCATCTCCAATTTTGCTAGATTGAGTGTGAACTCAACTAGTGAAACCATCCATGTCATGCCGAGGCTGACATCATAATCTCCTATGTCCACAACATAGAACTCATCCTCCAACTCATAGCCATCTCCAAACCTGATGCAAAGGTTAGATATCTTCCGAGTGCATAATAACTTATCACCATTAGCGACCATGACTCTAAACCCATCATGCTCCTGTATCTGTAACCCTCTCCTAGCTACTAACTGTGCATCTATGAAGTTATGTGTAGCCCCAGTGTCAATAAGAGATATCACTTTCTGCCCCTAGATAGTACCCCTGCCCTTAAATTTGATTGCCTTTTAGGCCACTGCCAAGCATGCCAATGATGTATCATCCTTAGGAATGTTGCTCTCCTCTATAGTGTTATCCTCATCTGAATCAAAGTGTTGATCCTCCCCTTCTGACTCCGACTCTTCTGCTGAAAAATACTCCATTTGATTTGCCTTAGCCTTGAGAGAACATTTATGAGATAAGTCCCAAGGCTCTCTACAATGGAAGCACAGCTTCTTCTTTCAAAGTTCATTCAAGGTTTCATTGTCTAGTCCTTTTGATCCTTCTTTGGGTTTTCTATACTCTCTCTGAAACAATTTTTTGTCTTTGTCCTTGCGGTAGGAAGAATCTGTTGAATGGTTTTTTCCTTTGTATACCGAAGGGGCTAAATCTCGTGCCTTTTTAGTTGCTTCAGCTAAGGTGAGTGGATCATGTCCCTTCACCCAACCTCGTAATGGATCAACAAGACCATCACAAAATAACACCACCAATCTCCTAGGAGAGATATCAGTAACAAGTATAGACAAGCTCTGAAACTCGACAATGTAAGCATCCACAAAACCTAATTGTTTTAACTGTGCTAGCTCCTTGAAATGTAACTCGGGATCCTTAGTGTCAAATCTCTCAATCAATGTTTCGATGAATTCCTCATAGGATGTAATCTGATTATGCCCCAAAGTCACCATGCCATGATGCCACCATTCATGTGCAATGCCATCCAAGTGCATAGCCACATACTTGATAGCCTCCTCCTCAAGCATAGGATTTAGCTGCAAGTATGTATCTACCTTCTGCAGCCAAGCTTGTGCAGTCATCTTCCCTGAAGCATCATAATAAGGTAAATAAAGTTTTCCAACTTTCTTCCTCAGCTCAAAGTTTTGATTCCTCTCTCCTTCTTTAGGCATTTGTCTCATCCTCAAGTCCATATAATCTCTAAGAGAAATATCCGCTTGAAACTCTAGTCCACTAGCCTCCTTGTCCCTCCTGAACTGATCCTTTAACTCGGTAATCTATGGTTTGTTTACTGGTTGAACTGAATCTCTGGATGGGAAAGTGGGTAGAAGAGGTCTCAAGCTCGTAGTCCGTGCTGGCTGTGCAACGTGTCTAAAGTTATTAGCCTCATTCCCATTGTTTCCGTGTCCATTATTACCATTAATATTATTCTCAGGACCATTGTTGTTGCCTTGGCCTCCATGGTTATTGTTTCCCTCGTTGTTATTGTTTCTGTTGTTGGCATCACCTGGATTAATATTGACACCCATCTATCTAGCCATGAGCTACAACATCATGTCCATTTGCTTATTTTGCTCCTGCTACATATGCTGCCCTTGCTCTAATGTATCCAGTAACTGTTTGAGTAGTACCTCCCCCTGATCTGGACTAGCATTTCCGCCTCTGCCTAATCCTGTATTCCTGTCATCTCGATCACCCATATTATTGTCCTAATCAAAGAATATCTCCTTTGTGTCTGTATGGTTGGATTCAATGTCCACCTGCACAGACGTACTAGACTATTTGCTTTGCAAGTCTGAAATCCTATTTTGTCTTGCTCTGGTATCACAGAAATTATAAGACCCCTGTCGCATGCTCAAACATAAATTCTTAGCCTGTGTTTTTTACTTATTTCTGATTTTAGTGTTTTGACATTTCATCAAACACTTTTTTCCTCTATCCGGTTGTTCCAAATTTCCTATAAGACCTCCATAGGATGGCAGGACTTATAGCTCTAATACCACTATAATGGGCACCCCTGGATGTCCCAAAAAAAAAACTAAACCAAATTATTGAAAGTAATTATGTCAAACAGTTTGCATTCAACTTCTTATTTCTCCATTTAATGTTTTAAACCCCTTATAATTTTGGAAATCAAACGTTTATTTGTTTGTTGTGTTTTATGCATGGAATTGGTATCATACAACATAAATAAGAAAGAAACTACAATGATATGCAAAGTGGAAATGAATCGCTGCTAATAAAATGTTATTTTCAGAATTCATAAAACCAAATACATGGCAGATTTATCAACTCACTAATTACTTCAGCAATATTGACATAATACTCCAGCCCATGCTTTCAAACTTGCTGCTGCAATACTTTGTCCTTCAATCAGTCCACTACCTTCATAATACCATTTCCTCAAAGCAACATAAGCGTTGGACAAGTAGTGAAGAAGATATGAGCTAAATACCAAATTTGTCTGTAGCCAAAAATGCAACTAAACTGCCTGATAATGAAGCCAATAACAAAGAATTCCAAAGGCCAAACCCCAAGGGAATGACGTCTAGAATGTTACAAGAGAGGATAGACATCCAAATGCCAAGAACGGAGCTGCAACTCACACACCATTTCTTCTCATATTCAACCTGCCTAATGAAGTCACAAATGCTTCCTTTTATTCTATTTCCCAGGGTCCCCTCAACTCATATGGGCAATGTGGGATAAAAGATGTGTAATATATAAAACATATATTAAAATACCCCTTATGTCTCCCTTGGGTACACATCACCATAAAATAAATATTAAAGTAACACTTTAATATTTTACAATTAAATTAGACGTTATTTTAATAAAACTTCAGGCATTAAAATGTATTAGCAATTGAACTCCGAATAATGCAAGTGATAGCTCACTGAAAAGCTCTCATCGAGGAGTATCGAATCCAATCACCAAAATTGACCTGCACTGTGTCTTGCCAACTTACTAAAAATAGTAAGTATGCCTAAAACTGAGTAAATCAACTTTGTTTTGGCCCAAACTGGAAATGACTAGGCCAAAACACTCCAGGATCCCATTAAACCCTTCATTAGCCCTCGAGACCATGTAGAACAAGGCTAATGCACACACACTTGGTCAACTGCTAAAATGGGGACATTACAAACCTTTTGTCTATAGTTGTCTACTTCGATTTGGGTCTTAGCAAAATCTCTGAGTTTTGTATCTAACTCTAACAAGGCTTCCTCTATCCTGAATGTCTTCCTGATGTCATCCTCATTAGAAGCTTCCTCAAAAATCTTCTAGAACTTCTCTACTACTACCTCTATGGGTATTATTTTCTCCCATTCATCATCTTCAAAAATATTAAGACCTGCATCACCATAGTGCTTCTCTACTTCCAAAATTTTCTCTCAGGCTTGGACCTTGAGCTAGTGGATCTCTACATGTAATGTTTTCATTACCTTATTACTATCTAATATCTTCTCAATCCAATCATCAATCAAATCTAACTCTTCTATTGTATACACATCTATCAAAATCATATATCTCTACCTGTTTATAGATTGCAAAATCTGTAAATCCTTACTCCAGGTCCATACTTCATCCATTATGCTGAAATCGTGCCTCAAAATTGTGATCATCTTATTTACATTTTCCTGGGTAGCATGCAATAACTTCAAATTCCCCTAGATGATTAAAACACCTTTTTCCTCAAAACTTTCCTGCCATTGCTAATAGGCTTTCAAAAATGGGTCTAAATGTACACCTCCCCCTTATCTAAGTACAACACCAAGAGTCTCCTTGGGGTGATCAGGATCTAGAGGGCCAACAATTTCAGCTAAATATCCCCTCAGGATTTCATTTTCCCTATGAAGTGTTCTAAGTTTGGCCCATTCAATCTCCAAGCTTCTAAAAACCTCCTTTATACCATTGTAACCATCAACCTGGCTGTATCCAATGTGGGCTTCTTGAGCATGACCTCTTTGATCTAATAATCCTGTGGGCTTAAGTCTTCTACATCTACATCCTAAGGAGGGACTGCCACTTGTGCAAATAAATCTTGATCCTAAGTACCATTGATGAATGCCAATGGTCTTGCCTCCTCTAATGGGGACATAGTTTTGATTAGAACTTTAGCCAACTTAATCATATTCTCTTCATCTGCATGGAATTGTAGCTTCTTGTTTCTCATCATTTACTTCCTTAGCCACCTTGGAACTTGTTCAACTGAAAGCTTGCCTCTCAAGGATGAAGGAGTATGCTTAGCCACTACTTTCCCCTTATCACTCCTCTCAGGAGTTCTTTCTCTTTGTGATGGCTCCCCCTTAGTGGTCTTAATTTATATAGAACCTGTAGTTTGAACCTCAGTGTCTTGGGAGGTTTGCTAAGAATACTTGAGCATTTGTCCCTCTTTAGACACTTCATCAATTGCCATTTTCTATGTTTCTTCCTCTTCTAAAGGCTCCTTTTGAACCTGCTCTTCTTTTGAACTTGGAGGTGAAGGAGTAAGAGAACCTTTATCCACCACTACAACCTATACTATTAATGAAGGAATAAGATCAAGACCCTATGATTCTGAAGGCATTTGCATCCAGTCCTTCTATTAGGGCTCACCTTTTTGGGTATCCTTGATCTTATCTCCAATTAGCTCCATCCCTATGGGCATAAAATCAAAATCTAACATCTTGAATATGTCATCACCCTCTTCATTTTTCTCATCCACCCATTGTTGTACTTCATCTTCTGATGTACTTATCTCCAAAGGTTCTTCAAGGATAGATGGTAGTCTCACTACAGAACTTCTCCTCCTTTCTTGTTTCGTGGCTCTAGCTAGTTGTGTTCTTCTTGGTAAAGGCACATCTTCCTCCTCATCTTCCTCTTCCTCCTCTTCTCCCTCAAGAATAGGTTCCAGGATAGATGGGAAAGGAACCATCCTTCTAGTCACCCTTTGCCTCCTCTTCATGGGAATCTTGATCTTCTTCTATTTCTTAGATTTGAAAGGGGATGCTAGTTCTGCCTATGAAGGAGGAGAGAGTTGTTGGGTTTCACCCTTTGTTACTTCTTTGTTGGGTGCAGTTTGTGGCAATTGAGGGTCTAGCTCATCTTGAGAAGCTCTAGTAACTTCTAGCCCTTGCACATTTAATTCCTTCTACTCAGGAGGTGCCTAGACTTCGCCCTCTTCTATTTTGGCTCTTTGAGGAGAAATCCTATTTCTTTTTCCCTTTCCTTTCTTCTTTGAGGGGTGATAGCATCCAGTTGGCCAATCAAGTTGGTATACTATCTCTAGAATTATTTTTAACTGGTCTGCAAAGGTAGGGATGGTGATCTTCTTCCCTCTTCCTTTGATTGGGCAAGCTTGTGCATAAAAAATTATAGTCTCAGGCATTCAATTAAGTTGAAATGGTTTCTTGATCCAATCTTGTGTCATCTTGATGACATACCTTGCCCAATGATTAATGTCATCATTATCCTCTCTATCAACCTTGGCATTCATTATGGGCCTTTCCCCAATTTTATCTGTGTTGAACAGAGGGTCAAGCAGCTCCTAGGAATCTTGTTGCAATATCTCCTCAGGAATTCTTATATTTAGAGCCTTCTCAGCCAAATACAAATTCATCCTACAATAGTCCCTAATACAAACATTATATTTGTTTCTTGCATTCATCGAATTATCTTCAATAGCTTCTTCGTGCTAAAATTTCTTTCCTACCAAACTCTAAACTTTCCCAATATTGTCAAAACATGGCCTAGGAGAATTGTACTCCTCAAGGGGATATTGCTTCCACTCCCATTCAAAAGATAGAATATCCCATTTCCACTTAACTTGATATGGTCCTACGACCAGGGGCCATGTCCAACATGGTCTTCATTGTCTCCTAACCCTATCATATCTAGGGAGCTTCTTTGGATTGACAATGTCACTAGCTACTCTTAGATATGTGAATGTTTTAAACTGAATAAAGCCCTAAGTGCTCTTATCTAAGCTATGGCATCATCAGATAATCTTTTTGCATAGTCTCCCTCTATAAATCAGATGATAGAAAATATGAATGCATCATTCACAATTCTATATTCTTTGCTCTGTCTCAAGAGCTTCTTCTTCACCAATTGGGGATAGATGATATATGACCAAGAATTGAGATCCTACATGTTGCCCTTCCTATACAACCTAGGATAGTTTGTTGTCCTTGTAGCTAGAAGATACACCAAATATGATGTCACATAGAACTTTCTATTATCCTTAACTGCCTCCAATTTTTCACAAATGTTTTTGCTCAATGTGGTGGCCAGTCAAGTGGCATCCTTGCCATCTTGATAGTCTCAATAAAATTTACCATGGAAACATTCAAGTTTCTATCTACTGGAAAACCCATCACTCTACTCAAAAGAATGATAGATTATCCAACATCTTCCTTCATATACCCCCTTGTCATATCCACCTTTCCTATTACCTTTCCTAGAGGAGTCTTATCAATAAGATAAGAGGACTAGATGACCTCATTTTCCTCACTTAGGTGTTCTCTATACCACCTTTCTACTGCCTCATAGGTGAGTTTGATGAATTGATCCACCCTAGGGAGATGAAATACCCTCTCAATGTTTTTCAGGTCAAAGGTCAAGGACAAATTCTCTAGTTATGCTCTTTACCGCCCTTTCCTTACGAACAAAGTGTTGTGCTAGTGTCATTATTAGCTTTGAGGATTGTATTGATGTTGGGTGTGAAGCTGCATTCACTAACCCTAATTGGATTAATGGAGATACCATAGCCAATCTCTCCTTGGGCTTGTTACAAATCCTTAAGAACTCTCCCAGATTAGTTTGTCCCAAGTCAATATCCTTAATCTCTATGTAGTCATCTTGGAACCTTGATTTTGACAGTACACCTTGGAACTTGAACATAATGAGCTTTGGTGCCATTTTCTCACCGGATGAAGATGCCATTATCTCTACATGACAAAAGGAAGACATTCATTAATTCAAAATCAAAATTATGAGATTACAAAAAAATCTAAAAAGTTAAATGCATGAAAACCCATTATTACCCTCCTTTTTCTTAAAACAAAAATTTTTAAAGTAAGGTGTGCACTTGCGCACCAAATTATGTGTGCGAGTGTGCACCTTGTTTGACATCTTGTTATGGTCATGGGTGCACACTAGTGCACTAGATCAAGTGCACAAATTTTGCATCACTATTTTTGTTTTCTTTGAAGATTTGGCTTGCATCGGGTGCACACAAGTGCACCAAATCAGGTGCACTAGTGTGCACCCACTTTATTATTTTTTGCCTTTTGTTTTAAATTTTTCTTTTAGGGGTATACAATAGCACACCAAATTAGGTACACAATTGCGCACCCTCATAGGTTTTATGTCGATATTTTTTTTTGATTTTTGCATTTACATTTTACAAACTGGTGCACACTAGTGCTAGTATGCACCAACTTTGGTGACTTGGGTGTTTCGCAAAGGTGAGCAATAAAGGTGCAGCAAGGCTAGTGTGGAGAAGCAATGTTAGGAGGAAGTGCTAGGGTCAATGTCTTCATTGGAGGCAAATATGAAACGTGATAAGGTAAGATGGGGCAATGAGGGTTTATATAATCTCTCCCAAACTTTGGTGCTACGTCGGTGTGCAACTTTGTATCGACACATCACCAAAGTGTGATGTGCTTTCCCTTTTGTATTGTGCACTAGTGCACTAGATCAGTTGCATTGGTGCACACTTTCCAACTTTGAACTTTTAATCTGGTTTCTTTTGATAATATGATTTTTACTGATGCAATTTTTCCACAAGGCCCTAGGACATGAGCTTAGGGGTAGGTAAGACCTCAAAATGGCTTGAATGTAGGACTAAAATCCCCTGATAAAATAAGGGGGGTCCCCATTTCCTAATTGAAATGGGCGTACATTGTGGAACCACAATAGGAGGCAAGATATTGAGTTCTTTTTTTATAAAAAATCATCTCTTCATTTTTCATAGGTTATATCTCAATTTTTTATGTGTTGTTGAGATTCAATTAATAGTTGTATTTAATTGTGAGTTGTTTATAATTTATAGCTGCATGTTTTGACATATCCATGAGCATGACTACTCCATTTAGTTATAGCACAATTTGTGATCAAATAAACATGTCATATTTCCAATTCATAATTGAATACCTCTTTAAAAGAATGATTTTTGACACAATAAATCATAAAAATACATTTTGAACAAAAATACTAAAATATTAACTCCAAAGAAGTATTCACATCTTAATGCCATAGCCCTCTAACACTGAAAATTTGTGTCATAAAATACTCAAGCTTGAAAATGTAAATTTGTGTCATCTTGGCTCTACCTCAATTTGGTAAGCTTCTTTATAAAGGATCCTTTTTGTGAAACCAATTAACAAAAATACTCATAATTAAACAAAACCCCAACAACTAACTTCATTAATGACCACATGGAATAGTATACAAGTAAAGAATAGAACCAATGACACATGAACTCCAAGATTTATGTGTGCACAACTTAAATTGTAGAAAAAAAATAATAAGAATCTTCCCACAAAGATAATCCACTCAAGTATAAAATTTGAGTAAAAAAGATGAAAGGATATCATTGCTCTTTATTAGTAATCAGATGATCACTGCCAATACAGAAATGAATACAAACAAGAAGGCTCACTTTGTTATAGTACAATGCCTAAGCTCACCACTTTAAGCTTGCATACAAAGGACCACTTCCAAAGTAGTAAGATACAATAACAACCTTGTGTACCTAAGATCCACTATCTTAAAGTACATACAACTCTCCAAAGTAGATAAAGATAGATTTTCCTAATAATGCAACTAATCTACACAATACTATTCGCCTTAGCAACAAATTTTTGATGTCTTTTCTTCTTTGCCATTGCTATTGAAATTTGTTGTGTTGATTGTTTAACTTTACTAATTTTCACACTTTATTTTCTTTACACTCTATTCATAAATTTTACCACAACATTGATAGTTTCTATATACATGATACATTATTAGAGATCACAACAAGATCAACCAAGTCAAAAGTTATTAGAAATACATTTACTGTTGTCCAAGGAAATAGAAAAGTACAAATAAGTTTTATACCAAAAGAATCCAAACAAAGAAACCAAATGGATAAGAGATGGACATTAAGTACACATGTTCCTTAAAGCATGAACCCATTTAAATAGGATATAAGAAACAAGTTCTAGACTTGGACCTAAATCTAACACTTCAACAATCAATAATTAAAAAAGTTGAGCCCAAATCAACATACATGATATGTCCCAAGAAAAAGGACCAAGAACCCTTACACATTACCCAATGCTTTATACACAATAACTATACAACTATTAAAGATGATTTAAATGTGCAGAGACAAACTACCTACTTGGTAGTTGTAATCGACCCTTGCATGCCATGGAAAGATCCATGGGCCACATCAACAATGATGCCAACATTGATACATTAAAAGTCATTTCAACATGTCACATGAGAAGTTTGCATAGCATATTTTTGGATCAAGATTATAAGGAAAATAGCTACAACACTAGATAACACAAATTTGAGAACACTAGGAACACATTTAAAACACTAGAGAATGCCACAACAAAAAATAAACCTAAATTCCAACTCCATAAGTAGCAACACCCTTCAACTCTACTTACTAGGATGGAAACACTTTGACAGTGAATATACCTGCAACTATAAAATTGACATTTGATCTACAACATAATACCATTATTTCTTAACAATAAACATCTCGACCACAATGGTTTTTGAATTTAAGAGTCCAATACTTAGGCACTATTAAATTCCATCTTCACATGATCCCATGATACGTAGTTGTCATAATGATACAAAAATTAGGGCCACTAACCTTCTTTGCAATATTCACTACCACAAAAAATTTGGGACTCAAAAAAATCTCTAAATGAATTATAATATGTGCTTCAAACAAAATCAAAACAAGACCCACCAAAAAAATTACTGTCGTTGACATCTACTCTTTGATAAGAAAGTATCCAATCACTTGTACTCTACACTACATATATAATCAATGCTATGAAAAAATTAATATGCTTGAATGATTCATTTTGAAATGAAGTGTTGGATTATTCTTCTATAAAAGTTTCAAAATTAAAGAAATAAACATAGTCACTTTGTTCAAAGAGAACTAATTTCCACAATCCCTAGATAGTATTTGATATAATTTTTTTGGGTAGATTGTGTAATAGTTCTTTTTCATCAAAATATTAGGTCACACTCCATTATCCACATCAAGATTTTCTCCCTCCTTTTTCTCACTTTATCATCCCACTGATGGATCATAGAGTCTGATCCAAAATGTTGATGAAAAAAACTATTGCACAGTCTACCCAAAAAAATTATATCAAACTTAATAACTCCATGTTATGGGTTACAAAGTACGTGTATATGGAAATGATAATAAACATTAAAATTGGACATTTTTTGGCAAAGATTTGACTTACAATATTGAAATAGCTAAGTTTCATAGACATCATTGTACCAATGTACAAAGATGAAGAAAGGTAAATGTCACTATGGTTTTCCATAACCACCAATGAAAAAACCAAAATACTAGAACCATATGACAACATAGACAAAAGCATTATGTCCATTTCTAAATATTCAAATGCAATTCTAGTGTTCCAACTGCAATTGTTTTGTACACTTGAAGATTTCTTACTAAACATTGTCATAGTTGAAAATGAATACATTTTCATCATTCAATCTATATAAAAGAACTCAAAGTAGTTAAACAATGAACTAGATTAATTTCCAAATGTTTCTTCCAAAAGTTTAGCCAACCATTACATTACATGACATCCATCATTAAGTAGTATGTCTTGTAAAATTTGTTTCTCAATAAAGAATACAAAAGATAAATTAACATGAAGAACAAGACCACAAATTGTTTGATTCATAAGGTAACTCAAGCATCTTGATCATGATTTACTATAGAGAGAAAATATTGAACTATATATTCCATTCAAAAAAGCCAAACAATTTGAAATAAGGGTTTACAACATCAAAAGATGATTTTTCTCACAACAAGAACACAATTGAATCCTACCAGAATACATAAAATGTAAATTAGCTATGACATCATATTGATAAATCAACTAACAATGAAAACATCAAGTTTAAAACTCTTATAATACACAATGTGCATGGGCCAAACAAAACAAGGAATGAGAAATAAAATTTAAATACAATAAAATAGGTCTACAAAATCCTAACATATAAAGCTTTTCAAATAGGGGAATATCTACACTTATTACACAATGTCGAGCATTACAATATTAAAAGGATTCTAGACAAAGAACAACATGTATCATAAAGGACATAAAAATGAAAAGAAACAAAAGAATCTCAAACTACATCATTTGTTCTTAACAAGAGGTTCTAGAACATGAAAAATATTCACAACTTAAGCAATAAACCACAACCTACTTTGCATTTACAACAATGCAATCAGCAATGCTCCACACAAATGAATGGGTTTAGTACTTGCATATTCAAGAAAAACAACATATGCCATTGAAGGAATTTTTTTTTCTATGCAATCCTTATATTATTCAACATATCCATTTCCACTCCATTGAGCCTAGAAAGTTTCATTGTTTTAACAAAAACGAATCAAAAATTGTAAATACTTCTTATAGATAGGATAGCTTTCGTTGGAGCAAGATTTAAATGCTACATAAAAAATTGATTATGTGACATCATGCAAACACCTACCAAACATTTTGGAAACCAGGACATTATTTTTGTGGCTATCATAAATAAATTTGGAGGAACATGTTGTTGAAAACAAACTGAGACAAATATGATAAATGTGTTTCAATCATTGTTTTGTCACTGATGTCAAACTTTCTACTTACTAGTAAGAATATTGCTTATATGATTTAAGTACTATCATTTGTTTGATTGATAAAGAGGATTTGAAAAAATGAGGTAACAATAGAACCTAGAGGAAAGGTTAAGTTATGATATGAAAAGGAGTACAAGAATTAGTTAAGACAGTGATATTATAGTGAATGGATAATCTACTTAAGGTTGCAAAGGTTGGTTACACTAAGTAAGTTTAGAAGAACAAGTTAAACAAATTTTTTTTGCTAAGCTTTATCATGGAAAGTAAGTGCTAAGATAAGTTAGTGCATGTCAAGCAAAAAATTAGTTGGAGCTGAGCATAATCAATTTTAGTGTAAGCCGAGTAAAATTTAGTTGATGTCAAGTACTAGTAAAATTTAGTTCATGGCGAGTGTTCTGATAATAGATGCCAAGAAATGTAGTATGTGCCAAGCATCAGAAGCCAGTTAATGTCAAGTGTCAACATTATGGGAAAGATCGAGAATTTGATGAATCTAAGCTGACAAGTTTGATTTCTTGGATTGTGTGAACCATGTGGAAGATAATATTGATGAACTGGTGGCACAACATTCAAGATGAACTATTTTGAGGTGAATTCAAAAATGATTGAAGGAGACATTTCTAGAAGGAATGAAATGAAATGAGAGGTGGATTCATTTAATCATACCTAATCTAACCTAACCCTAAAATGGACAATGGAGAATGAATGGAAAAATATCTTAATTCTCTATTTATAGAGATGGCTAGTCAGAAGAAAGGTTTTTCATGTAACAAAACCTAAGGAAGACTTGAGGGGTCTAGGGTATTTTCTTCATTTAGTGACCTAAGAGAAGAGTTTGCATTGGCAAACAAAGTAAGAAGGCTTAAGGCTATGGATGCTTGATGGCTAAATGAGCTATTAGAGATGAAGAGTGTGAAAGCCAAGTAGAATGGAGGACTGAAATAAAGATCTATAATTTGTAAATGAAGTTGTAAGTTGTTGTCCAATCAAGCCTTACTATTACTCTCTAATCCTTGTATAAGTCTAGGTAAATTCTTTGGATTAAAATTGACCTAACAATCATTTGTAAATCTTTTAACTAGGTGAAATTCCAAATGAATGATCTAAAGTCCTCTAACAAGGCTCACTCTTAACATGGTGATTGAAATACTTTAACCAGGTCACATTTAACAGTGTGCATTGTAACCTTTAATAGGGTTGGCCTTTTACAAGGAATCCCTTCAAGAAAGTGAGAATGAGTAGTATGTTACTGGTGGTTATTCCCAAATTGAGTATCCATGTTAAATCATTGTATCAAATGTGTTATTAAATTTTTTATGTTTCATGTTTACATTTCTACAAATTGATTTGATAGTAACCTACAAGTATAAGTGATTACATAATCTAATTGATGCATGCATGATGAAAATGTTTTATGGATATGGGTTCACTAAGCTATGAACAGTTGTATTTGTACATCTAGACCTTGGGTAACTAATTCACCCCCCCTCCTAGTTATTTTAAAGAATTCCAACACATGTCAAATGTTATGGCTTACAAAAAATAATGGAACATAAAAATGATAACTTCTCAAGAAGACAACGACATAACATACTTAAATAACAAATGTAGCATCTATCTACATACAAAATCATCATTCATGTTTCTTTTTTACAAGAGAAAAGATGTAGGTGTACACAATGTAAAGGTATTATATGATATTTCTAAGAGTCTAATAATAATTGATGCAATTGATGAACAAGACAACTCAATCAATGTAGAAAATTTGAACAAATTAATTGCAATTATACTAGTTAAAATAATGCTCAACTTGGACATATTGGTTGAAATATATGGATTGAACCAAGATAATCAATAAATTAAACAATAGATTTAAAAAATTCACACAAAATGTTTATAAGCACATTATCTAAGATTAAATTCAATGACCATAATATTAGAATTCCAAACTTAAAAAATTTCCAAATTTAGACAATGCATACATTAATAATGGATGAGCATTGATCCTTGGAGTTACAAGACCAATTCAAAGGCTACATAGAAAAATAAATATGACTATCATGAAATAATTCCTAGTATAATTGGCATGTTATTGAATAATACATAGATTAACATGGGTTAACATACACAACTTTTTCTTGTACACCAAACATTGAATCATTTATCTTTTTAAGTCCTCTAACAACTAATAAGTTTAGTGTAAGACCAATAAATATTGAAGAGATGAGACAACTTTAAAAAAAATGCTACTTGGATCTACTAACTAGGGAAGCCCTCGATATGAAGAGATGTTATGAAATTAAAACAACTCTCAACATACTTATTAATCTTGAAACACATAAATAAGAGATGTAACAACTATTGAAAGATAACCATATACAATAACATTGGATTTGTTAACTAGGGAAACCCTTGATTAGATCTAGGGAAATCCAGTGGGGATGGTGCCCACAAAATGATGTACTAATATAAATGCTCCACTATCCTAACAACTTGAGTACTATCATTGTTAAATAATACAAATGTACAATAACCATTGTCCAACAACTTCTTTTCTAGATAGAGTTCCTTGTATGTTCATCATGCCTTAGTTGCACTAATCATTTCTCTAATCCAAAAGATGTTTCCATGTAAGTTCATAAAATACAACATATTCACATATTGAAAAGTGGTCTTATTGATAATTACAACCAAGGAAAACATCTTTCCTTTGTAAGGAAACTTGCAACAAAGAATATAACTGTTTCCACATAACCCATAATAGATCTGAAATAAACACGGTTTTAAAATCCACATGCAAGAGAATATACAACATACCTACAAAATTGTGACACAAGATATACCTTGGAAAACCATCATTGAGGGAAAAAACCAGACTCTAAAAGAATCCATCACCATGTATTATTCAGTAAAAACACCATTGGAATACAACCATGGAAGCCTTCATGGCCATAGCCACAACTGAGAAAACTATGTGAACAAGCATGAATCCATACATCTCATGCCATGCTTCCAACCTTCACAAATATTCCCTTGGCTAACCTTTCAAGCCTTGTCCCACTTGACTCTTGTCTTTCTCTTCTCCTTGGCACACCAACAACTACCCTTGTGGCTACTTATATAGTAGCAAGACCCACAAAACCACCAATTGGTATTACATAAACCATGTGCCACCTAACCCATTGACCCCACATTTAATATTGGGCATTTAATTCTTTTTCCCAATATTAAATAATTACATGAAATATTATCATAATATTACAATACAACTCATAAGTATATCCCATGGGAATCTTTACATGTTGCACATTCATCTAGATGCAACATTACATAATAAAATAAAATAATAAAATATAACAATATTATGCAATGTGTGCAACACTCATTATCTCAACAATCTCCCACTTGTATAGATTGCATAGGGTCAATCCATAGCCACATAAATGAACAAGGGAACAATCCCTCCTAGCACATCCACCATCATGGATCAAAATACACCAAGTGCTCCATCTTGGTACCCACAACAAAATCAAAGTATCCAGCATCTCAAACATGAATGATCTCACCTCCTATTATGCCATTGCCACTAGACATACATAGAAGCCATCCAAAGAGAAAGCCACCCAACCTGTCACATTAGAAGATCATAAAATCTTGTACCAACTGAAATGCTAATCACAAATAACTTGATCCAAAAGTAATCACATGTATTTGTAGTTGCCAAAATATCCATAGCTGAAATAGCACCCATAGCAAAGTGCCAAACCCATCCAACTATCCATACCTCAAAGGTATACCAAGTTAATCTCACATCATCAACATATCCAATCTACAACCCGCAATCACAAGCCTCAAGAGCAATGCTTGCCACATATATACCAAGAAGCTCCCACTACAAAAGATAATGTCAAATCTATAACCAATCACTCACAACATCTTAAAGAAGTGAATCCATGTAGTATCAAGGACATCCACAATACATAAATAGATATCTTGCAAAAATAACTCTCATAACAAGTCTCCAATAGTCTCCCAAATAAGAAAACTCGCAACAAAGAATATAACCATTTTCACATAACCCATAATAGATTTGAAATAAACACATAATTAAAATCCACAAGCAAGAGAATAGACAACATATCCACAAAATTATGACACAAGATATACCCTAAGAAACCCTCATTAAGGGAAAAACCTAGCCTTCAAAAGCATCCATCACCATGTATTATTCAATAAAAACACCATTGCAATACAACCATAGAAGCCTTCATGGCCATAGCCACAACTGAGTAAACTATGTGAACAAGCATGAATCCACACATCCCATTCCATGCTTCCAACCTTCACAAATGCTCCCTTAGCTAACCTATCAAGCCTTGCCCCACTCGACTCTTGCTTTTCTCACTCTTACTCTCTCTACAACAACTACCTTGTGGTTGCTTATATAATAAAAAATTTCACAAAACCACTAAGTGGTATTACATAAACCATGTGCTAAAACCATGTGCTACCTAACCCACTGACCCCACATTTAATATTAGACATTTAATTCTTTTCCCCAATATTAAATAAATATATGAAATATTATTACAATGTTACAATACAACTCATCAAGTATATCCCATGGGAATCTTTACATGTTGCACATCCATCTAAATGCAACATTACATAATAAAATAAAATAATATTATGCAATGTGTGCAATACCCATTATCTCAACAATCTCCCACTTGTTGTATACATTGCATAGGGTCAATCCATAGCCACATAAATGAACAAGGGAACAATCCCTCCGAGCACATCCACTGTCATGGATCAAAATACACCAAGTGCTCCATCCTAGTACCTGCAAAAAAATCAAAGTATCTAGTAGCTCGAACATGAATGATCTCACCTCCTATTATGCCACCACCACTGGACATACATAAAATCCATCCAAAGAGAAAACCACCCAACCTGTCACATTAGAAGATCATAAAATCTTGTACCAACTAAAATTTCAAGCACAAAAATTTGATTCAAAGGTAATCACATGTATCCATAGTTGTCAAAATATCCATAGCTAAAATAGCACCCACAACAAGTGAAAAACCCATCCAACTATCCATACCTCAAAGGTATGCCAAGTGAATCTCACATCATCAACATATCTAATCTGCAACCTACAATCACAAGCCTATAGAGCAATACCTACCACATATATACCAAGAAGCTCCCACTGCAAAAGATAATGTCAAATCTATAACCAATCCACTCACAACATCTCAAAAAAGTAAATCCATGTAGTGTCAAGGACATCCACAATACATAACTGATATTCGGCAAAAACAACTCTCATAACAAGTCTCCAACAGTCTCCCAAATTCTTTACAAGCAACAGAGGAAAGAGATAAAGGAATAACCATGTCATCTCTCACATGACATACATGAGCACAAATTAGTGATCACAATCTCTAACCAATCTCAAATCCAATGTAGGAAAAAATGAACATCCCATAAGATAACCAAGACCAGAGAAAACCATACAAATCATAACCTATATCATGTCCTTCTACACACACCTCTAGATGTAAACTGTGCAAGTATGATCTCCTCCATAAAACCCCAACAAGAAACCTCAACAACACCCAAACCATACCATATAACTAATAATGGATGTAAGCCTCTCACAAGAAGATCAAATTCATAAATAATTCCTAAATCAAGGAATAACCATTCCTAATACAAGAAAAATGCCCAATATAAAACCATCTCCCAAATTGAACCAACACAACAACATATGCACATGGAGATAACCAATTCTAAAACATCTTTCAAATGAACCCTCCAAAACTAACTCATGTACCATAGCTCAAGATCCATATTCATGAAAGAAAAGCATAAATATAATGCACTTGAGAAAAAAAAAATGGGCTATACCTCTCAAGTAGCAAATCGCCAAGTAGACCAAGAGTGGGGAATGAGAATGTTCATCAAGATACCCAAGTCTCCAACCAAGACTCATCTAAGAACAATCTCTTCTCAAGTCCATATCAGGTGACTGCCCCTTGGACTTCCTGCTAAAACCATCAACTGTCCCAACAAATAATTCTCTAATCCAAGAGAAATCAGCATCACCATCATCTCTAAGTATCCATGAGCACCTATAACCAATCAATCCATGCCAACTCCAAATGCAACATAGCAATATCATAAAGTATTCAGTTTATGATCAGTGTACTTAATACCAAGAAACTAAACCAAGATCAATGTCAAAGTTCCAACCATGGCCTTAGGAATATAAACATGACAACATGATCTTACCATCTCAACCATAGAGATAACATGCTCCATATGAACATACTATAAAATGTCACAACTCTAAATGCATATCAAGAGTATACCATGACATAATAATGAAACCATCATCATACCAAGGATAACATGCCAAATGAAAGCATAAACCACACCTTTTCCAAGAACCTTGTGAGTCCTCAAGATGCAACCATCTCCATACACCATGAAGAAAACCATCTCCACACACCATGAAGATAACAAGTGCACCATGCAAATGTCAAAGATGCTTCTGCAACAACAGATCCAAGACAAACCTCTAAAATCTACAAACACTCAATAAATATATCAATGCCAACAACTCCCACTCAATTGTGGTACCAAGTCACCTATGGCATCATAAAATCCATCTCCTACATGAAGATCCAAACCAAACCAGGAACTAATTCTACACTATCACCCCATCATTGTCACGAGCTCCTACTAAACTATGTATCCAAGCTATTCATGACACATGGTGAAGACCCATCCTTTAACCATGAGAATCAACCAAGGCATCAAAACCGTCAAAGAAATCAAAGTGCACATCATGAACTCCTCAAAGGAAACCAAATAACCATGATCCTCAACCAAGAAGATATACTACCATAACCAAATTATAAATCCAAGCTAATGAACATCAAGGATGTACCTATATATCAAATCATGTCATGCCAAAATCCATGGCACCATGATCACATCCATGAATCTAGCATATGCCTCTCAATATGTTCAACCTGTCAGCATAAAATAGTCAACCACAATCTTCCACCATGACCGTGCCTAGTAACATCTCATCCCTTCTACATGAAGATAAATCAATAAAGCATGTGATTTAGGACATAGAAAACCCAAATCCAAGTCACTAATCTAAATATGCATCAATAATGAAAGATCAATGGACAAAGAGAACCCATAACCAAGTCATAAATGCAACATGTAAGTACAAATCATTTACAACACTCCACAACTTATAGACCCAACAAGTCATCATACATATCCAAACCAAACACTAATAACCATATCATTATGAGAGTAGTCTAAAATATGAATTGAGTATACAATGACATCAAATCTTAAATCTCCAATACTATAAACTCATAATGTTACCATAGTCAAAATATATTTACAAAATGTCTAGATCAATATATCACCAAATAAACCATGCCAAACCTACACCAAATCTAAACCAATGTGTAAAGCTCTCTTAGAGCTTTTTGTTGACTACTCAAAGTCCAAAACTCGACTTCCTATGCCCAAGTTATGCCCTAATTTGTGCTTAAAATAAATAATATCTAAATTTAGGACTCTTAAAATCTGACAAAATTTCAAAATCATAGAACCAAACCTACATCATGTTGTAGTGCTCTGAATTAGCTTTCTAACGCCTTTAAGAACTCTAAAATCTGATATTCTGAGAGAAAGTTATGGCTATTTTACTAAGATAGTCTTTTTACCATTTTCACTGTGATTTTTCATTTTATTTTATTTTTTGTGATGAAAATTTTGACAGAATTAAATTTGATAGCCATCATGAGCTAAAACCAAAAAACTCTTTCATTTCCTCCGAACATGGCCAAACTAGGGCATATTATATATCAAAATTTATGGAAATATCAACCCGGATCCAATGGTGAGGTCTGTTTTTACCTAGGAGATCATTTCTACAAGCCACCCACTAAAATCTCATTTAAATGAAACATCCAAATAATCCTTTTGACCAATAATTTCACATGCCCAAAATCTTGTAACATCCCATAATAACAGCAAACTCAAAAACCCTCAGATCTGCAATAAAACTCATATATCTTGCCCTTTCTTTTATCCTCTCATGAGAGATAAAGGAATAACCATGTCATCTCTCACATGACCTACATGAGCACAAACTAGTGACAAGAATTTCTAACCAATCTCAAATATAATGTAAGGAAAGCCAAACATCTAGGAAGATAACCAAGACCAAAGAGAAACCATGCAAATCATAACCTATATCATGTCCTTCTACACACACCTCTAGATGTAAACTATGCAAGTATGATCTCCTCTATCAAACCCCAACAAGAAGCCTCAACAACATCCAAACCATACCATATAACTAATCATGCATGTAAGCCTCTCACAAGAAGATCAAACTCATAAAACCATTCCTAAACCAAGGAATAACTATTTCTAATCCAAGAAAAATGCCCAATATAAAACCATCTTCCAAATTGAACCAACACAACAACATATGCACATGGAGATAACCAATTCTAAAACATCTCTCAAATGAACCCTCTAAAACTAACTCATGTAGCATAGCTCAAGATCCATATCGATGAAAGACAAGCATAAATATAATGCTCTTGAGAAAAATCAATGGGCTATACCTCTCAAGTAGCAAACCGCCGAGTAGACCAAGAGTGGGGAATGAGAATGCTCATCAATATACCCAAGTTTCCAACCAAGACTCATCTAAGAACAATCTCCTCTGAAGTCCATATCAGGTGACTACCCCTCGAACTTCTTGCTTAAACCATCAACTGTCCCAACAAATACTTCTCTAATCCAAGAGAAATCAGCATCATCACCATCTCTAAGTATCCATGAGAACCTATAACCAATCAATCCATGCCAACTCCAAATGCAACATAGCAATATCATGAAGTATCCTACTTATGATTAGTGTACTCAATACCATGAAACTAAACCAAAATCAATGTAAAAGTTCCAACCATGGCCTCAAGAACATAAACATGACAACATGATCTTACCATCTCAACCATAGAGACAACATGCTCCATATGAATATATCATAACATGTCACAAATCTAAATGCATATCAAGAGTATACCATGACATAATAATGAAACCATCCTCATACCAAGAATAACATGCCAAATGAAAGCATAAACCACACCTTTGCCAAGAACCTTGTGAGTCCTCAAGATGCAACGATCTCCATACACCATAAAGAAAACCATATCCACACACCATGAAGAACCATCCCCACACACCATGAAGATAATAAGTGCACCATGTAAATGTCAAAGACACTTCTGCAGCAACAAGATCTAAGACAAACCTCCAACATCTGCAAACACTCAATAAATATATCAATGCCAAAAAACTCCCACTCAATCATGGTACCAAGTCTCCTATGACATCATAAAATCCATCTCCTCCATGAAGATCCAAACCAAACTAAGAACTAATCCTACACTGTCACAAGCTCCTACTAAACTGTGTATCCAAGCTATCCATGATACATGATGAAAACCCATCCTTTAACCATGAGAATCAACCAAGGCATCAAAACCATCAAATAACTCAAAGTGCACATCATGAGCTCCTCAAAAGAAACCAAATAACCATGATCCTCAACCAGGAAGATATACCACCATAACCAAATTAGAAATCCAAGCTAATGAACATCAAGGATGTATCTGTATATCCAATCATGTCATTGCCAAAATCCATGGCACCATGATCACATCCATGAATCGAGCATCTACCTCTCAATATGTCCAACCTATCAGCATAAAAATAGTCAACCACAATCTTCCACCATGATTGTACCTAGTAACAACATCTCATCCCTTCTACATGAAGATAAATCAAAAAATCATGTGACTTAGGGCATAAACAACCCAAATCCAAGCCACCAATCTGAATATGCATCAATAATGAAAGATCAATGGGCAAAGACAACCCTTAACCAAGCCATAAATGCAACTTGTAAGTATAGACCACTTACAATGCTACACAACTTGAAGATCCAACAAGTCATCATAAATATCCAAACCAAATACTGATAACCATATCATTATGAGACCAATATAAAATATGAACTAAGTATACAATGACATCAAATCTTAAATCTTCAATGTTGTAAACTCATAATGTTACCATAGTCAAAATATACCATAAACTATTCAGATCAACATATCACCAAATAAATCATGTCAAACTTGCACCAAATCTGAACCAATGTGTAGAGCTTTCCAAGAGCTTTATGTTGACTACTTGAAGTCCAAAATCTAACTCTGTATGCCCAAGTTATGTCCTAATCTGTGCTCAAAATAAGTAACATCTGACTTTAGGGCTATTAACACCTTAAAAAATATCAAAATCACAGAAGCAAACCTATACCAAGTTGTAGTGCTTTGAATTAGCTTTCCAACATCTATAAGAACTCTAAAATTTGATATTCTGAGAGAAAGTTATGACCATTTTACTAAGACAATCTTTTTACCATTTTCACTGTGATTTTTCATTTGTTTTTACTTTTTTTGTGACAAAAATTCTAACAAGATTAAATTTAACAGCAATCATGGGCTGAAACTAAAAAACTCTTCCATTTCCTCTAAACATGGCCAAACTAGGGCATATTATATATCAAAATTTATGAAAATGTCAACCCGGATCCAATGGTGAGGTCTGTTTTTACCCATGAGATCATTTCTATAAGCTACCCCCCAAAAACCCTCATTTAAATGAAACATCCAAAAAATCCTTTTGATCAATAATTTCACATGCCCAAAATCTTTTAACATCCCATCATAACAGCAAACCCAAAAACCCTCAGATCTACAATAAAACTCATATTTTTCCCTTTCTTTTATCCTCTCATGCATTCCCATGGATTCAATCTAGGGTTACAATAATAAAACCATAGCTCTAATACCACTTTTAAGGAAACTTGCAACAAAGAATATAATCGTTTCCACATAACCCATAATAGATATGAAATAAACATGGAATTAAAATCCACATGCAAGAGAATAGACAACATACCCACAAAATTGTGATACAAGATATACCCTAAGAAACCCTCATTGAAAGAAAAACTTAGCCTCCAAAAGCATCCATCACCACGTATTATTTAGTAAAAACATCATTGCAATACAACTATGGAAGCCTTTACGGCCATAGCCACAAACAAGCAAACTATGTAAACAACCATGAATCCACACATCCCATGCCATGCTTCCAACCTTCACAAATTTACACTTGGCTAACCTTTCAAGCCTTGTCCCACTCAACTCTTGCCTTTCTCTTCTCCTTGTCACACCAACAACTACCCTTGTGGCTGCTTATATAGTAGCAAGTCCCACAAAACCACCAAGTGGTATTACATAAACCATATGCTAAAATCATGTGCCACTTAACCCACTGACCCCACATTTAATATTGGACATTTAATTCTTTTCCCCAATATTAAATAATTACATGAAATATTATCACAATATTACAATACAACTCATCAAGTATATCCCATCAAAATCTTTACATGTTGCACATCCATCTAGATGCAACATTACATAATAAAACAATATTATGCAATGTGTGCAACACCCATTATCTCAACATCCTTTATACCAAGTCCTATAAAAATTTACTAAGCCAACCTTGAGGCTTTCCCAATTTACAATAATAATATAGAACCAACTTAAGATATTACAATTATATGTTACATTACAACATTACATCTTTTCACAAATACAAGTAATTTGTCGATTCATGGTCTTCATAATTCTTCACTGGCTAATCATTTGGATGTGTGTGGTTAATCATAATATCTTCATCATGTCTTCTACATCTTTTCAAGTTTCCTTAACCAAATTCTATCTCTATTAGGAGATACAATCCAAACAACAATACCTTCTATCCAAAAACTCTATATGAATGTTGCATTTACTAAATCCATCATAACTCTATCCAATCTTCATATTTCTTTACATACTTTTAATTATAGAATCTAGATATACTGTAGAGCATAATCATAATTGTGCATAACATGATCTTTAATCCTCAAACTGTGTCGAACCAAACTATATCTACTACTTTGCCAATCTTCATAGAATAAAGTATATTGACATTAACGACTCTTTCATGAATGAAATGCAACACCTCTAAATAATGTCTCCATCAATTCTAAGATACTCCTCCACAGGAATACCATGGTAATTCATGCTTAACAATTTCACCATTTGGAATTGATGATAACATAGATGAAAAACTATAAGAAACAATAAGATAGAGCAAGGAAAGAAAACAATCCAAGTAAGTTAAGTGTGAAATAATATTATCATGAGATAAGCAAGATCCAAGAGCATACACCAAGATCATTCAACAATGGAGACAAGGATTTGAAAGGAAAAGCAAAGGAAACCCCTTGTGAGTATTATGAATGAAGGAAAATGCCAAGATAAGAGAGAGAAAGAGAGAGTGTGTTTGGTGGAGAAACATAGCTCAATACAATAACATCAAAGTTATGTGTAAAGAAGAAAGAGAAAGGATCATCTCTTTTAAAGAGATGAGAAAGGAGTTGCATGTGTTCAAATGTGTAACTCCCATTTCTATGAATTCTACATTCATAATAAGTGTGTGCAAAGTGTCAAGATCCTCTTATGGAGGATAAACTAAATTCCTTAATAAAGGAATTATAAAAATGAGTTGTCCTCGCATGTCAAGTAAAGGAAAAGTAAATGACATGTCCTCCACATGTGTACACTAGGAAAAACTACATTTAGGGATCCTTGGAATATCCCAATCAAATACATCCAAGGAAAGATTAATATTTCTAACATCCACCCCCCCCCGCTCTCCCCCTCCCTTAAATCTTTACTTGGGGAGCTTACATCAAAAGGTTGTAAACCCAAATTTTTACAATGAAATTGAAATTTTTCTTTAGAAAGTGGTTTTGTCAAAATATTAGCCACTTGATGTTAACCCTTACAATAAAGAAGGGTAACTTTCTTGTCTTCAACTTGTTTTCAAATGAAGTGATGTTGAAGAGAAATATGTTTTGTCCTTGCATGAAAAACTAGATTCTTCACTAAGGCAATGACACTTTGATTGTCACAATGTAATGGAGTAGGTGCTTATTGAGGTAGACCCAAATCTTCAAGAATTCTTCTAAGCCATAAGGCTTCCTTAGATGTATTAGTACAACCTTTGTATTTAGCTTCTATTGAGAAAAGAGAAATAGAGTGCTCTTTTTAACTTTTCCAAGAAATTGCACCTGAACCAACAAAGAAAAAATATCCACAAGTGGATTTCCCATCATTAGGATCTCCACCTAGATCAAAATCAGTATAACGTTGTAAAATAAATGCAGAATTGGCATCATAAAGTAATCCAATATTAATAGTTCCTTTATTGTATCTTAAGATTCTTTTAGAAACTTTAAAATGTGTTTGTTGAGGTTTAGACATAAATTTGGAAACTAAACTGACACTATAAGAAATATCAAGTCTAGTAAGAGTTAAATAATTTAAATTTCCTACTAGTTTCCTACACAAAGTTTTGTCAACAAAAGGAGTTTCCATATCAGCCATTAATTTAGCTCCTAATTCACATGGAATTGAATCATGGTTAGAATCATTCATCTAAATTTTTCTAAAAGATCATGAGCATACTTTATTTGAGAAAGAAAGATACCCTTAGGAGTTTGCCAAATTTTCATAACTAAGAAGTAATGTAAAATACCTAAATCAGTCATCCATTTTTTTTGTTTAAGTTGATATCAAAAATCAAAGCATCTAAACTCAAAGTGAGAATTAGATCATCCACATAAAAAATAACAATGATAATATCATCACATCGAATGAGTGTGATGGGAGTGGGAGCGCAATTTCAAAATTCAAATATGGAGATAGGCGAGAATTCACAGGGAGGCGGACCTCAATCACCAGGCACGCAAGAGGGGATCCAGGTAGGCATCAGGGAGGAGTCAGGAGATGGGGACCCACATGAGGACATTCTAGGGAATCTCCCAAAGTGTTGGGCCTCACTCTTTGGAGTCAAGTCATCAGGTAAATCCTCTTTCCCTCTGGTTAAGGTTGTGTCAAGTCTAGAAAAGGGATCTTGCATGATCGCTATTCCAGATGAGATTGTTGATCACAACATTGCCTCTATATCCTCAATGCTTGTCAGAAAGTTTATTGGCCCAAGACCTAATATTGATGTGGTATGGGCCTACACTCTAAAAAAATGGAGCTTGAAAGGTCAGGTTAGTGTCACAACAATGGCTAAGGGCTTTCTTTCTTTTGAGTTCACCTGCCAAGAGGACATGGCTAACATTCTGTGTGAAAGCCCCTGGAGCTTTGGAAGGGCCACCCTCATGCTTTAGAGATGGTCGTCCCAATTGGACTTAAATGAATCATTCCTCCAAAAAGCTCCGGTATGGATCAAACTCTCTAAGCTATCATTGGAGTTCTGGAATGAGGATGTCTTCAAGGGAGTGGCTAGCTCTTTCGGAGAGCTTCTCTCCATTGACCCAATCACTACTTCGAAGAGTAGGTTGACTTATGCGAGGATCTGCCTTGGAGTGAGGGAAGGGGAGGATATTCCCAAAGTAGTTTGTTTTCAATCCAAACTTGGTACCCATATCCAGTAGTTGGACTTTGAAAGTGTTCCTTTTGGGTGTTTTCACTGTCTAAAAATCGGTCACAAGGCATTTCAGTGCCCGAAATCTAAGATGACTAGAAAGAAGAATCCCCTTCTTCTTCTCAATTGAGGATGAAGAAAGTTTGGAAAAAAAAGATCACTGCATAAGGCCAGAAGGACCTATCTATGAAGACCCAGTATGCAGTAGAAGCCCCAAAGAGGAAAAACCAAGAACCTCAGGGAAAGACAAGTAAAGAAGGAGAGTTACTCAAGTTAGGACCTAGTTCCTCTCTACCTTTAACCAAACCCCAGCTGTTAGGGGATGATCAAGTCAAGGAAAGGAACCTCAAGCCTGGAGAAGAGGAAGTTAAGGATGTCTCACAGAAAGGTCTTCAGGAGGCTGGTTTGGACCTTCTCCCTAGAGAGGAACAGCAGATTCTGGGCTCCACAAAAGAGATCAAGGAGAGATAAAATAAGGAAATTATCATCTTACAGGTCCCAGAGGAAAAATTGGTCTCCACCAGAGATGCAACAAGAAAAACAAGAAATAAGGAGGACTTGGTGAAAGATTAGGACCAAAGGGTTGATCTTCACAACACCCCAAGGAATGCTAATAAGGCTTCTAGATCCTTGAAATTTGAAAAGAAAGGAGAGATACTTAGGAAGAATCAAATCAGAGATCCATCCAAGGCTTCTTCGGTGGCAACTAGGAGCAGTTGCAAACCAGATGTGGGCTCTACAATCAAAGCAGGTAGGAAATAAAAAAGGGAGTCCAGAGAAGAGGAGACCAGAAGGTGTTTGGCAAATGGGTGCCAAAGCACCCTGAAGGACTTTTCCAAGAGTAAAAAATGAAGATCATCTCATGCAATATTAGGGGCCTAAATGGTGCCCATAAATAGAAAATCATTAGGAATTTTATTAGAGACCATAGACCAAATATTTTGATGATCCAAGAAACAAAAATGAAAAAGGATTCTTTGAGAAACACAGAGTTCAGTAACATGATGAGCGATGAGGCTTCAGATTCTGATGGAGCCCCTGGGGGCTTGCTAACTTTATACAAGTCAAATCTTTTTAGAGCAGAATTGGTTTCCAATTTAGGTAACATTCTATTTTGTAAAGTGTACAATATTCATTCCAATGAATTTTGGTTCTTGCTCAAAATTTATGCCCCCAACAACAAGAGAGAAAGAAAATCCTACTAGTCCAGAGCAGAAGGGTTGGTTCAGAATAGTAACTTGAAAAAAGGCATCATTATGGGAGATATCAATACCTCTCTTCTGGATAAGGAGAAGAAGGGCAGTCTGCCTCAGGACTAGGATAACAAGCATGATCTTTCTAACTTCATCAATGATTTGGCTTTTTTGGATCTAGACCTTATGGGTGGTGACTTTACTTGGTCCAATAAATGCTTAGGCAAGGAGTGTATTCAGGTTAGACTGGATGGAACCCTCATTTCTCCTAATTGGTTGCAGTCCTCTTCTTGTAAATTAGCTCTTTTGACTAGAATTGGGTTTGACCACTCCCCCATCTCCCTCTTGATTGTCCCTTTTGACCCCTGTAGACCTCTTTCCTTCCGTTTCAAAAAAATGTGGACCTCCCACCCTAACCTTCTAGAGAGAATTAAGGGCTGGTGGAGGATAGATGTGGAAGGTACTACTATGTTTAGGGTAGCTAGAAAACTCAGTAATGTTAAAAGGATGATTAAAGCTTGGAATAAGTCAAATTTTTGTCATCTTTTCTCTATGAAAGAGGATCTTTCTTCTAATCTCTCTTCCATCCAAGCATCCATTCAGGAAAATGGGTATAATGCCTCGAGTAGAGAAGAAGAGTTATCCATCTTGTCTAATTTACATGACATCATTAGTAAAGAGGAAAAGTTCTAGAGGCAAAGATCTAGAATCAATTGGCTCAAGGAAGGAGACAAAAACACAAAGTTCTTCCATTTATCCACTCTTAAACATAGAGCTAACAATAGAATTTTTGGCCTATAGAAAGATCAGGGTGTGCTCAGTAAGGAAGATGATATTTCACTTGAAGCTATCTCTTTCTTCTCCTCCCTTCTTTCTTGGGATCCTTTTCTCTCTAAGGTGGACCAAGACGACATTGTCTCTTGTATCCCTTAGATCCTCCAACTGCATCATAATAATCTGATCTGGGTCATTCCTTCTAATTTTGAAGTGAGAGAAGCTCTTTTTTCTCTTCTGACAGATAAATTGCTTGGACCTGATGGTTTTCCTACCTTCTTTTTCCAAATGTACTGGCCTATCATTATGAAGGATTTTGTTAAGGTGGTTTAGGAGTTCTTTGGAGCCAAAAGCATTTTGAAGGAAATCAACTCCATATTCTTAGTTCTTATTCCCAAAGTGCCAGGGGATGACACTCTGGATAAGTTCAGACCCATCAGCTTATGCAACTCATTTTATAAGATCATCTCGAAGGTGCTCACTTTGAGCCTACTTAAGCTTCTCCCCCTGATTATCTCTTAACAATAATCTAGTTTTGTCCTGGGCAAACAGATTTTAGATTCAATTATCATGGTGCATGAAGTGATTCACTCTATGGAAGTTGGTAAGAGAGAAAGGATGTTACTCAAACTTGACATGTCTAAAGCTTATGACTAGGTGGATTGGTCCTTTTTGGAGTTGGTGTTGAAGGCTTTTGGCTTTGATGTCAAATCTTGCAAGCTAATTTTCCAGCTGGTCAACACCCCCTCACTAGCTATTTTAGTGAATGGATCCCCCTCTGATTTCTTCAAACCTACTAGAGGCCTTCATCAGGGGGATCCTCTATCATTGATTCTCTTCATCATCTTTGTGGAATGTATAGGAAGACTCATGGAGAAGAAAAAGAAAGAAGGGAGGATCAAAGGCTTTAAACCTTCTTCCAAATGCACCCCATTCACGCATCAGCAATTTGTTGATGATACCATTATGGGAGGAGAGGGTTCAGTCAGGGAGGCCAGGGCTTTGAAAGAAACTTTGGACACTTATTCCAGAGGGTCGAGGCAGCTCATCAATTGGGACAAAAGCTCTATTTTCTTTATCAACACTCTTGAGGGAAGACAACAGAGAATCTCCAAAATCTTGGGATGTCAGGTGGGGAAGCTTCCTTCTACCTACTTTGGTCTCCCCTTGGGCACATCCCCCTCTGATTCCTTCTAGAATGACATCTTAGATAGGTTCAGTAAGAAGCTGGCTGGTTAGAAAGGAGCCTTTCTCAGCCAAGCTAGAAAATGTCAACTAGTTAAATCCATCCTTCAAAACCTGCCAATATATGCCCTGAGCCTTTTCACCATACCTAGTAAATACGCTGAGAGGATGGAGAAAATTCAAAGGGATTTTTTATGGACGAGAACTAAAAGAAATAAAAGGTACCCCCTTGTTTCTTGGGACAAAGTTTGTCTCCCTAAAAAGAATGGTGGTCTAGGAATCAGGAAGCTCACTCATATCAACAAGGCCCTCCTGGAAAAGAAAATCTGGCACATCTTTAGTAGCATGGGGGAATGGAGAGACACTATGGTGAACAAGTATATAAAAAGGCCCTCTTTTCAGTTCACTCTTTTCAGTGAGGATATCCCCAAAGGCTTAGTTGTTTGGAATGGCTTCTTAAAAGCCAGGGATTTGGCTAACTCTAAGGTCTCCTAGAAGTTGGGAAATGGGGAGAATGATCTATTCTGGTCGGATAGCTAGCTTTCTCAGGGCCCCCTCATTAATAACCCTAGCTATGGTGTTTGGGCTAATAATTGCATCAACCATTTTGGGCACAAAGTCAACAACTACAAGACTGAATAGGGATGGAAGGACCTTTCTATTATCTTAGAGGACCTTAAACCAATTATGATCATGCTTAATTCCTTATTCCTCAGCACCAACAAGGATGAACTGGTTTGGAGGGATAATGCCAATGGGCTTTATTCGGTTGCCTTTGGGTACTCTACTTTATGGAGTACAAAAGTGTCCCCCCTTGGTCGAGGGCCTAGCTCCCGGGCCTAACGCCAAAAGTCAACATTTTTTTTTGGTTGGTACTTCAAGAGAAAAATATCACCCAAGAAAATCTCATTAAAAGAGGTCATATCATGCCTAGCAGATGTTTTTTATGAAAATATGAGTTAGAGATAGGCAATCATTTGTTCGTTCTTTGCTCTTACTCTAGGACAATCTAAGACTTCCTCACCCAGGACCTTGACCACAGCTAGTGCATTCCTTCCAACCTCTTGGACTTTTTCTGCCAATGGCAAGGTTTGTTCAATGGGTCTGACTTGAAGGAAATCAGCTCCTGGCTCTTGCCCCATTTTTGTTGGAGCATATGGAAGGAGAGAAACAATCAAATTTTTAGAGATAGGGAGGAGCCGGCTTTGGTTGTTGGAAGGAAGATCTTTAGTAACATAAAGGAAAATTTTTTCATCAAGAAGGGGGGAGCTTTTGAGACAGGACGCAGAAAAAAGGAGAAGGTAAAAGACAAAATGAGAAAAAGACAGGAAGCCAAGTGGCTCCTCCCCCCTGAAGGATGGCACAAAGCCAACTTTGACGGAGCCTCCAAGGGCAACGTTGGATCCTTGGGTTGTGGAGGTGTGGTTCGAAATGAAAATGGAGATAGTATTGCAGCTTTTGCTCTCCCATTGGGTTTCCAAACAAATCATTTTGCAGAAGCCAACGCTACGTGCAATGTTGTTAAACTGGCTTTTGAAATTGGGGTCACCAATTTATGGTTGGAAGGGGACTTGAATAACATTATTAATTGCATCAATGACAATTCGTATCCATCTTGGATGATTTCAAATCTTATCAATGAGACTAGAGAGACCCTTGCCAAATTCAAAAAATTCCACATCACCCATACTTTTCAAGAAGCAAACCTGATTGCCAACAGGTTGGCAAATATAGGGGTCAGCACAGACCAAAAAATGACTTGGCTTCCTAGAAATTCTTTGCCGACGAACGTCAAGTGTCAGATCGACTTGGATAAAATCCAAGGAAGTATGGAGGATATCAAGTTTTAATTATGAATATGAAAGGATTAAGATATATGGGTACTTTTCATAATAGAAGATTGCGAATTCATAAATGCAGATATCCTTCATTAATTAATTGCCATGCTTTGTGGGTTGTTTATTGCAATCGTTTCAGGGGCAACAACACAGTTATTTTTCTCTGCTCTTTGCTTAATCTTGATGGTCCATTCCAATCTCACAGTGAAGAGCTTATGAGTAAAGTGGGTGTGCAGTGTGCGGAGATGGTGGGTGAGAGATGCAAAAAGGAGCTGGTGGGGAACTTTGAGAAATGGAGAAGTAGGCCAAAAGTTTGGAAAAATTTGGATGAGGGTGGGGTAACCAAGTATCTCATGAAGCTACATAGTTTTGATCAGGAGGTGACCAACAGTATGGTGGGGTCCTGGAAATATGGCAGGGTTAAGGTGAATGGCATCAACTTCTGGATAATGGAGGAGGTGATCGCAGCTATCACTGAGATCCCTATTGAGGGTTTCAAATTCTTCAGGGATAAGAAGCTCTTAGCCAATGTGGTTAGGGATTTTGTGGAGAGTGAGAAGGAATTGAAGGTGTTGAAAAAAATTGACACCTACTATGTCCCTGACTCCATGAAGAAGTGGTGGAGGTATGTTCTGAAAGCTGTTATTGAGTATATCACTTTGGACCCAAGGTTTGATAGAGCCCGAACCCACCACTTTGTTATTTTAAATCATTTCTGGAAGAAAGCCAAAATTTCTTTCCCTTTTTATCTGTTAACCTCTATGAGTAAGGTGATGGACACCTTCAAAAAGAAGCCCATTGCAAACCCAGCTCTACATGAGGAGCTGCTGCTACTTATTCATGGGCACTTCAAAGCTCAAACTATTAGCAATGTCCCCCCTCAGATAGAGATTGTGGAGTCTAGAAGTTCTAGTTATTCCTCTGACTCAAATGATATTTAGAGCCTCAGTTCTGAGAAAGGCGAGATCTCCTCTTCAGGGAAAGAAGACCATGTTAAAAAATCCCCCTCCCCCATAACCCCAAGCAGAAAAAGCCCTAGGGATCTTGGGTAGAAGCAGGATGAGAAGGCTGAGGAGGGAAGTAATGATGATGATGAGGATCCAGAGTCTAAGGAGGTGGTGAAGGAGATGTAGGAGGAAACTAAGGAGGATAGTGGAAGGAAGAAGCACAAGAGGGAGAGTGTGGAGGATGTGCGCTCTCAATATGAGGAGGCATCTGTGCTGCCCCTTTCTCCTATCCATCTTCACCCTGAGGAGCAGAAAGAGGAGAAAGCTAGGTATGTGGAAGGGGAAGTGCAAACCAACGACAAGAGGAAAGCATGGATTAACTTCAATGTCAAGACCACCAAAATGGGAATCTTTAGGGAGGCCATGAACCCCCAAATCCTCATGGATTATCAAGAAGAGTAGCGGCTGGAAGAATTAATTAATCCGACGATTGTGGCTATTTTGGATAGAGCTAGGGAGATAGGGATGAACCTTTAAAATAACACTTGCAACAACATGATTGATAATTTCAGATCAATCAAATAGCTTTTCCATGAGCTTGAGGAGGTTAAAGACCAGGTGAAACACATTGAGGCAACAAGGAAAGGAATGGAAGCCAACATGAGTATAGATTTGGCTGATAGGCTCACTCTGGCAGAACAGAGGATACACAATTTGGAAAACTACAGTCAAAACCCTCTGAATCAAATGTTTTCCTTGTTAAGCTCCATCAACAACAACATCATCTCTCTCATGGGCTAGATCAAAGATAGAGAAATGCATGATGATGAGGATGGAAATGATAGGGATGAGGCCAGAACAGAGGATGACCCTGCAAATGACAACTCCACTCCTTCTTAGGACCAAGGGAATCAAAGGGTGCAACAGATGGAAACAGAGGAGAATCAATAGGCCTTTGAGGCTACTCAGGTCATGCATGATCTGGAGTGAAAGAACAAGGAATAACTCTTGCCTGTTCTTTTGTTTATCGTTGTCTTTTGGCTTTTTGTTCTGGCTTTTAGCTGTGGCTTTGATTGTTTCCTTTTCTTGGTCTTTTCGTAGTACTCTTTCCTTTGGTTGGTCTTAATGCTTATTATCAACCTTCTCATGTATTAACTTTCGAGTTTTAGGTCCCTGTAAAACCTATTTATCTAATAAAAAACAATGATAATATCATAATATCATCATAAATATGTTTAATATATAAGTGAGGATCATTATTACTTCTAGAAAAGAATTGAGAAATAAAGAATGAATTAGTCTTAGAACATCATTCTCTAGGTGATTATTTGAGACCATAAATTTTTTTTTTCAATTTGCAAACCAGAGATATAGTTAGGAGATAGAAATTGAAATAATATTAATGGATGTGTGATGAAGGGCTGATTAAATAATAAAGTATGTTGTCTAATGGATTTTTTTTGAATGGGTTTATAAGTGGAAATGGTTAAATTTTTTTTTATAAACTAGGAAGGTTAGCAATGATGGGATTCAAATCCTATGTTTTGTGACTTGACTTATTCGAAGATAATTAAATACATGGTTCCACTCTTCTTAGGTTGTTGGGATTATTGAACCATTTATAGATAGGTAAAGTACTCATGGAGATAAAACCAAATTAATGTTTAGTAAATAAATTTAAAAGCCAAAATTAGATAAATAAATAAATAAGAATCAAACACACACACACACACACACACACACACACACACACACACACACACATATAATCTCTAGTCAAAATACTTAGGATAATTATAAAAAAATCCACATACAAAAAGCCTTTAAAACCTTTGCAACTTCATTAATATGAAAATTAAATCTTATATGCACAGTGGAATATCTTAGTTAAGAGTATAGAAGGTGATAGGTTATGACCAAAATATCTTTAGAGCTTACTATTGCAACCATTGTTTAACAACCAAGAGATCCCTCATGGAAAACTTGGAATTTTGATTTCAAATGGAACAAACTTTGTTCTATCTATTAGCTTTATCTTCCCCTCATTTAGTGAAAACATACATTGTTATCCAGACAACTCACCGACAATTGAACGTTCGCATCAAGTCTAGATTATGCATCATATCTTTAGATTTAGATTTTTTTTTAAAGAATTGTTTTGTTTTGCCTCGTAAATTTAGGGCATGAAATTTTGGTATCAGAGCATTTGGTTACAACACTAGGAGCCTAACCCATTATATCTAACCTATGAACTACAACTTTGTATAGGATGCTTGCAATCACCTACAATGGTTGTCAGATGGCCAGGTGCCCTAGGGAAAACCAAACACACTGAAAGGAGTCAAAGTAGAATGTGGGGGGACCCCCACCAAGGAAACCTCCAAACCTTGACCAAGTTTTGAATGCTATCAATAATCTTATTGGGGTAGTACAACATAGGTTACCATCTATCATTCCATAGCTAGGATAGCAAGAAGCAGAGGGGCATGGGGTCAATATCAGGGAAAGAAGTAGGATTCCCCCACCCAGACTTGTAGAGGATCAGGGGGAAGCATTAGTACACTAGATCGAACCACCCCCAGCATTAGAATGAGCACCAATGAGAGCACCCCAAGAAATTAGAGATGAGATTAGTGACCTACTATGACTCAAGCCACTCATATTCACTTGTACCATAGATGACACATGTATAGGGGCATGGCTATAGAGTTTACAGAGGTGCTTTGGATTGTGTACCCATGGGAGCAATTTGAAGGCACAACTATCCATACACTTGTTATAAGAGGATGCCTCCAATTAGTGGCAGCAATAGGAGACCATAGGGAAAGTAGACATAGAGACACTCACATGGAAGTCCTTTGTGGACCATTTCAGAGATAGATGTTTGTCAAAGGACTTTAGATAGAAGTAGGTCAACGAGTTCCATGATCTTTAGAAAAGGGGTCTTATGGTGGCTCGGTATGAGAGTAGGTTCTTGGAGCTACTTCCTTACGTGGAGTACATGAGAGATGAGAATCTATGAATCCAATAATTCATTAAGGGCCTTAGCTTATCTCTCTAGGGATCAATATGGTTGGCATTTCCCGCCACCTTGAAAGAGGCAGTTGAGACAACATTGGTTTCCCAAGAAATTCGTACTAGAAAGGAATCTCAAGATAGACTCCATAACCGAATCCTCTCCTAGCAGCCAAGATAGCATAAACCCTCTTGGAAGGGTAATCAAAGTCATTCAGCAAGGTCCTGAAAGGCTGCATAGGCTTAGTAGAAAGGTTAGCAGGATGCTAGATAGAGATCATATTAGGGTTACCAAGGCTCTAAGCCCAAAAAATAGTAGACACAGGGCCCCTGACATGATCAGAGCCCACAAAACAAGTATACACAGCCAGCCAAGACTCAATAGTCCTCTAGGGGAGACTTTAGTGGATCTAGCAGGACTAGGGGTTAGCAGCAGACTAGGCCACAAGGAGTACAGATTCAGACCCGTGGACCATGTTATGTTTGTGGTGGCATGGCTCATATTGTGAGGGAATGTCCATAGGGTCCCACAATAGGTAGTCAATGAGGAGCCACCTCTGAGCCTATAGTAGGTGATATGGGTAGATCTCACAGGGTGTTTGCAGTGGTTAATAATGACTAAGCTGAGCACTAGGCCACAATGATTGAGGCTACATGTATGATTAGACAATATGAAATTACTATACTATTTGATTCAAGAGCTACAGACTCTTTTATATCCCCATTTGTAGTGGAGCGATGCAGGCTAGTGGCAGCTAGACAAGATGTTGACTGGGAGGTTGAATTACCTTCAGGGGCTAGGGTGTCAGTTGATTCCTTGATCCATGAGTGTCCAATCTAGATTGGAGACATGTTTATCACATTAGACTTGTGCATTACTCTCTTGGGATTCTATGATGTAGTCCTTGGCATGGATTGGCTTAGCACCCACAATGACAAGATGGATTTTAGACATAAGAGGATTGAGTGTGTAGATGATCATGGTACAACTAAGGTGATTTTAGGGGTTCAAAGTCTAGTATCCCTTCATATGATTTTTGCCATGCATAGTAAGCAGTGCATGTGAAAGGGATTTTAGTTTTTTGCTATCACTATTAGTGATAGAAAGGAAGATGTAGGGGAGGAACCTTCTCTTGATGACTACCTGATATTGCAAGAGTTTGTAGATGTGTTTCCATCAGAACTTTCTGGTATGCCACAACCAAGGGCAGTTGATTTCCATATTGATCTCATGCTAGAAGCCAAACCTATATCTAGAGCACCCTATAGGATGACCACACATGAGCTCAATGAGCTTAAGATATAGCTAGAGGAGTTTTTGGAGAAGGGACATATCTGATACAATGTATCACTTTGGGGAGCACCAATGATCTTTGTGAAAAAGAAGGATGGATCACTCAAATTGTGTATTGATTATTGGTAGTTGAATAAGGTAACTGTCAAGAACTGATAAATACTACCTAGGATTGACAACCTATTTGATCAATTACAGGGTGCTTGAGTTTTCTCCAAAATAGATTTGAAGTCAGGGTACCATCAATTGTGCATCATGGAAAGTGACATCCACAAGACTATATTTCACACAAGATATGGTCACTACGAGTTCATGGTGGTACCTTTGGTCTCACAAATGCCCCAGCTATATTTATAAGCCTCATAAATGTGATATTCTATACATTCCTAGACAAGTTTTTAGTAGTGTTCCTAGATGATATATTGGTTTATTCTCATGATGAGAAGGAACATGAAGAGCACTTACGACAGGTACTACAACGGTTAAGAAAGAATCAGCTTTATGGTAGCTTGTCAAAAGTGTGCCTTTTTTAGACAAGAAGTGCATTATTTGGGTCATGTGATATCAGGGGATGGGATCTCAGAGGACCCATCCAAGATCTGAGCCATCATGGATTGGCCAGCAGCTACCAATGTCATTAAGGTTAGAAGTTTTATGGGATTGTTAGCATACTATAGGAAGTTTGTGGTAGGTTTCTCTAGGGTAGCTCACCCTATTACCTCTCTTCAGAGAAAAGGGAATAAGTTTGAATGGATAGACAAGTGTGAGAGGGCCTTCCAAGAACTCAGGAAGGCACTCACTAGTGCACCAATCCTAGCAATACTAGACCCTTCAGTTGATTTTGTAGCATGCACAGATGCTTCACTAGATGGTATTGGAGTCATTCTCATGCAAAGTGGCCATGTCATAGCATATAAGTCTAGGAAACTTAAGAATCATGAGCTTAATTATCCCACCCATGAGTTGGAGCATGCAATAGTAGTTCATGCCTTGGCAAGATGGCGCCACTTTCTTCTAGGACATCATTTTGAGCTTCATTCAGATTAGCAAAGTTTGCAATATATTTTCACTCAGCCAAATCTGAATGCCCGACAGAGGAGATGGATGGAATTCTTATGTGAGTATGATTTTGATGTACATTACATTAAAAGAAAGGAGATGTTACGAGATATCTTCCATGATTACTGAGATAGATATGAGGGAGCGCATACTACACCATCTTCCTGAAGATGCATTTTATGCAGAAGTTTGTCAGCTAGTCCATTCTCAAAGACCCCTAAAGGGAAGTTTTCTAATTTTTCATTGGGTCTGGATGGATTACTATGCCATAAAGGGCACATTTATGTACCATCCTCAGGTGACTTACAAGAGTTCATCATTTTGGAGGCTCACAAAGCACCCTATGTAGCACATCTAGGTGTTAAGAAGCTTCATGTAGATTTGAGGTAGTTATATCATTGGCCAAGAATAAGAGTGTAGATTGCCAACATCATAGAAAAATGCCTAGAGTATTAGAGAGTTAAGGCAGAACATGGACATCCAGGTGGACTTTTGCAGCCAAATGAGATACTCCAGTGGAAGTGGGACACTATCTCCATGGATTTTATTGTTGGTCTTCTAATGTCTTCTCATTTTCATGATGCCATCATGGCGATGGTTGACACTTTGACCAAAGTTGCTCATTTTTCACCCATCTATACCACCTTTATAGCACCTGTAGTGGCACATGTATTCTTGTGAGATATTGTTAAACTCATGGCATCCCTCATAAGATAATATCTGATAGAGACATCACTTGGTACCAAGCTCAACTTTAGCATTGCCTATCATCCTCAAATGAATGGGTAAACAGAGAGAGTTAACCAGATCCTAGAGGATATGTTATGAATGTATGTGATGGACCACTAGTTCAACTGGGAAGAGTACCTCCATCTTATAGAATTTGTCTATAACAATGGGCATCACACTTCCATAGGTATGGCACCCTATCAATCCTTGTATGATAGGCCTTTTAGGACACCTTTAAGTTGTGATAGGATCGAAGACAGGATATCCATAGGGCCACAGTTAGTTAAGGACATGGAGCAGCAGGTGGTATTGATCAGACAATGCCTTAGAGAAGCCCAAGATAGATAGAAGAAATATGTAGATGTGAAGAGGGTGGATAGAGAGTACATGGTTGGTGAGAAAGTATTTCTAAGGGTGCGACCACATAAGAGCCCAATCCATTTTGGAAAAGGCTCTAAGTTAGCACCTTGCTTTATGGGTCCCTTTGAGATTTTGGAGTAGATAGGACCAATTGCTTATCATTTAGCGCTGCCACCTAGCCTGTCATGCATTCATGATGTATTTCATGTATATGCATTAAGGAAATATGTTTATGACAAATCTCACATCATAGAACCTCACACTTTGAGGCCGAAAACTAGACTAGGTTAGGGTCCAATGGGATTGCTATGATGAGGTCATGAATTCATGGGAGGATGCACCTCAAATCAAGGCATAGTAACCATATATTTTTTATGAACTCCAGGAAGAAGTTCATGCTTCAACCCGTCATAGCATGGATATTTTATTTACATTTTGATATTCAAGAACTTGATATTTTGACAGTTATTTGAGACTTAGATGGATAGTGGATTACTTTATCTATTGATTTTGATACTTCAATAGTCTTAAACATTGTTATATGCACTAGGAACCTATTATTGTGTAAGAAATGTTCGAACACATATGGATGCAGCTTTATGGCATGATATTATCAAATTATGATGCAATGTAAAAAGTTAATTTGATTCTAATGATTTCTAATTTATAGATAAATGTTAATTTGACTATTATGATTTATGAAATGTAGATGAATGATTATGATACATAGATAAATGTTAGTTTGATAATGATGACTTATGGCATGTAGATTTTGTTATCTTAACATTTGAATGGAATAATTGAAAAAGACTAGGAAAGTAAATCTAATTTGAATTACGTTAATATGGATATTATTATTATGTGTATTTATGTTGTATATGTTTATTTGACCCTTTTGGACTATTGATGCTTCAGTTTAATGCGCAGGAAGATGAACCATGGAAATTCTTGGGGGAAACAAGTTCCAAACCTTGTGAACATAGTTTAACAAAGGCAAATCTATGGAAGATTCAAAAGCCTTGTTGTGAAATTATTTTTATTTGTAATTGTATGGTTTCTTTTGTGTGATTATGTTTAATCATAATTTAGATGTATTAAGGACATGTCATGGTGAAGTGTAACGTATTTTAATATGTCACTTGACACTTGCATTTGTCTGTGTTGATGACATGTCACCTAGAGTGTTGGTCACAAGGTCACTTAATCTTGGTCTTTTCGTTTTGTTCCAATTAATGATTAAGTACACCCACTTTGGAGAGAGTGTTAGGATGGGTCACCATCATGTTGATGTTCGAATTCAAACTTGTTAGGGATTTTAGGGGACCTAAATGAGATCCTAAAGTGTCATTTTATTGATAAAAAGACACCCTAATGGTAGTATAACATGTTAGGGGCCTAAATTCAATTATTTTAGTGATTACCTAGCTTAGGGGACCCCTTAAACAAAGCCCTCTTGAACCAATTCGAAATTTTTAGTTTCCCTATGAGAGTACCCTTGCAATCCCACTTGGTCAACTTTCTTATTTTGGAGGACCAACAATGTAAGAAAGGGGAGGCTTGATGTTCCTACTAAAAAAAGGTTGGTAGAGAATCTTTTAGCGAAGGGGTGAAAAATTAGTGGATTTTTCACCCACTCTCTAATTTTAGAGATAGTTAGGTTTGGAGGGAGATTAAGGGAGCTCTACTACAACTATCATTACCTTAGCCTAGACCAAGGTTGGTGTCTCAAAACATGCTTCTTTTTCATTTTCTTCTTTTTTTGCATGAATAAGTATATCTGCAAGTGTGGAGGATTTGTCAATGGAGTATGCATTGCATTGTAAATCTTGTGCTATGGACTTTGGCATTGTGTTGTGGAGATGTGAATGTGTTATGTGTTCTTGGAGATTTTCCTTTGGTTTTGTTCTCTTCTTGATGTTCTTGTTTGAATGTTTTCATGGGTGTGAAGGCTTCACTCACCCTTGGGAGGGAAGAGAAGCCTTGGGTGAAGGGCATAGTTGGGCTCATTATTGAACTTGAGAGAGTTGGCTCATGATGAGGATTTGTTTTATTTCATGGAGTATGGGCTCCATTGAAGCCATATACCTTTGTGATTTTGGGAGAAACAAGGGGTTTTGTGTGATTAAGGAGGAGATGTTTTTGAAGGCCTTACGAGGAAATGCAATGACAATATGTTGTTTATGTTTGGGTATGGCATCCCCTCTTTGAAGATCCCACCTTCACCCAATGTGAGATGATTCCAAAGGTGAATCATTGTGCAAGCCATGGGAGGGAGTTCTTTAGTGTTTTGTGTAATGTTCATGCAATGGCAAGTGATGTACGTGTGTAATCCATTTGGTTCTTGTTTCCCCTACTCAGTGGGTGGCTTCATAGAAGCCTAGGATGGGAGGTGAGCCTCCATGGTTCCAAGTTTGTGTGCATATGTAGGTTTTGTGAAGATGGGTTCCTTGAAGAAGTGAGGGCTCTTCCTTGACAATGTTGAAAAGTTCAAGTGTGTAGATAGGTCTTCCATGTTGTCACAATAGCTGTTGAAAAGATTAATCCCCATTTTGTTTGCTTCAAATGTGATTTAAAGTGAAAATTTCCTCTATTCATGTATGTTGTAAAAAAAATATTTAAGGAAGAAAATTTGGAAATTTTATATAGTCTCTGGCAAGGAAAGCTTCTATTGAGAGTTTCATATTATGTAATCTAATGTGCTAAGGAGATGTTATGAAATGAAAACCCTTCTTCTTATGCTATTGTAAATCACTTGGTAGAAAAATTCATAATGATTTTTATCTTTTGAAGTAGTTGAATTGTTTCAATACGTAGATGGTTGTATAGTAAATGTATGCACTTTGCATTTAATATGATGAAAGAAAGATATAGCAGATGTTAGTTTAATTCTTGTGTATGAAAATTTTCCATTTGGCTCTCCTATTTTAGGTAAATTCACAAGGCTAATTAGCAATATCATATCATTTTACATGGACACTAAAATACTATTGTATGGTTGGGAGAAAATTAGGTTGAGGAAAGTATGTTGTAGGTGTCCAGTTTACAAAATATATGAGGAAGACCAAAATATGAAGATATCTATTAGAGTCTAATATTTTAATCATAGGGAATATTCTTAGATACTTGAACATAAAAGGGGTAGGACTTAACAAAATAAATTAAATTAAAAAAATGATACATAGTCATATCCAAAAACAATATGTAAACATAGATACACATATTAAATAAATAATGATCATGATAAAAAAAAATTTTTAAAAATATTAGTACTAAGTACCTTCCTAGGTGACCCACACAATAGTTGGAAATGATATAAAACTTCAACCAAAAAAAAATAAAAATAAAATATAGACCCTAAGGTAGGCTGCCATAAGTTTAGACAAGACATGGCACCCTTTAACATTCTTGAAGGGCATGTGACCAACGGTCCCCACCTTTCCCCAGTGAATTTTGGGCAATGGAAAAAAAGCTAGGCATTTGGGAAGAAGCTTTCCCCTTTTGTCCATGTCAAGACCACTCCCTTGGGAACCCAACCACTCCCCTAGAAAATATCATCATTTTCTGACGTAAGTCTGAAGTGTTTTTCAAAAAAAATGCCCCAATCCTCCAACGTAGTACGCTTAGGATGAAATGATGATATTTTGGTAAAAGGTGAAAAGTGCATGTAGGATGAGTTGGGCATTTTGGAAAGGTGAAATTTGTTTGAAAATAATGGGAATTTTGGGGAGAGTATTAGAAGGTTAGGAATTGATGTTTTTTTTTAACAAGAGTTCTGGTCGAGCACGAGTTCCTGCCTATAGTCAAAAGAGCAAGATGAAAAAATATTTTAATGTTTCTTAAACACTAATTTGCAATTAGTTTGAAGTAGAAGTAAAATATTACAAATGTAAAATAAATGAGAAGCCAAGAATTGGTTCAAATATTTGAAGAGTACTAATTTATAAATTTTAATGTTTAAAGTATAAGTATAATTTTGAAATTTTAATGTTTAAAGTATAAGTATAATTTTGAAATTTTAATGTTTAAAGTATAAGTATATTTTGTTTAGTTATTAATTTATTAGTAAGTGTAAAAAATTATAATATTAATTTTTAATGAAAAAAGTTTTGTATTATTTTTTAGATATGTAAATGTTTGAATTTATAGATTCAACGAGTAACATTTTTAAGGAATTTATCTATAGAAATTTTAATAGTAAAATAATGATGATATCGTGACAAAATAATGGAAAATAGATATCAAAAGTCATTTTAAATATGACAAAATTTTCAATATGTAATGAAATAATAAATATTTAATAAATAAAATAAATAGTTGTAAACAAAATATCAAAATATTGATTTCAACATTTTTTTAAAATATTAAACCAATTAGTTTTAAAATGATATTGATAGATAGATAAAATCTATAATGAAAATCGCTACTACACCATCTTCAAATTGTTAATGATTGCTCGGTATAAATGGCACATTGAAAAATTGATTCTCTCGCAAAAGGCATTGCATACTATTATAGTTTCAGCTACTATGAAGAAAATATTTAGTCAACATGCTTTTTAGATAATGTAAGATTATACATTTTCTAGTATTTAATTAATATAATCTTATTAAATAGAAATTAAAGTTTTATTATATGTTGACTTATTCTAAATATATTAATTTTGATATCGGTCTTATTTCATCCCAAATAGATTTAGTTATTGCACCTTAATTAATTATTTGCAAATATTTATTATATAAAATGTGATATATACCGTCACAATTAATAAAAGTTTCCATGTAAAAGAAAGTGGATTCGAAGCTTATTCAACTTTGGTGGTGAAATGAGGCAAATGATAGTATTTATACAACCCACCCCAAGGAGTCCAAAAATAGAAGTTAAACAATTTCAAAAAACAACAATTTCAAACAAGAAATATCATTATCGTTATTGGATTAAATGGTGTAATATAAATAATTCCTATCGTTACGCTTCCTCAGCTAAGCACATTACATGAGTTGGTGTTTTTGGTTTTTAAATGTATTATATTCTTAGATGTTTTCGTCACATCAGATATTTTATTTTACACTAGGATAAGTTTTGTATTCTTGTTCACATCTGTTAGACATTGGTTGTTGTTGGTATAGGGTAGAGTGGAAGGGACCCCATGCTCAAACATAAGAGGTGCCAAAGTTGCGTAAATGCTACGGTCGATTTTCACTCCAAATTTGTTGGACAATCCAGACTGTCCAGAGTGTACTATCTTTACACAGTCATCTACACCGACTCAGACAACACTTGCCAAGCATATATTTAATACACCATTAATGCTTGGCAGGCATATAATTAATGCACCATTAATGCTTGTCTTTGTTTTCAAAATTTTGGATTGACAAAAAAGATTTATAACCCCAAGAAAATTGGATAGAACCAATTGAAAAATAGAAATTAGTGAACTTGAATTAATTTAAAAATAAATTCTTTTCAAACTTTGGAATACAGATTGTAAAAATTGCACAAATTAATAGTGGGGGGTCAAATGAAAACATTAGTTCCCTGCCTATGTATAGGCAGGGACTAATAAACTAATGCATAAGATTTAATTGTGCATTGAGAGTTAGGAGATTAGAAGTGATATGTGATAATGGGGCATTTCTAGAATTTAAGGGAAAATGTTAGTATGAATATAAATAAATTTATGGAGTTCATTGTGGGGACTCTTTAGTATTTGGAATTTATTCAGAACTAGACAACCAATAGCTAATGATTTTGTTTGTTTGTTTCTTTTTGGGTTAGGAAGAGATATAGTTAGGAGATAGAAATTAAAATAATATTAATTGATGTGATGAAGGGCTAATTAAATAATAATAAAGTGTGTTGTCTAATGGATTTTTTTTGAATGGTTTTATAAGTGGAAATGGTTAAGATTTTTTTTAATAAATTAGGAAGGTTAGCAATGATGGGATTCAAATCCTATGTTTTGTGACTTGACTTATTCGAAGATAATTAAATACATGGTTCCACTCTTCTTAGGTTATTGGTATTGTTGAACCATTTATAGATAGGTAAATTACTCATTGAGATAAAATCAAATAAATGTTCAGTAAATATATTTAAAAACAAAAATCAGATAAATAAATAAAAAACTAAAGAAAGATGTGTGTGTGTGTGTGTGCGCGCGCGTGCGCGTGTGTGTGTGTGGAGTAGAACAATCTCTAGTCAAAATAAAACAAATCCACATACGCAAAGACCTTAGAACCTTTGCAACTTCATTAATATGAAAATGAAATCTTATATGCACAGTGGAATGTCTTAGTTAAGAGTATAGAAGGTGACGAGTTATAACCAAAATATCTTTACAACTTAGTATTACAACCATTGTTTGACAACTAGGAGATCCCTCATGGAAAACTTGGAATTGTGATTTCAAATGGAACAAACTTCATTCTATCTATTAACTTTATCTTTCCCTCATTTAGTGAAAATATACATTGTTATCCAGACAACTCACCAACAATTGAACGTTCGCATCAATTCTATATTATGCATCATATCTTTAGATTTATATTTTAATTTTTTTAAAACAAATTGTTGTGTTTTGCCTCGTAAATTTAGAGCATGACAGAATAGCAATGATATTATCATCATAAATATGGTTAATATACAAGTTAGGATCATTAGTACTTCTAAAAAAGCCTTGAGAAACAAAGAATGAATTAGTCTTAGAACATCATTCTCTAGGTGATTGTTTGAGACCATAAATAGTTTTTTTTCAATTTGCAAGCCAGAGTTTCACTTGTAGACACCTAAATCTAATTACATCAATAGGTAGTCATATTTAGTCTTCTCCTAGGACATTATTGATTAAATATTTGCTATTTAATTAATTAATCATCATCCCCTAGTTAATTAATTAATCTAATTAACTATAGTCCAATTGATAAAATCAAATGATCACCCAAAATCAATTTATCAATTAAATCCCTATTCCTCTATTGAATTTAATGAAATCTCAAATCTATTTAATTTAATTCCATACTCCCATTTTATTAAATAAATCATTTAATAAAATATCTAAACCCCTAAAACATCCTTAAACCCAACCTTTACTCCTTATCCAACCCATTCACCCATACTAACCTCACTTATCCCCTAACACCCATTCTAAGCTAATCCTAACCCTCCTCCTAAACATGTGCACAACTTTAAGCAAGGGTTAAGACTTGCTAACCCAAGCCAAAGTTAAGAAACTCAACCACACCTCTTACATCCTCAAAATATCTCTTCCACCTCCCTTAATGACTCTTACAAGTGTCACCTGCCTTTTGATGCTAAACAAGCACAATCCATATGCTTCCTTTGGAGTGCATCTTGACCCTCCCTCACCATCTTACCATCCTTGCATCCTGACCATCCATATCTCTACCCCTTGGCCTATAAATGGAACCCTCTCCCTTCACAAATATTATCCACTATTTGTGCAATGTTATAATGCTATTTTGAGAGCTTGAGAACTACCAAAATACCATCATAATGCTAAAATCCCTCCATACCTCCATTGTTTGAAACCCTCATCCATACATCTGGTGAAACCCCCCATCCTTTGGAAGCTTGAGCACAACGTGAGAAAATATCCCCACTTATCAGGGACAAATCCACTCCATCAAAGGGTTATGCCATAAGGAGCCTACCATTCTTGGTTTTCTTCCTTTCTTGGTGATAATCTTCATCCTATCATAAGTGTTGGCTTGTTTAGTATTGTTAATGCTTTCATTTAATAGTTAGTATTCATTTTGCACTACTAAATTAGGTGGTACATCACTACCTTTTTAAAAAATCTAAGGGGTTGAGCCATATAGATTTCTTCATGTAAATCACCATTTAAGAAATCACTCTTAACATCCATTTGATGAATAGGACAATTCATTTTAGATGCTAAAGCAAGAACTAATTTGATAGTACGCATTTTAGCAACAGGGGAAAAAGATATCTAACCCTTCAATTTGTGAAAAACCTCTAGCAACTAATCTAGCCTTAAATTTACTAATTTCATTATTAACATTCAATTTTTTGTGTGTAACCATTTACATGAAACTATATTCTTGTCATGAGGTAAATTGACTAAGTCCCAAGTTTGATTAGCAATTAAGGAGACATATTCCTCTTACATGGCCTTTTGCCAATGAGGTTGAGAGTTAGCTTGATTAAAAGACTTAGGATCATTAGAATTCATAATAGAGGTCATCAAAGCATAATTTCAATAATTAATCCTTCTAGGTTTAATTCCATCGAATCTAGTAATATAGTCATCACTCACATTAATTAATCCTTGAGCCCATTTAGGTTTTCATTTAGTAGTAATAGAATCATCACTAGATGAAGAATAATTATCAATAAAAGTATCATTAGTAGCTATTTGAATATCATTACTAGCAGAAGCATAAATAATAGTAGAAGCTTGAGTAGTAGGGTTTAGAGAAGGAGGTTTTTCCTCCACTAGCACAATTATAGTGCCACTAAATTTTGCATCATGTGCAATAGAATAGTCACAAACACCATTTTCTAGAATGCAAACATCTCTTGCAACTTGAACTCTTTTAGTAGTAGAATCATAAACATGATAACCCTTAGTGTTTTCATCATATCCAACAAAAATATAAGGAGAAGATTTAGCATCTCATTTATGCCTTTTTCTATTTAGGAGTATGAACATAAGCAATAGATCCAAAAACTACAAGTGATGTAAATTAGGCTTCCTACCAGACTAAACATCTTCTAGAGTAGTATCCTTGAGAGCTTTGTTAGGAGTCCTATTAAGAAGATAAGTTGCACAATACATGGCTTACCCAAAATTTATAATGCAAATTATTAGCATGCAACATGCATCTAGCCATTTCAACAATGGTCCAATGCTTTCCTTTTGCCACACTATTTTTTTGTGGTGTATAAGGAATAGTAAGATCATGTTTAATTCCACATGATTTCAAATAAGAGTGAAAATAATTATTTAGGTATTCCTTGCCATTATTAGCTCTGAGAATTTTAAGTTTAAAAATAGATTTCCTTTCAACATATAATTGAAATTCAATAAATATATCAAGAACTTGATCCTTTCTATGCAAAAAATAGAACCTTGGATGAAGTTATTCTTCATGGGGCCCAAAAGGTCACTATGGACAGTCATGATTTACTACTTGGAAAGGGCTCTCAATGCATCTTACCACTCATACAACCAGTGCAAGCAATCTTCGAAGGAATAATGTGAGGCAAGCCATCAACCATATTGCCTTTTTGCATTAAAGTAATATAATCCAAATTTAAATGGCCAATTCTTTCATGCCATGTACATTGAAATCAAAGGAGGAATATAAAGAATATTATGAACTAGAAAATTAATGAAATTTAAATAAATTGTCATTATCCATTTTAGCATGAGGAATCACTTGTTTAGTTTGAGGATCAATCTCATAACACATATCTTTATGGAATTCAACTTTGTAGTCCTAACATAACTTTGCAACAAAAAGAAAATTAGCTTTTAGATTAGGTACATAAAGTACATGTCATGCAATTTACTAGGAATAGTTACATCACCTAAACCTTCAACTTTACAAGTCTGATATTAGCTAAGTGAATAGAAATGTTAGCAAGATCAAGTTGCAAGGAATAAAAAATTTCCTTATGAGAAGTGACATGTTGCGATGCACCACTATCAGCAATCCATTCTAAAGGTCTACAAACATTATAGCCACAAGTAAAAGCATGAGGAGAATTAGAACCCTTAGAATTACCTTTTTTATGATTTGATTTTTTATTATGGTTACTGTTGTTCATAGGTTTTTTTATCATTTTTCTTTTTAAAATAGTTATTAACAACATGACCATCTTTGCCGCAATAAGAATAATGAGGTTTGGAATTTCAATGATTCCTTTGATTATTATTATTATAGTTGGAATTACTACGATTGTTATTGTGATGATTGTTATGATTATTGTTATTATTGTTATGTTTGACATAAAATTTATAATTGGAATGATTAGAGTTGTTATTATTGTGATTATGATTATTATGATGATGATTAATTTTATTTGAATGAAAGTTATTACTATTTGAATTATGAGACATAAATGCATGTTCAATCTATTTAAGAGTATCAAACTTAATTAGCTTAGCTTCTTCCTGTCATAATAGGTTTTGAAAAATAACATAAATTAATTGAGCAATTAAAGTAGAAATTGCAAGCTAAGCATGTATATTAGTTATAAACTATTGAAATTATCTAGAAAGACACTTTTTAAGAATAATATTCATCTAAATTAACCAAATGTCAGCTAACTGAAAACCTAAACCAACTAGATGACTTTTAATAGCATCAAATTTTAACAAAAATTTATCCATGGTTTTAAAATTTGTATACCTTAGATCTTCAAGTTGATCTTGCAACTATATTTTGTGGGATTCATCTGCAATGCCATACATGGTTTGCAAAATTGTCTAGGCTTCATGAGTTTTAGAACAATTTGCAATTAATACATATAAATCTAGAATAATCAGAATACCAATTAAACCTAAAGCTTCTTCATGTTTAAGTTTCTAGGCATCTTTTTCATCTTGGGTAGTTGTTGAACTAGCTTTAATAGAAGGTTCAATGGCTATGACTAACATGTGTTTAAAATGAAAAATGAAATAAATATATGTTTTTTGGGAGTGATAGTAAACACTATTAAGTTTTATTTCTAGAATTAAGGTTGACATCTTCATGGAAAAAAAAAATGTCCCCCCTAGATAAATATGACTTAAAGTTAATATGAATTGAACAAAAAAAAAATCTGATTAAAATATGAATAAGATTTTGGAGTTACAAGAAACTTGTCAGAAAAAAGAAAAAAAAAAACTTCAAAAAAAAGAATACAAATAATAATTCAACCCTACAAGAAAATGTTAGAGGAATGATGAACTTGCAATGTAACAAGAATGATACAGAAGCATTATTAAATAATTAAATGTACAAGGAATCTACAAAAAATCTAGAATAGAAATAGAGAGAAAAAAATGAATAAAAAATTGAATGACAGACGTATCCAACTAGATATGATTAGATTCCTAATGAATTTAAATGACTAAGCAACCTTAGATAACTTATAAGAAGCCAAACTATTAAGTTACAAATGAATTTTATAAATTTATAATATGACCATAATAATAAGTTTTAAATGATTAATGACAAACCAAAAAAATCTATTAAAGGAATAATAATGAAAGCTTGATAACTTAATTTATAACATGTAACTTAACGTTGGAACAAATTTTTTTAAAAAGAATGAAAAATGTATAAGTTTTGAAGCAATATAAAATAAACTTATAACTTATAACTATGAAACAAAACTTAAAAAAACTTATAAAAGATCTCAAGAGGACTATTAAAACAAAAAAACAAAAACCTAGCAAAGGTTAAAGACAAAAAAAAACTTATTAAACTTGTTAAAGGTAAAAGGTTAAAAAATGTATTAAGGATACCTAAAGAAATGTAGTAGGCCACAAGCACATCATGCAAAGTGCAGAATGAGGCACAACAAGTAGGGGCCTAGGAGGTAGCAAGGGCAAGATGGAAGGGATGAAGAGGAGTATGGGATGAGAAGTGTGGAACTTCAAGTAAAAATCCCAGCCATAAGAGGAGTACCAACCACAACTGCAAGGGGAGGCTCCAAGGTAGTATGGTGAGAAAAGGCATGAAAAAGGGGCATAGAAAATAGGAGGGAGTAGTAGCAAGGGTTTTGGGATTTTGATACCAACAAATAACTAGCTTTTCAGGTTGGGAGAGGAGGAGGCAGTAGCCTTTAGCTCATGCAACACAATAACTGGCTCATGAAATGATAGGCGAGACAATGAAATAGTTATCCAAGTAAAGAAGAGTAGAAACAAATTAGTCAAATCCACAGAATGGATTCGAGAAAGAAGGAATGAAGGGAGGTGCAAAGAAGAAGTTATATACAAAGACTTGTTCAATCTAGTGTCCAATTCCCTGTTGGTAGAATCACATATCAAAAAAAAAATGGAGCTCAAAAAATTGCAAATCAAAACAAATATGTAAAACAAATCCAAAAGTAATGCCATGAAAAAAAATGCTAACTAAGAGGAATACTAACTAAATAAATAGCTGATTTGGGTAAAAAAGAAAAGCTGGAGAAAATAAAGGAAGATACTAAAAAGAATTTAGTGCATATTAGAAAATCTCAGAGATGCTAAAATTGATATTTAAAAAATTGAGTAAATAAAAGATTCCCCAAAGAAATAGATTATAATAAATTTTAAATATGCAATCATATTATGAATCAATTTTAACTAACAAATAAGAGATGAGTAAAAATATTCTTAGCACAATTACTATTAATGAAATATTTCCTTCAAGGGAAATATTAGTATAGTAATAATTTTTGTTTTAAAGATTGAAAAAAATTGTACACTTTATAATAAAGAACATTTTCTATCATAATATGAATGATAAATGCTTCTTGTTTTGGTGGCATGCCTTCCAAAACAAGAGAAAATTTTATTTTTTATTTTTTAATAGAAATATCCTTTGGCGGCAAGCCTTCCAAAGAGGGTTAGTAAATAATGATAAAATATGATAAAACCTACACACACAAGATGTTAGAGTGAGTAAAAGACCACACAAATTTTTTTTTCTCAATAACGTCTCCAAATAAGGTGTGCTCCAATGAATGGAAACCTTCAACACAAAAACTTGAAATGAGGATTAGTAACCAAGCTCTAATACCATGTAAGAAATGATAAGATAGAGGAAGGAAAGAAAACAATGCAGGTAAGTTAAGTGTGAAATAATATTACAATGAGATAAGTAAGACCCAAGAGCATACACCAAGATAGTTCAACAATGAAGACAAAGATTTGAATGGGGAAAGCAAAGAAAACCCTTTGTGAGTATTAAGAATGTAGGCAAATGCCTAGAGAAGAGAAAGAGAGAGTGGTGGAGCAAAATAGCTCAATACAATAACATCAAAGTGATGTGTAAAGAAGAAAGAGAAATGAGAATCTCTTTTAAAGAGATGAGAAAGGAGTTGCATGTGTTCGCATGTGTAACTCCCATTTCTATGAATTCCACATTCATAATAAGTGTGTGCAAAGTGTCAAGATCCTCTTAAGAAGGATAAACTAAATTCCTTAATAAAGGAATTATAAAAATGAGTTGTCCTCACATGTGGACTAAAGGACAAGTAAATGACATGTCCTCCACATGTATACAATAGGAAAAACTATATTTAGGGATCCTTGGAATATCTAAATTAAATATATCTAAGGAAAGATTAATATTTCTAACAAAAACATCTAAGTTCCATGAATACCAAATATCTCTACCATAACTACACCATTCATTTTGTCCATGAATATCATCTATACTGTAACCACCACAAATAAGGAAGGTGTTAACAACCCCATACATCAACATCTTTTCAAATCCTCTTCATCAATCTTTTCAAATCATCATCATCAATCAATATCTCCTTCGAGAATGTCTTTCCTCCAAAGGGAAAGATCCTCTGAATATTCTTCCATCATTAACATCAATCAGTATATAGGGATATTTCATGTGTTACTCTCCCCCATTGACATCAATGACGAATGAATCATTATGCCAATTCTCTACATAAGGTCTGAAATAAGATCAAGTGTCTAAAGAAACTGTTAAATATCAATACCAAGAGTCTTCAGTGACTTAGCTCAAACACAAATACTTCCTCATCGAGGAAGCATCAAACATCTAGTCTAGATAAAGAACTAGTGCTCTTTTACCATTGGACTAATGCATCTTTGGATCAACTACTCAAAAGTAGGTTGGGGCATAACCCCAAGTACACCTCTCAAGTCCTCAAATGTGTCCTTCACCAAAGGTTTTATAAAAATGTCTTCTATTTGCTCCTTTATACTAACATATTCCAATATGATCTATTTTTATGTAGGCTTCTCTCTTAATAAGTGATACTTAATTGAAATATACTTTGTTTTTTAATGTAACATTGGATTCAAGGAAGATCTGACTTGCTCACTGTACTTGTGTTATTTCAATGTATGATAACAAGCTTTGTAAACTCAATCCCAATATTTTTTAGAATTGTTTTCATCCATATAATATGATTACGACTATTTGTTGCTACTACATACTGTACTTCTGCTATACTCTATGAAATATAGTCTCATTTCTTGCTTAGCCAAGAAACCAGTCTTCTTCCTAAGAAAAATGCTCAATATTTAGTATTATATCTATCATCTACACTTTCTACCCTCTCTGCATCAATGTGTGGACATAAATTAAAGTCATTTGATCTAACATACCATAATCCATAGTTGGGAGCACCCTTCAAATATCTAAAAATTCTCCTTGCTGTTCCATTATATGAATCTCTAGGATCATCCTAAAATCTTGCTAAAATTTTGATTGCATTAGCTATATATGGTCTAGTGAGTGTTAAATATTGCAATCCACATGTATGCTATTGAATTAGTGTCAAAACAATATTAAACACTAAGAAACATTCACAAACTAACACAATAACAACATATAGATAAGATTAAGGAAAGTATGTAAAAGAGGAATGCAAACCACTAAGAAGCACTCCAAGCTTCCCTTGATGAGTAGATGTGTCCAAGATTATGGAGATGTGTGCTCAAGTGTTACCTAAGCCTTCAATGGATAGTAAGGGGAAGTGTGGGATGGGTGTGAATTTGAGCATAGTAATGGTGTATTTGATGACTTTTTTCTTTACAAGGGCATTATAAAATTGCATAAAGAGTGGATGATGGATTGTGAAGGGAGAGGGGTTCATTTATAGGCCAAGGGAGATGAAGATGGAGGGTCAAGATGCAAAGATTGAGGAAGTATGTGACAAGGATAAGATGCAAAGAGAGTGAAGCACATGAATTGTGCTTTCTTAAATCTATAGCCTTGTTGCTACTGTCACAAGGAGAGAGGATGTGAGAGGATGGGTGGAATGGAGGGAGTAAGAGGAATGTAGGGAGTGTAAGGGATGTGTAATGATTCATTAAGTCTATGTAAGATAATTTAATGCATGTGGGTGGGATTGTAAGAGATGTAAGAGATGAGATGGGAGGTTTGAATTTGGTGTGGGTTAGGAATTCTTAATCCATGAATGGGTTTGGTTGAGTTAGAAGTAGGGATTTAATATTGGGTTAAGGGTTAGTTAGAGGTTGAATATTTTTGATAGATGATTGAAAAGATCATTTGAGTAGAAAGATTGTTATTGTTGAAGAAGTGTTTTCAATCATTGTTTTGTCATTGATGTCAAACCTACTATATGTTGGTAAGAAAATTGCTTATATGTTTTGAGAACTATAACTTAGTTGATTGATGAAGAAAATTTGGTCAACAAGATGTAACAAAAGTATCTAGAAGAAAGGTTGAGTTATGATTATTTATTGAAGTGCAAGAAATAATTAAGATAGTGATAACATAATGTATTGATGATCTACTTAAGGTTACAAAATGATTGGCTACACTTAGAATGTTTAGATGAAAAAGGTTGGACAAAGTTCATTTGCTAAGCTTGAACAAGTTGATAGAAGGTGTTCAGAAAATTTAGTGCAACCTGAGCAAAAAGTCAGCTGGAGTCGAGTGAAATCAATTTCTAGTGGATATCGAGCAAGTTAGTAGATGCTAAGCAAGGTAGTAGATGCCGAGTGAATTTCAATAGATGCCAAGCACCAGTAAAATCTAGTTGATGTCGAGTTATTTTATAATAGATGCCAAGTAACATAGTATGTGCCAAGCATCAGTAAATTGATCATAATATGTGCCGAGTGATTTTACTACACTTATGACTTGTGTGAACAAGAGTAACAAATGGATCATTGACAGTGGATGCTCACATCACATGACTGGATACAAAAGTAAGTTCATTACCTTAACTTGTTATGATGGAAATAGTGTAAGATTTGGTAATGATGCACCATGTTCAATAAAAGGAAAAGGTTATATTAAGCTTACAGACAAGATCTCATGTGACAGTGCTTACTATGTTGAAGGACTGAATTATAACTTGTTCAGTGTGTCACAATTGAATAATTTGGGGTGCAAAGTTGAGTTTGAAAACAAATCAGCCAAGATATATGATACAAATAGAAATCTAATTGGAAAAGGTGATCAAACTAGGAGTAATCTATTTTATTTGGATAAAGAAGATACTATTTGTCTTACTACAAAATTTGATGATGTATGGCTTTGGCACAAGAGATTATGTCATGTTAAATTTCAGAATGTGATAAGTATAAGTAACATGAAAAGAGTTAGAGGTTTTCCTAAATAGAAGAAACCATAAAATATAATGTGCAAACAATGTCAACAAGGCAAGATGACAAAATCAAGCTTTCAAAGTAAGGCATACACCTCTAAGGAGATGTGATGCCTCGCCCCGACCCATCGTAGCATAGTGATACATTACCATTATTTTGATACTCATGACTTGAGATGTTGAGACATTATTTGATGCTTTGAACCTATTATATTATTTCATGTTGTGTGATGTTACTTTCAGATATTTGATGTTTGAAATTTAATGTTTTATGTATATGTATGTTGATGAAATAAGTAAATGTAGGATTAACACTTTGATTTAATAGATTCTAATGGTTAAGAATTGAGTAGGATGAGAGAAACCTTGACTGATTTATAGATGTATGTTTTAATTTATGTGATTTTTGGATACGTATATATATATATATATATATATATATGTGTGTGTGTGCATGTGATTTTATGGGACTATTGATGTGTGCAATGAGTGTGTAGGATATTTTAGTCGAGAAACTCGACAGAGGAACGGAACTAATCCCTATGTGCTTTTTTTGGAAACCTTGTTGATCGTAACTAAGTTATATTGTGAGATGTATGAATGTATCTTTTCGTGATAAAAAAATGTTAATGTTCATAACTGTGTTCTTAAGGTGTCACTTGACCCTCGTGAATTTGCATATGCATTCCAGCATGCTAGTGAGGGTTAACTGTGTAACCTTTGGACCTAAGTTAGACTAAGTTAGTAACCTTTTTCGCTAATTTGTTTCTTAATCAAGTTCAGTTACTCCTAATCCAGATTAGTGCTTAATCAGCATTTTAGAGTTGTTAGATGCTCCTAAATACTTCCTAGCTTTTGTTTGGTTCCAAATCATTTCCTAAGGCTTTAAATCATGAAATAATTATACCCAAGGGGTATGGGTATGGGTTGGGGGCATTTTCCAATCCCTAAGCCCCTTTTATTGACTTTTGAGGTCACTCAAAAAGTCTATTTTTGCCTTTGTGCGAAAATTGAATATGGCTACCATGAGTTTCATGACCTCAACGCCACTTAGTGGTTAACCTTAGGATTGGTTGAGTTGGAAACTTCTAGATTTGTAGGTGAGTGGGGGAAGTTATTGCTCTTTTTAGTGGTTGAGTTTGGATATTATTTAGAGTCCTTTCTTGGAGTAGTTTTTGTTGTTATCCAATCTCTACATTTAGAGAGGAGTCTTAGAAGATTGAAGACAAGGAACGAAAAGCTCTACTCAAATTGTTCATTTACCATAACCTCTTTGTGAAGGTAGGAGTTCTTCATCTCCCTTGTTCATATTTTCATGCTTGTTTCATGCTTATGCTATTGTGTTGTTATTTGGATGCTTGTTTGTATGTTGGGTATGTTGGGAAGGATTGAAACTATGCTTTCTTGAATGCTTTTATTTCGTATTTTTGTTTGAATTTTGAAGTTTTCTTGTATGGGTGTTTTGGCATTACTCACCCTTGGATAGGGCAGAAGTGGCCAATTTTGGGAAAGGTTTTTTTAGTTGGACTCCAACAAGTGTAGAGTCTCTTCCCAGGATGAGAAGAGGGAGAGAGCATAGGGTGTTATGAGCCCCTACCTGTCATCACAAACCTTGTATGAGTTTGGCATGTTAAAATGGAAGAACGAAAGTTCTTGATTTATAGCCCCAATTGGGCATCTATTTTGGTGTTGTGTCTGACATCTCATGTTGGAAAAATCCACCTTTCCCTAGTTTTGATTCATTGTGAATCCTGTTGTGAAAACCTAGTATGAACATGCATGTTTGATTTTGTCTCTTGGTCATGCTTGTTTGTCACTTGATCAGGTTCTGTTCTCTCCACGATCTTAGCAATGTATTGCACAAAATGATATGGATCCCTTGAGAAGGGACATGAAGGAAATTATTTGACTGTTGAAAATTCGAGATTGAAATCCTATGAAAATTGTATTTATCACTTTGTTGTAATGGCAACAACGTCGGGTTTTCTTCCTGGTTCTTTCTCGACTGAGCCTTTGAATCAGGTTTGCCAATAAAATAATGGTTGAGTAATATTGTTTCTCATGAGATTTAATTGTAATTTTTGGTTATATAGATGCACATAAAAAATAAGATGAAAATGATGATGTTCAATTTGGCAAAATTTCAAGTTTTCTTATATGTTGAAAACGAAAATTATGATTATGCATGAAGGTTCAATTTTCGTGATTATTGGAAACAAAACAATTCTTGCATTGTGGCTAAAATGGGTAATTATATTTCTTGGTTTATTTAGTTGTAATAAGTTCTATTAGATTTACTTTTTAAAAAAAAATCCCCTCTTGATTAATAAATCAACTTCAAAATGTATACTTAGAAAAATAAAGGCAAAAAAAAATTGTCTCAAGCGAGTAAAAACTCTTTGGTTTTTGTATGGGAACCAATTTATTCTTCCTTTGGAGATAGAGAATCTTTTAAGATTCCTATATATATTGAAGATCATAAGATAATTAATACCATTCAAAAAAAGAATATATAATATAATCATAATATAAAATACTTATAATCTAATATCCTAAATATCCTATATCTACCTATATAACTTTATGTCTTTATTAATGCTCCCTTTTTCTTTCTAGGCATAGCTCTTATATGGGCATGAAAAACAAAATTTTAAATAAAAATTCAATGCTATTATGATGGGGTGACATCACCCCATCCCCTTTTCCCTTCAACTTGGGTGCTCACCTTTTTGCATGGATGGGATGTTTTTTTTTTTTAAAAATGTTTAGTTTAAAACATAGCTTTTTCCCCCCCTTGGGCACCAACTTGGCTTCCACCCATGACAAGAAAGGGGAGGGACAAGACTGACATAGGTACAACTTTGTGGGACAACACACAGGGGTATTGATGGGGAGTTGGTTGTGTTGAGAGTAGGGTAGAGTATAGGGGGTGGTTAGTGTTAGGTTTAGTTTAGGATTTATTTATGTTAGTTTATTTGTTCATTAAGATTTTTATAAATTAGTTTAAGTTTAAAAAGATTTAGTTTGATGTTATTTAGATTAGTGTTGGTTGTGGTTAGTATTAAATTTTAGGATAATTAGTATTAGTTAGTAAGTAGTCAATTAAAGTTGTTTTAGATTTTCATTTTTTTTTGTGAGATAGTTTATGTTTGTAGTTAGTTTAGTTTAGTTTAATTTTAGTTAGTAATCTTAATAAGATTAGATTAGTTAAAGTTTTTAATTAAGTTTAAGATTAGTTAGATTAGTTAAATTGTTATTTAAATAGTTTTTGTAAGATCAATTATAGGTTTAGAATTGCTTAGAACTTATGATAATTAAACGAAATTGATAGTTTAGTTTATTTTCTTAAAGTTTTTTTTTTTTAATTTGATTAAGGCTAATGTATGATGAGTAAATCGTTTTATAGTTGAATTTTTTAATGAACGAGTAAGAGTTATTCGGTATGTATAATTATGTTTTTATTATTATTATTTTATTGTTAGTAAATATTAGGATCTTAGGAGATTTAATATTAAAGTAAAAAAATTTAATCATCACTTTTAATCAAGAAAAAAATTAAACACATAAATCAAAACCACTAATTGAACTTGACATAATCAATGTTTATTTTAATTAAGTAGAATAAAAATATAGATCTATTCAAATATATATGTTTGGTTTTCAAACAAAGATATTATGATGGGGTCAAGCCAAATAACATAATGGACACAATAGGAAAGGGGAAAATTATATTAACTATGTGAATATGCTAATACATTCAGTACAGAGAAAATAGACTTCAAAACATGCCCTAAGGGCTTACAATAGTATAAATCTAGAGATAATTTCTCTTTTTAGTACCTCCTCTCAAACTCCACTCCGAACTACCTTTTACAATGCCAAAAATGTTCTTAAATAGACCCCATAGGGTTAAGGATTAGGAATACATTCTAGAAAGTGCTAGTTGGCATCCATCGACCAAATAGAAGGCTCCAAAAGTCACATTAGAAGTTGGCACAAAATTAGAAGAATCCAGAAATGGTAACTAAACTTTCAGGAGGCATAACTTTTGAACTGTAGCTCTGATTGACAAACCATTTACATTTCTGAAAAGCTCTTGAAGTGATCTATAGCCTTATGGACTAGCTTTGCTTTTCCCCCATTTTTTGGCCCTATTCGAGGTCATTTAATTCCCCTAACCTGACTTTGAAGCATTCTTAAGCTGTCTCCAGAAACTAAAAAACTGCGATAACTTTCAAACCGTGGGGCCTTTTGACCTGATTCTTTTTTTGGAATGCTCTAAATTACAATGGCAATCATCCAACCAATTTACACCTTCCAGTTCACCAAAATGATGGCTCAATTAATACTCCTATTTTTTCAGCATTTACATGTATCCCAAGATGATTAAAAACTCTAACCCAGAATGCTAATAGTGGAACTGTGAGAGTTGGAACCTTTATTTGACCCAAATGGGTATCCAAAAATGAAAACACATGAAACAGAAACTAAATCTAAGTACATTTTTTTGGGTGACACAAGATTGCCCTTATACCTCTGGATGCTCCTGCATCAGACACCCAGGGTTGATTGAAAAGTGACCCTGTCACTTTATGAATGGTAGAGGAAATCCCAAATGGGAAACCTTAGCTACTGATATCCAAGTTGAGTCCTCTATGGGCCATCCTTTCCACACGATTAGATACTCTTCATATTGCCTATTTCTAGTACTCCTACCCACACGACTATCCAGAATCTTCTCTATCTCCTCCTTCTTAGAAGTAGGAATTGGACATGGCTCTAACATCAGCTCCTCATCTACACCATCATCATGATACTCTATTAAGTCTGCAATGTTGAAAATAGGAGAAATGTGAATTCCATCTGGCAACTCTACTTCATATGCATTTCCTGAGTCATGTTTCTTCAAAATTTTGCAGGGGCCAAATTTCTTCATCTTCATCTTCATCTTCTTCAATTTGTCAACCATATGATCCCACCTTGTGATCTTCTCCTTTCCTCTTCTATTTATTTCCAATTGAACCTCTTGCCACCATATTTTGGCATGGCCTTTCAGTTTGGCCTTTACAAAATTAACCCTATCTAGGTCCTTGATATACTTATACTCAAAGTACTCTTCCAATTCATTGATCTAGTCGATCAACTCATCTGGTTTTAGATTTCCTGAAAATACACCCACATCAATTGTAGGTCTTTTACCAAACTTAGTAATGGCCCTAAAAAGCCTTTCCTCTTCCTAATTCAGAACTTCCCTATCAACTTCCCCTTCTAGTCCAATTTCTTCTTCTTCATTTTTGTCTTTACTTTCATCACCTACAGTAACATTTATTCCTCTACGAAGCTCCTCCTGCAATGCTTGTACCTGCCTTTGGAGGGCTCTAACCTCCTCAGGATTAATAGCTCTAACCCTTCCACCATGCTCTCTTCATGGAGGCATCTTCTTAATTCAAACCCAAAACCACACAGTCTTGGTGCAAACTGCCTCACAATCGACACACTATCTACACACTCAGGAACACCTGCTCTTATACCACTTGATGGGGTCAAGCCAAATAATAGAATGGACACAACAGGAAAGGGGAAAATTATATTAACTATGTAAATATGATAATACATTTAGTATAGAGAAAATAGACTTCAAAACATGCCCTAAGGGCTTACAATAGTATAAATCTAGAGATAATTTCTCTTTTTAGTACCTCCTCTCAAACTCCACTCTGAACTGCCTTTTACAATGCCATAAATATTCTTAAATAGACCCCAATGGGTTAAAGATTAGGAATACATTCTAGAAAGTTCTAGTTGGCATCCGCCAACCAAATAGAAGGCTCCAGAAGTTGCATTAGAAGTCGGCACAAAATTAGAAGAATCCAGAAATGGTAACCGAACTTTCGAGAGGCATAACTTTTGAACCATATCTCCGATTGATGAACCGTTTACATTTTTGGAAAGCTCTTGAAGCACTCTATAGCCTTATGGACCAGATTTTCTCATCCCCCATTTTTTAGCCTTGCTCAAGGTCATTCAATACCCCTAACCTGACTTTGAAGTATTCTTAAGATGTCTTCAAAAATTGAAAAACTACAATAACTTTCAAACCATGGGGCCTTTTGACCTGATTCTTTTTCTAGAATTCTCTAAATTATAATGATAATCATCTGACCAATTTACACCTTCTAGTTCACCAAAATGATGGCTCAATTACATACTTCTATTTTTTTTGGCATTTACACGTATCACAAGGTGATTAAAAACTCTAACCCAAAACACTAATAGTGGAACTGTGAGAGTTGGAACCTTTATTTGACCCAAATGGGTATCCAGAAATGAAAACACATGAAACATAAACTAAATCTAAGTATATTTTTTTGGGTGACATAGGATTGCCCTTATACCTCTGGATGCTTGTACATCATATTATCATCTCACCCATGGGATAAAGGTGACAATATAGAACTCTTTGTCCATCTTGAAGAAGAGAATATTAGGGATCCTAGTTGCCCATAATCTAGTTCCTTTGCCTCTACCAATAAGAGATCAAGTCCTATGAATGCCTAGGGCTTAGAGGCCTTTTAACATTTCTACAACCCCATCTAGGAGCTAGTTTTAGGGAATTGTACATGATATATATGATATGAGGATATTATAAAAGAAATTATAAACCCAAAAGGATACAACAACCACATATTTTGTGCTAGGGACCATAAAGTTCAAGTTTGTTACTAAGGTGATCTTCTAGAATAAAAATGTTTTTCTTAGTGTTTTTCATTGGATATTTTTTTCAATGTAAGAAAAGGTTCTATTAAATTGTAGAAAAGTGTAAAGCTACATATAGGACATGGACTTGAAGATAATGGTTAAGATTCTATGACTAATAATGTGAGTTATAAATTATAATGATTCCAAAGCCTCCTATGCTACACATATAGACTAAAAATATAGGTCCTATTTTATCCCAAAAAGTAACACAAGATAATAGTCAAGAAAAGTTTTAATACAAGATTGACAATATGAACACATGTAAAGCTTAAATAAAACTACATAAAATGAAGAAAGTTTGAATTTTTCTTAGACAGGTACAAATCTTTTTTATGACTACACATAAAAAAATGAATCCAATTTCAACTCAAATATCTCTCTATATATATTATTGATGCAGTAGGTTCTACAAAAATAGTGATATACTATGTTAATGACAACCAAAAAAAGCGTTGAAAGAGAAAGGTATACAATAAGACCAGCATATAGAGGAAAATATATACTGCAACATCAAATACTTGATTTTGGAGCAAAGCAATTTAAGGAGCCCCATAATTTTCCTTCCTTGAAAATTCTGCAACATGTCCATTGAAGTCCAAAAATAATATTGTAAGGTGGACAAGGTCCTTGGTTGATACAAGAATTATTGCTCACAGTTTAGGATTAACACTTCTCTCTATATTTTCTTCAAATTTTTTTCTTATCTAAATTAAAAAAATTAAATTCTTATCTCATCTACTATAACATAATATAGGCATACTTTTTATATATTATGTTCACTATCTTACTTACACTAGAACTATTAAAATTGTCCTATTACTTTCTTGCCTAATTTTGGAGAAACATAAACATATTTGATCAAAATAGTACAAATGTCTGGAGACCTTTAAGGATAATCTCAACATTATTAAAATTTGACATCAGGTTCCTTAAAGCTTATAATTACATCCTCTAGAGCTGAGAATGTTCATAGTATAATAGAATACCTAATTCAACTATGCCCAACTATTATATTGTAAAATTTGAACATATGGGGCTATGCTTATTTAAAAGATCTCATTATGTCATGTCTTGATATTCTAAAACAAGGTGCCACAACTAAACCTTACAGGCAAATAAAAGACCACAATAATAATAAAAAAATTGAATTTTGGTGAGAAATATATATATATATATATATAACATGGTAGTGAGTGAATTCTATTTGTTAGAAAAGGGAAAAAGAAAATACATGAACACTCATTGCTCATGATTATGACCTTATGGTTAGGAACATAGTAAATAAATCTAGCTAATATTACATGTCATTTTTCTTGTGGATATGAAAACCTCACAATTAGATAATGTTAATAAAACAAGAAAACATAAAGAAGGCTTAATGAGTGGCCAAGATTAAGGCCAAAGAATACAAATGGCAAAAACCTTTCACAACTTTTTAAAATTTGGGAAACTAAAAAATTAGAATTATAGAAAAAAACCCTACAAGCTCAAGAATAAATCAAGGTTGGTAATAATTGTTGACAATAATTAATCAATTATATTCATTGATGTCACACTCTAAGTGAGCACAAGTACTGTTAAATGAGTTGAGTCAGGCACTATAGAAGGCTCCAGTACCAACCAAGAAATTTTTAGTGTAAACCAAGTTTATTTGGTCATTAAATTAAGTTAGTGTAAAATAAGTTAGGTCGTTCAATGAAGGGAGTTAGGATTAACTAAGTTAGGTCGGTTAACAAAGAAAGTTTTTTTTTAACCAAGTGTGCAGTCCAGTTTTAGCTGACTGAGAGTAGATTACTTTTGTTAATTAAATTATTAATACAAGCCAACTAAGTGGATGTTAAATGTTTTTTTGAAAGTTTTTTCAAGCCAACTTGACATTGGGTTATATATATATATATATATATATATATATATATATATATATATATATAGATATATATATATATATATATATATATATATATATATATATATATATATAAGGTTAAGTTATGGATTAAAAGTAAGCAATAAAAAGAATGAGAAACGTGAGAAATAATAAGGATATCTGATTAAAGACAAAACATCCAAAGAGATGAAAAGAATATTCTCATCAGGAATGATCAAGAGGATAAACTAGAACAACAATTTGAATCTACAACATTAGTTTCTTCATCAATCAGGTCAATCATTGTTACTCTCTAACAATTGTAGTAGTGGAGAAGTCTCTTAACAAAGGTTACCTAGCAATCATTTTCCAAATCCTCTAACAAGGTGGCATTTATATATTGAAGCATCTGAAGACCTCTAACAAGGTGATTCAAATCCTCTAATAGAGTCACACTTAGCTCTATATCTTATAACCTTTAACAGGGTTTGCTCCTAAGAGGTCTCACTTTAGAAGAGTGAAAAGTTGTAACTAGTTGCATTAGTGGTTTTCCCAAATTGGATTTCCACATGAAATATTGGTGTCTCCTATGTTCATGTTATTTTCTTAATGCTTAATGTTTCTACAATTATGTCACTAAAGGTTAATACACATTAATATGTCAAGTTACATATCATATTTAGTTCTAACCCAGAAGAGAAAGGATTTGATAATGAAGTGAGAATTTTTTATTGATATCTAAGGGACTTGGAATTGTTTTTGTGGTAACTGATTCACCCCTCCACTCTTAGTTACTTCTTTTACATTTCCAACAATAACATCACAAAATAAAGGACTTCACACTTCTATAAAACATCAAAGATCTTATAAGAAGCTAGATACTAGTTTTTATGCATTCAAGGGTAATGCAAAGGAATTTATTCACATGGGAATTCAACATTCATAGACCCCAACCAAGTATTCTTTTCTATCATTTCCTTCCTTTCATGTGAAATATCTTTGCTCAACATTAATGGGCTCCTTTCCTTCAAATTTCTCCCACCAAGTAACTAAGGACATAGAGTGAGATGGATATTTGATGAACACTATTATGATTATATCAAAGTGATTACCAAAACAGAGTTTCTAGACTCAAACTACTTTTCTATCACTTCATTGTCCACAAACAAATCCAAGCAATAAAGAAATAGATCCCATTGTGATGTAAATTCCATCATAAGAAAACCAAAATAAATAGTTTTTTTTTAAACAAAAGACAAAAAAAAAGGAAAAGTGAATTATTTTGTTGTTGGTCATGATGGGTGTTTTTGGCGGTGGTTTGCAGTAGCGTAGGAGTCATTTTTAGGTTAGTTCTCTAGCCTTATCTAGGATGTATGCAAGATAATTGATGGCATTTATGCAATATATTGGCTCATGTTTTTGGTTATAGTACTCAAGATTGGTGACATACTATATTCCCATTATTTCTCATTCCACAAGCCAATGCTACCATCATGGTCTTTGGCACTTTTAAAATCTTAAAATGAAGTCTCTCATACATTAATTGTGTGCCCATCTTGGAAATGTACTTGCACATACTTCCATGACATCTCTCATATATAAAATTCTAAAACATTTGTTCTAAAAGTTGCCTACACAGACTTCAATCCAAGTCATTGTATTGCAATTGGTATTTCTCCCTAACTTCAACCTCAAATCTTTCTTCCTCCTCTTTTATTTTCAATTAATTAAAAAACATGGGAGGGCAGAGTTAAACATACAAGGCATTGATTTAACAATACATTCTAATTCTAATTCAGAATTTTGTTTTGTCTTTAGTATTTATATAGTAAGTCATACTAATTTAAGTGGGTGTTATAAACTTATTCTTTAGGTTGTCTATGAGAAAGCACACTCTACTTAAATTTAATTGGGTGGGACATTCAATATCATATAAATAGATAGATTCTATTAATTTAGTGTACATTTGTTGAAAATAGAGTAATAGGTGGGTATTACAATTTAAATAAGTTAATGTAATTTCAATTGGATCGTCTAATAGATAGATCCTTTGAAAAAGCCTATTCAATGGCCAATTTGAAAGCATACTTAGGTGGATTTTTTAGTTGTAGCCATAAAAGGTAGTGTCTTTCCTATACAATTGACCAAACAAAATGCCAATATAGCCAACCTTTTAATGGAGCACCATCATTATTACCATTGAACTAGAAGGTGCTTTTTCCTTTATCTGCATGAAATTTTATTTGAGCATTGCTCTTTTCTATCGCATGCCTCTATGTTCAAAAGTAAAGTTGGTATTTCTAAATCCTTCAAAGCATGAGAAAGCTTTTAGAATGAGAAAGACAATAAACTGAAAAGACATTCTTGGAAAGGGCTCACACTTTTTCTTTTCCTATGTGCTTTCATCTTATATTAGAAATTTTATTCAACTTTTTGTTTCATGGCCCTTCAAAACTTTTTTTATGGCCCTTTACAACACGACAAGGGACCATACTTTTATTTTAATTAGCTTGGGGTATCCCAATTTATAAAAGATTCATTTCTTCATACAATTAGTCTAAGTCCATTGTAAAATGCTACTAGTAAAAAGAGACATGAAGACAAAAAGCCCTTTTGTAGTTGCTTTAGGAAAAAAAAAAAACAAATCCCAGTGCCATGATAGTGAGTGCAGTTGATGCATTGCACAAGTGCTTTGCGTATAACAATATATATAGAGGGTGGGAACAACAATTATAGTTAGATATAGGATACATTGTATTTCAAATTTGGCCTTAGGTATGTCATGTGAAGTCAATATAATAAAACCCATATTGTATTGTAATTCTAAGAGCTGAACATGCACTTTACCTTTGCCAATCTAGAAGCACTTCAAGATTGCCAAAATCTTATCCACCACCAAATTTATAATGAAAGAGCCTATAGAGAAAATTGTAAGAGGGAAAATGTATTTATCTGATAGTGTTCTTACATGATTGCAGTATGAGTGTGAGAATGATGATAAGCTCCATTAGAAAAATCTCTCATGGAAATAACACTCGCTCTTATTCATCATTCGTAGCTACTACCATGAGACTAGTTTTTTATATCATCTAAGGTTGATAGGGAATACTATCCGCTAGTCACATCCTCCCAACTTCAAAAAGACAATAGGTCTACTATGGATTATGAATTGGATATGGAATTTATAGCCATAGAAGGACTTGTGAATTTGTTTTAGGTTTAAAAATCTATGAACCCACAAACTACTATTGTTTGAGTATCTTCAAGTTCAAACATCTAAAATTTTTAGTTGTTTAAACAACCAAAACTCAATCTCCATTTTTTTCTTGAAGTGAGAAACATCATTAGATCGATAAAACATAAGGTTTCTTCTAGTACCATGAATCTTTTCTTTATCATAGAAAAGTGGGCATTGACTATTGTTGTTGACTATACTTACACATGCAATAACACTTGCTTGAAAGTTTTCAAAACTCCATCATTGCACTCTCTGCAGTATCATGTCAAACAATTTACATGCCATGTTTCCCATTAGTTTGCTGTCAAAAATCTTATTAGATAACACATCTCTTTCATTCTATCAAATATTTCACAAATTTACCTATGATACCAGATTCTACATGCATTTTTTAAATGTTGATATGTGGCTATAGTATCTTTCACATGAAACATTATATCAAACAAGTTGCCTGCTAAATTTGGGCTACACAAGATAACCACAATGTTTTTTTTCTTTACATTTCAAAGTTTATATTATGAAATGGGCATGTTGTAATGCCAACAGTGGTCAGCTAGATTCACCAATCACCTTTCTCATAAAACTTTCAAATACTTTAATCTGTCCATTTCATGCATGCTTCACCAAGTGACTATCCAAAGTTTTTATCTTTACAATGTCTTTTGTATTTCACTATATGCAATGACATCTGCTTGGGACATTTCGACAAATAACTCAAATCCCTTTGAGTATGCTTCCATCCATTTATTTTTATTTTTTTACATGAGTTTTTAAGCATGGTGATGATAATGAGTGTAAATCTTTGTAGTATCCACCTTCATTATGATTTAAAGGATGTCTTCATTCTTTTTAAAACTTTTTCCATTCTAGAGAAGTATCTCTTTGAAACAAATCAATCAATTATAGATGTTGATACTCCTTTTTCATGATTCTCAACATGAATAAGGGTATGTTTGAATACAGATAATGATTGAGTCTTCTAGCTTTTGCGCCTTGCCAATTACATTTACATATCCACAAGAACATTGTGTACACTCTATAATTCCTTTTGATAAATTTTAATATCATGTTCAAAGCTTTCATCTCGTAACCCATTTTCTCAAAAGTTGCCAATAGGTGGTTATGGTTTCTTGTAATATTGAACCTGGAAGCAAAGCTGAAAAGTTAAAGTTTAGGGTTTAGATTTGATTTCTTGAAATCTCATAAGGTTAGGATTAAGGAAAATGTTTTGGAAAAGTTAAAATTATAACTTTCTAACTATCAAAAGGTTAGGATTAGGGAATTTTTTTGGAAAAGTTGTGAATTTCGACTTCTCAACTTTTTAAACAAAAATCTTAACCATTAACCGTTAACCTCATTTACTTAAGTCCTTAATCTTTTAGTTAAGACTTTGAACCCATTACAAAATCAATTAAGAACCCATTAATATTTTAGTTAAGACTTTGACTTTGCTGGTATTGATGTTCATTTCTTTATAGCAGTAAGCACACTATATAGTTGATGCTCTCATTTATAGAGTTATAGATATAAATTACATTCTGAATAAAGTAGCCATTTGTGTTTAGAAGAATAATTGGTGTGTGAAATGATTAAGTCCATTACTTAATCTCTTAAATGAATTATTGATTTATTTATTTGATTATATTGACAATCCACCAACGAGTTATAACTCATAATCACTCATAATATGTAATGCAACAATCTTATTAGCATATCTACAATATGGATTAGACAAGGGATTATACACAATTATGCACCTAAAACAAAACAACATCAAGCAGGCATAAATAAATGCAAACTAATGCAAATTCTAATGAAGACCAATGCATTCCATTGGCGTATCGTGGCTAGATAGAATAAGGAAGAATCAATTACAAAGGGGCAAAATGGAAATAAATTTGTTTGCTATGAGAAGTAGTGACAAGCCAGAAGGTGAACATAATATGGAGATAAGAACTTGCAATTAAGAGAACATGCCAATGTCATCTGCCCCCTTACCCCCAATTGTAGGTCATGCATTCAAGTTAACAACACTATTGAGTCTTGAAAAAAATGGTGTGCATACAGAGTTGCATTTGCAGCAGAAGCTCTACCATTTCTATAGGAAAAAACTTCTTCTTTGTAAGTTCAATTAGGCCTTAACTAATGGGGCTTACCTACCCTACAATTCTATGGGCTATGCTTCCCATTTACAAATTGTTTGGTTGAAGCATAAGGGTAGTCTAGCTACTATACCTTCTATTTCAACTCTTCATTTACATCATCACTTAATTCTTATCACTCAACATCCTCCATATTCACAAAAACCTACTTAAATGCATAAATCATCTACCTCAAACCATGTGCCACTTCCCCTTCCCTCTACCCTTCTTTTTATCTTGTTTGGGTCTGCACTTTATTTATTATCTAACTCTAGCTCTCTCCAATCCTAATGTTGTGTCATGGACAATGACATAAAATGTTGAAATTTGATATTAATTTTTTTTTAAAAGGGTTCCAATATTTTATTTGATTCTATGTCTTGTAGAGCTATGTGGAGTAATAAAAATTTGATAATCGCTAGTTTTCGTTTCATGTATTGAATCATAGTGAAAGTTCAATTCTAGATGTTAATTAGATGAATAATTATTATTATCTTAATAATAAATGCCTGGCAATGAATCTTGTTTTTATACTTATGATAGTATGCTAACAATCATGTCCTAAATAAATAGAAAGTTTCTAGCAAAGGAAGAAAAATAATAATATAATGATGTAAAGTTTAGCCAGGGACAATAATAAAATGAACAAGGTGATCTTGCAACGAGAAGCTTGGGAGACCAATTTTAACTTCCATAAGTCAAATGATTAATTGTCACCTAAATATTTAGTCTAAGAAAAATGAGAAGAGAGTTATTAAACAAAGACTACTGAGAAGATAGCATAGGTCAGTTGCCAAGGAGAAAACATTTGAATTTTGAAACAACCATTGCAATTATATCAACCACTTGTAATAGGTGATTATGGTTTTTAGTCAAATATGATTCCTATTAACTGTATGGTGCCAATAACCTTAAGAACTAAAACAAGATAAAAATAATAGTCAAAATGTGCAAGAAAAACCTACAGACTATAAGTCCTAGTTAATTTTCAAACCTAAAATTCTTGCTCAACTTACATGTATTTTACCATATAAAAATAATAATTGGAAACATACCAAAGCATAAACTTTCAAACAACGATTATCTACACAAATATGATAACCATTGAAAATATACTTTGTGATTCCACTACCGTTTTTGCTCAAGTTTCAATAGGAAACTATAAAAGTGACAATTTTGCATTATTATTGGGGGTGTTATATCCTATAGTGCACTCTATGAACATGAATGGATCAGTTTGGAGTATGTATTTTGATAGCTTACTCCCATGATTTGCTACCAAGGGAGATGACATAAACTATGGGTCATCTTCTTCACAAAGAACTTGAAAATGACTCCTTTGAAGGTCAAGTCTGAGAATTCCTCTCATTTCGGTACTTATAGGCAATTCACCATAGTTTTCCTATCAATTGAAATCAACATTGTTTTATCTGGTAGTACACTTTGCCTCTTTACCATTTTGATGAAATTATTTATAAATTTCTGAATGACTATTTTTATTTATTAGTATATAGTTAACTACTTATATATTAAAACTGGATTAGTTGATTTGAAAAACTTGCTTTCTTCCAATTTTTTCAAAATCATATAATACATTACTATTCAAATTTAATATTTTTATGAATATTAATATATGTGTTTAATTTATTTCTTGATTAAAAATAATGATTGGATATGTCCTCAATTTGAATATATCTATATTTTTATACTACTTAATTAAAATAAACATTGATTAGGTCAAATTCGATTAGTGGCTATGATTTATGACTTTAATTTATTTCTTGATTAAAAGTAATGATTAAATATGTCCTTAATTTGAATAGATCTATTTTTTATACTACTTAATTAAAATAAATATTGATTAGGTCAAGTTTGAATAATGGCTATGATTTAATGGTATTCTTAAGGTATTAAAACCTTAATGATTATTTTTTATATTTATATTTTCATTTATTTGAGATGATGTTTGGGTCAAGTTTTATTATGTTATGAATGTGATTGTTCTCTTGCTATTATAGCATTAAAGGTTATTTTGTTAATTTTGACTAAGATAAATATTAGATCAAGGTAGATTAGTGACCTAAATTTTACTTTATCATTTTTTATTAACATTAATATTTTTGCCAAGCTATATTAGTTACCTAGATTTGATTGAATTTTATATTGTATATCTCATGTTTTCTACTAATTGTTTTTTTTTTTTTTTTCATTTTATTCAAGATATATGAGGGTTTACTTTTATTTTAGTTGAGATAAATGTTTGGTTAAAGGAAGATGACTGAGCTGGGTTTCTTTGTGTTTCTGAAGCTATTGTAGTTCCAATTTTATTCTATTATTTTATTTTATTTTAAATTGAAAAAGCATATCCAACATCAGAGAGACATTTAGCAAGAAACAACCACAGAATAAAAGGCCAACCCTCACTAAGATACAAAAAGGGGAGAGGTGCCTTAAATATCTAGGAGCCCTTAACATATTGCACAATTTTGACATGAGTGCTTAATACAACTTTACCTCCTATAAGACCATCTTAATAAAAAAAAACTAAAGCCTAAGATCTTTGATAACCATGACCCTAAAAAGGGTTATCAACACGTGCTTTTGCTAAGGCAAAAGGTTTTTGCTGAGGCAAAAGGTTTGTTTGCCCATTTTCATTTAACTAGTAGTGGAAAAATATTTTGAAAATTTAAATGCATGAGTATGTAAATTGTTGGTGATCACAATGACTTATTTGAAATTACAATATGCATGATTATAACAAGAATGTGATTTAACCATTATACTATGTTACCAATGGCAATAAAAATGTATAGTAGTTTGTATCTTTTAAGGAAATTTTAGGTTTTTATTATGTAACCTTTGTAGGGTTCTCTATAAACAACACACTAAGACGTCGACTTAAAATCACACATGATGGCTTCATTCCTATATTTAAATGTTAAATAAGTAAAATTCTCTTACTTTTTAAAGTTTAATTTTATCTTTAGTCTGCGATGTTTAAGGGTGACCCATACTAAGAACCAATTAAGTCCATAAAAAAGTTAGTCAATTTTGACAATTTAACACTTTTACCTTAAAATTAACTCTTAAGATGTCCTATTTAAATGAGTGTTAGCCTTGTAAACTATCTTCATTTCACAAGCAGACAGAAACGAAACCAGGGAAAAGAGCGAAATAGAAAAATGGAAAGCATGGGCAAACAGATGTCTAGCAATAATGAGATGAGAACCAAACCAAGAAAACTCTATCAATGTTTGAGTCCTGAACAGACTCAGTATTTGGAAAGGTCATTTATTTCATCCGCCCCTTTCAATAATTTCCTATGCTAACAATTTGTTTTGAAGTATGCTATAGATTGTCATTTTCATGAGTTCTCTCTTTGTACAGATATTTCAATCAGTGCCCACATCCTAATGAGAAACAGAGGGCTGAACTGAGCAATCAATTGGATCTCACCCGGCAACAAATCAAGTTCTGGTTTCAAAATAGGAGAACTATGATAAAGGTTATCAATCAATGTGTTTTTTACTGAACGAATTCATGAACATTTAGATCTACAATGTTAGATCATAGCCTAACTGTATCATTATTGTTTGGAGTTTGGAGCAGGGTCAAGAAAGTCGTAGTGACACCTGCACTCTTCGCGAGGAAAACCAAATGCTTGGCGATGACAGCATGTTACTTCACCATACACTTACCAATGCTACCTGTGAAACATGTATAGGACGGCAGGGTGTGGAACAGATGATTTCAAACATAAACCATTACCAACAGGAGAATCAGATCTTAAGACAAGAGGTATGGTATGGTGTGATTTGAAATATTGAATAATTTTTAGTTTCATTGATAGAAATATAATTTGATTCAAACTATTTAGTTCAGAATATGTTCCAATAGATTGTGCGCAAAATATATATACCCATTCATTCCCACTATGAACCCTTTTCCAGATCTACCGCAATAACGGATACTCCTTGATTGGCCACATTTCATCTTCGCTACTTATTGCAACTATGTATACTCCCTGATCCATCTTATAAAAGTCATAGTTATAGTTGGCAAAATCTATATCAAATTTTATATTCTCTGCCAAAGTAGCCCTATCGATCTTAACCACAATGCATATCAATCACTCTATGGGCGCCAATATTAGCTTTAAAAAATAGATGCACCTTTAAAGATGACTCCACTAATACACTTTGGAACACTCTGAAATAAAAGATAAACTTGATCATAGTTCATCCATGCTAAATTCTTTTGATTTTAAGATCTTTCAAATCCTTAATTACGAAAATGGGTACTGGGACTTTTTGAATATATATAATGTGCTGTAAGAACAAATTACAAAACAAAGTTGATGGTCAGTAATGATGATATCTTTAACCGCCACTGATCAATGAAATTTCGTGTTATAGCATAGCCGCAATACATCAATCTCAAATTATTATGTAATGTGATCTTTGTAGTATAAAAAGATTATACTTTTGTTTCGTAGATTGAAACATTGCTGCTAATTGAGTATTTCTTAAGTTATTTTTATAGATTTTTGAATTCGATTGTATGTATGTTTTTTAAGCATTCACTTTTCAGATTACATTTTCCAATCCATCATGAGGGTGAAGCAAAGCAAGAGATGCATAATAGAAAGTGGATCTTTTGTTTTGTTTCATCTTGATAATAGATCAGAAAGTGTGATAGATTAAAAAACATACACAAAATCGAATCCAAAAATTTATAAACAATTATAATGAAGTGTAGAAACTTGATATTTCTTGTCGCTCAAGTTGTTTAATCCAAGTCAACCATTTTGTAATGTGATAAGGTTATCATGTTTTTATTTTGTAGATTGAAAATGTAACTGCTATTGCCCGCGCCTATCTTGGGAGACCCTCAGGAAGTGGCAGCCATTGAAGGACAGCCACACTCAAATTCGGCTCCAGATCTTTGAAATAAAAGGGTTTCAGATTTTATGGACGAACACAACTTGAAGAATTCCTTCACATTTTTTCAGATTTTTCAAACTGTATTTGAAAGCAATCACTAGCACTGTCATTTCAGTTGTCTTTCCATTAAAATTATTTCACTTTGTGTCGTAGTCTGAATTCTAAAATTTTAGAGCATAGAAATCAGCTGGATTCTCATATTTTGGATTTACTCAAAATTAACTTTCATTTCCAGTGGATGGAGTATATCTTTCATCTTGAATATAATAAATTTATGTCTTGCAATTTAGCTTATTAGTTTTTCCATTTTTTCAATTTACCAACAGGAAAACAAACGGAACATGCATATGTAAATTCTTAGAATTTTGAATTATTCGTTTGGATACACCGAATCAGAATTAGAATATGAAATAAAATAGGAATATGTATTTCAATTTTAGCCTAAAAATGAGGTTTCCCAATTCTACCCAAATAGGTGGAATTGGAATACATATTCCTATTTCAATTTTATTTATTTAAATTCTGGTTGAACCAAACATAGAATAAGAATATGTACCCCCATTTTCTATTGCAGAATAAGTATTCCAAAATAGCTATTGCTATTCCGGCAGTCAAACAAACCCTTACATATATAAATAATTGAATTCTTAAATCAACTACTTTATTCTTTTACACAGAAACAATATCTTGTAAAACAAGAAAAGAAAAGGATAAACGCCCCACACTGATATGAGAAGAGGGGAAATCAAATTTCATCTGGAGGAGCTTCGATTCATTTTCCTTTCATGGTGGGACAACTTCTAAATTTTCACTGTCAAAGGTGGACAAGAGTAGAAAGGGGCCCACTTGAATTCTCCATTATCTCCAATTGTACTGTGTATAATAAATAGTTAAATAAAATTAATAATCAAATAGAACAATATTATCAAAAATAATATTATAATTATAAATAAAAATATGATAAAATAGTAAATATAATTTATACATTTATAAACAATGTATTAAATATATTTTAAATTAATTTAATTATTTTAATGTTTATTAATTATTTAAGAAATAATATTTAATTTTCACTAGAATGTAGAGATTGCTGCTTTTTCCTAATATTATAAATATTAGATAACTTTAAATATTAAGTTTTTATTATATTTCTTAAATTTAATTGATTGTGAATGACCTTCTTAGCTTTACTATTTTTATAAGATAATAATTCATAATAGGTTGTTACATCAAAAGGAATTAGATTCATGGTTACAAGAGAATATTCTATATTCTTTAGAAGAATTAGATTCACACTTATAAGAAAATGGTGTATATTTTCTAACATCTAATGTCAAGATGATCTATTAATGTCATGGGACTGAATTAAATCATCATAACATGGATTCAAGTTTGATAATAGATTATGGATGGCATGCATACTAGTCTAGCAAGAAATATTAGATTGATAAAAATCAGTACATACAAGTGAACATAATCATCAATACAATAGTGAAAAAGAACAAGACTTACATTTTAGATTGAATGCACAACAATTTGTTGTAAATAAGAAAAGAATTTGAAGAACATTCCAAGATTCAAACACCTTAATATAGGTATAAGCAAATAAAATTAATTTTCAGTCTACATATTTTTCAATGAGCTCATTGGTAACCAGTTGCATAATTCATGAATAAAAGATATGGAAGTAAACTTTTCAATCATCTAAAATCAACATATATCTTTTGCAAATATGAAGTAAATTAATAGAAGGTTTTGGAATGCTATTAGAAACCTTGGAAAGTGTAAATATCCCTCAACTAAAATGGACATGTCTTTCTAATTCTTGTTTCACATATTCTTATGAATTCATACATCATTGTGAATACTACTTGAATTCTATTATGAATTGATGTATTTTAGGTTTTGTCATGTGAATAAGAATTTATACATCTTGTTGAATCTGAATATTCATTTATGATACGTGTATCCTGATGAACAAGATTGATAGAGATAAAAATAGGGAGGGAAAAAGAGAGTGTAGATAAATGAATCATAATAAAATATTAAATTGGTGAAGATGAGAGAAGATGGAGAGATGAAGAGATAGAACAATAATAATTATGAAGTGACAGACAGATAGATTAAAGAGAAATAGAGGAAATGGAGTATATAACTAAAGAATCTAAAGGTAAAGAAATGGGAAAGACAGAAATAAGAAGAGAGAAATGAGTGTCTCAATGTAATCCTTTCATATATATCTATTTCACTATCAGTGTAACTCTTGCACCTCTAAAAGATGCAAGTACTAGTAAATAAAAACATTAAAGAGAGAACGCACAACTTTAAAAATGCAACATTCATTTCCCTCTCTAAAATTAACGCAAAAATAAACTGGCTTTGCAGTATTGCATTGAGAAAAAACTGTATTACCCTCAGTCCATGAAGTGCCAATGCACATCAATTATTAAACTCTTCAATCCACAACTGTCTCAATTGGAAACTGGCCTGTCATTGTCAATTGTATTACAAAATGGATCGTTTCTCAATATTTAACCATCTTCGACAAGCTAAGTATTTTGAAAGGAGACTTAATTTGCAGCAAAGAATATGGAATTATCTGGCCATTGATTTGCAACTGTTGCTGAAAACTGCTCCACAATTCTTGTACACAACAAACATTTAAATAGTGCAATTTCCGCAGAGGAATCCATGAAGGAAACTATAATTTGTTGACACCCTAGTCAATTTTAAGCCATAGAAGACTTGTTTCAGCTATAAAATAACTAATTTTTCTTCCAAGGAACAAATCAAGGAAAGAATGGAAACACCTGCCCTTTGTTTCTGCCAAGATTTGCTTAAATCCTTTTTCTTCCTACATATAATGATTAGGGTTTAACAATTGCCTAGAAAGTGTAATAGGTCGAAAAATGTGAAACTGAAAATATAAAATGAAAGAGAAAAAATATAAAATGTTGAAACTATTAATTCATATTTTCTGGATACATTCAAAAACATACAAAATTGAAACTAACAATGATATTGAAAATGATAATGAATTTTATACTAGAATGATATTAATATTTACATTAATGTCTGAGCATCTTTATATAGTCTCATTTTCCCTTATAGCAATTATTTTCCCTTACAAAAACTACTTATAAGAATAACTTCCCACAACTATATATTGAACTAATTTTATTTATCTAATCTAAATATAGAAACTAACCTAATTAATGTAATAAACCTAACATAAAGAATTATAAAAAAACATAAATTGCTAAGGATTCTCAAAAGCATTCTAAGGAAAAAGGTGGCTAAATATATTGATTGCCTAAGATTCAATATCTAGGATGAGATTGGTATGTTGAATATTGCGTCAGTTAAAAATGTTTATGAGTATCTTCTAAGGGTAGAAGAGAAGGTGAAGAGAAGACATCAAGGTAGTTCTCATGGGAAGGAAAAGAAGGAACACTCAAAGAAGGATAAAAAAATTGTGGAACATGAACCAAAACCTATTGGACAAAACAAGACAATAGACATAGGTGCATTTAAGAGTACTTCCTACTGATGTGGTGAAGAAGGTTACAAATCATTTGAGTTTCCTAATGCTAATAGAAAGGTTAGTGATAGAAGAGTAGTTTTTGGGAATGAGAATGTAGATTCAGTGAATGAACCTAAGGTAGATTGGGATAATTTGTTGATGCAAAGAGTGCTTCTTGGTAAGAAGACATTGGAACCTTGCTAATCAAGGAATTTGTTTAGGACTCATTATAAATCTGGAGTGAAATGTTGGAATTTAATTGTTGATAGAGGTAGTACTATAAATATGGTTCAAAAACATGGTTTGAAGAGAGTAGTACATCCTTGTCCTTATAGGATTGGTTAGTTGCAAGATGAGCATGCTTTGGAAGTAAGAGAGCAACATCTTGTTGATTTTCATATTGGACAATATCTTGATCAAGTGTTGTGTGATATTGTGGACATGATTAGTTGTCACATTTTACTTGGTAGACTTTGGTAGTATGATTTTAGGATACTGCATGATTGTGTCAAGAATGTGTTTACTATTGAGAAGGGTGGCAAGAAGCATTCTATGATTCCTTTATAAAATGCAAAACTTGGTAGGAGGAACCTGAGTTTTAGTAGCCAATTTGAGTTGAAAGATTCTTGAAGGATTAGAGATCAACATGGAAAACTAACCTATGGCACACTCAAGACAGATATGAAGAAGCAGAGTAAGCAGTTGCTTATTTCTAGAAATGAGTTTTAGAAGTGGAACAAAAGAAAGATTGTATGAGTTGATAAGTTGGAGGACATGTATGCAAAGAACTAGTTTGGAGTTTATGTGCCAAACCCTAAATGGGGTGTCTGATGTACGAGCACCATAGGGTAATTGGAAATCGTGTATGCAAGGGAATAGAGTGTAGATTTGTGGAGTTAAGGTTTACTCAATTGGGAATGTGTTTGAGGCACATTTGAAAGCCTTGTCCTAAATATGCATAAATGCTCCTAGATGGAACTCCATAAATGTTTAAAAGGCCTATAAACCCTAGACATTCATAGAAGGACTTCCTCCCTCATTTGTGGAGGCAAAGGAAACTAGAATCCCTAATTTTATATTCTTCAAGTTGGATAGAAAGTTCTTTAATATCACTTTCCCCTATGGATGAGATGTGAAGAGCTTTTGTAGAATGTCATAGCTACAATGAATTTGAATTTGGGTTTATAACTTTTTCTTCTTCTTTTTTTAATGAAGGGGCCCAAATGTATTAGTGTGCTACTAAATTAAGAGATATTTTTCATTTTAAGGGCTTGTATATTGAGTTGGAATTTATAAGGAATGATTTGCATAAGTTTTGTTGGTTTTAAATTCTCTTTTAGATGGAATTGAGAAGGAATTAGAATAGTTTTATATATTAGCAAATTCTTTTTCAAAAGAAATTGAGATGGAATTGGAATAGTCCTATGTATTAGCATTTGGACTCATTAAGATTTAGAAGTAACCATATGTGGTGTGGGATTTGAAGAATACAATGGTTATGTGTACTACAATTATTGGTGGAGGATATGAAGTAATATAATGCTAATGTGTGTAATCTATTTGATGGATGTGTACTAATTTTTGCAAGGGATTTTTCTTAAATGAATGTAATATTCAAACAAATATTAAATCATAATGGAATTAAATAATTTTTTTAAATTATTATCAAATCTAAGGAACAACGCATCAAGATAGTGTGCAAAAAAGGGTATAAGTGGCCACCTTTTTCTTGAAATTAGATAAACCCAATGTGGGAAGAGCCATTTGAGTGCATGGCATGGCTTCCTTTCAAGAGGTCAATAGTTCAAATCTCGCATTGTCAATAGAAAAAAAATGAAAAAAATTGTAAAAAACAAACATTGTACTAATTTCAATCTAGTTTGTAAACTACTAAGGTATTTTAAAAATTGATAAAATTAAGAGGGTCAAACCCCATGGGCATGGAAAACTATTCTTACTTTTTGTTGAAAAACATAACATAGTTGTTTCTCTACACTCCACAAAATGTATAGTTATATTTAGTGTTTCTTAAAAAGGGACTGTCATGACACTGATAATGAAAGATGAGAAAATCAACATGCATAGTAAAGAAAATTATTCATAATAGTCATGACATGATTGCATTTTGAGTATGTAAAAATGCCATCACATTATGGCTCGATAACAAGGCAAGCCCAAATTTGAAATTTGATGAAAAGTTTGCTTAACCTAATTGATCATGTTATATGTGATTTTGAATTTTGTTTTCCCATATCCAATTTTTTACACACCATCTCGGTGCACTTACCCTTCAATCATATATATAATGTAGGCTAGTAGTTGTATTCACTTTGCACCATTAGTGAATTAGTTTAACATTTATCGATCCATCATAATGAATTATTTTTTGGTTAATCAAATATTTATAAAATTTATATATCAATTTATTAATTCAAATTATTATTTAAATTATTTATCTCAATAATGATTGGTTCATTTGATTTATATAAAGACATATCTATATTGATTTATTTTTTACTAATTATGAAGTTTTATTAGTATTTAATATTTCTACCATTTTAATGAAATTATTTACAAATTTAGTAATGAGTACTTTTATATATTATGATTTAGTTAACTACATATTAAAACTAGATTAGTTGATTTCAAATACTTACTTTACTTCATTGTTTCAAAATATATAATGCATACCATTTAAGTTATTATTGTTTTTGTTAACCTTCAATATATGTGTAATTTTTTTCTTGATTGAAAATAATAATTAGAAATACTCTAAATTTGAATTAGGTCTATTTTTTTTATGTTCCTTAAATAAAATAAATGATTAGGTCAAGTTTGATTAGTTGCTATGATTTAATTGTATTCCTCTAAGGTATTAAAATCTTAATGTTTATTCTTGTCATTTATATTTTTCATTTGTTTAAGTAATGTTTGGGTCAAGCTTTATGACATGAATGCGATTATTCTCTTGTTATTATAGCATCAATGATTATTTTGTTAATTTTAACTAACATAAATATTGGTTCAAGGTAGATCAGTGCCTAAATTTATATTTTTATCATTTTTATTGACATTGATATTTTTGTCAAGCTATATTAGTGACCTCAAATTGGAGTATTTATATTGTATATGGAAAAATAAAATGAATATGACATAAAATTAATAGGCATGGTGATATGGAGAGCGAGAGGGTGAGGGGGGAAGGGGTGGTGGTGTGGTGGGGTTGAGCTTGAGACATGAGTTCGATACTAAAGAAGGGGTTAGGAAATAAATATACATGAGAGAGGTAGAGAGAGAATGTGATAATATAAAGGGGGAGGGAGTGGAGTGAGGGGGGGAAGAGAGCGAGAGAGAGAGAGAGAGAGAGGAGAGAGAGAGAGAGAGAGAGAGAGAGAAGAGAGAGAGAGAGAGAGAGTGAGAGAGAGACGAGAGAGAGAGAGAGATTGCGATCAATAGAAATAGAGAGAATCAGAGATGAGGGGCAAATAGAGAGAATACATAGGGAAAATACAATAGTTATAGAATCAAATAGATAAATCTATGATGTAGAGAGAGAGAGAGAGAGAGAGAGAGAGAGAGAGAGAGAGAGAGAGAGTGAGAGAGAGAGAGAGAGAGAGAGAGAGAGGGAGGGAGGGAGGGAGGGAGGGAGGGAGGGAGGGAGGGATGGAGAGGTTACATTTCATAGAAATAGAGAGAATGAGAAGTAGAAGAAATAGTGAAATCTGTAGGGGGCACAGTGTTAGAGGGGTAATTACAAAAACACAAGGTATCATAAGATAAAATATCACTAATGGGAAGATAGATGAGGTACTAGTAAAAAATAAAATGAATATGACATAAAATAGAGAGAGAGAGAGAGAGAGGAGAGAGAGAGAGAGAGAGGAGAGAGAGAGAGAGAGAGAGAGAGAGAGAGAGAGGTAAATTATGTTGGATAAATAAAGGGTAAGAGATAGTGATATGAGGTAGAGGAGAAACTGAGAGATAGATATTAGTTGGAAGAGAGACACACACATGAGATTAAATGGAAGAATAAATAGTGACAATTTGTAGGGGAACAAAGTGTTAGAGAGTAATTACGAAAATACAAGGTATCATAAAATTAAATATCACTAATGGGAAGATAGATGAGGTAAAGTGAAAAATAAAATGAATATGACATAAAATAGATAGACATGG